>JALIRH010000015.1:15414739-15888862 GCA_023055505.1 Callipepla californica brunnescens | reverse complement strand
CATTGCTCATGGTTGGGGGGAGATGTTGTTGCTCTTAGTTGGGGGGAGTTGTTGCTGTCGTTGCTCTTGGCTGGGGGGAGATGTCGCTGAGGCTGATCCAGGATGGGTGGGGATGCCGTTGCTCTTGGCTGGGGGGAGATGCTGTTCCTATTGGTTGGGGAATAAGTGCCGTTCTTCTTGGCTGGGGGGAGATGTTGGTGCCGTTGCTTTTGGTTGGGGGGAGATGTCAGTGCCGTTGCTCTCGGTTGGGGGGATATGTCAGTGCCGTTGCTCTTGTTTGGGGGGGAGATGTCAGTGCCGTTGCTCTTGGTTGGGGGGGAGATGTCAGTGCCGTTGCTCTTGGTTGGGAGGAGATGTCGGTGCCGTTGCTCATGGTTGGGGGGGAGGTGTCGGTGCCGTTGCTCTTGGTTGGGGGGAGATGTTGGTGCCGTTGCTCTTGGTTGGGGGGGGAGATGTCGGTGCCGTTGCTCTTGACTGGGGGGAGATGTTGGTGCCGTTGCTCTTGGTTGGGGGGGGAGATGTCGGTGCCGTTGCTCTTGACTGGGGGGAGATGTCGGTGCCGTTGCTCATGGTTGGGGGGGGAGATGTCGGTGCCGTTGCTCATGGTTGGGGGGGAGATGTTGGTGCCGTTGCTCATGGTTGGGGGGGAGATGTTGGTGCCGTTGCTCATGGTTGGGGGGGAGATGTTGGTGCCGTTGCTCATGGTTGGGGGGGAGATGTTGGTGCCGTTGCTCATGGTTGGGGGGGAGATGTTGGTGCCGTTGCTCTTGGTTGGGGGGGAGATGTTGGTGCCGTTGCTCATGGTTGGGGGGGAGATGTTGGTGCCGTTGCTCTTGGTTGGGGGGAGACGTCGGTGCCGTTGCTCTTGGTTGGGGGGGAGACGTCGGTGCCGTTGCTCCTGGCTGGGGGGGAGATGTCGGTGTGCCGTTGCTCATGGTTGGGGGGAGATGTCGGTGCCGTTGCTCATGTTTGGGGGGAGATGTCGGTGCCGTTGCTCTTGGTTGGGGGGGAGATGTTGGTGCCGTTGCTCTTGGTTGGGGGGAGACGTCAGTGCCGTTGCTCTTGGCTGGGGGGGAGATGTCATTGATCATGGTTGGGGGGGAGATGCCGTTGTCGTTGCTCCTGGCTGGGGAGAGATGTCGTTGCCCTTGGCTGGGGGGAGTTGTTGCTGTCGTTGCTCTTGGCTGGGGGGGAGATGTCGCTGAGGCTGATCCAGGATGGGTGGGGATGCCGTTGCTCTTGGCTGGGGGGAGATGCTGTTCCTATTGGTTGGGGAATAAGTGCCGTTCTTCTTGGTTGGGGGGAGATGTTGGTGCCGTTGCTTTTGGTTGGGGGGAGATGTCAGTGCCGTTGCTCTCGGTTGGGGGGATATGTCAGTGCCGTTGCTCTTGTTTGGGGGGGAGATGTCAGTGCCGTTGCTCTTGGTTGGGGGGGAGATGTCAGTGCCGTTGCTCTTGGTTGGGAGGAGATGTCGGTGCCGTTGCTCTTGGCTGGGGGGGAGTTGTCGTTGTTGGTGTTCTGGGTTGGGAGGAGATGCCGTTGCTTGTGGTTGGGGAGGAAGAAACGTTGATCTTGGTTGGGGGGTAGATATCACTGTTCCGCTCCTTTATTGCTTGCTCAATAAATTCCTTACTACTGACAACGGTGTGTATTGTTCTTCACACCTATAACAATTTGGTGCCGTGACTCTGCTGCGGAGTTCCCACCCCAAGAGGGGCACCCGATCTCCGGCCGGCCCCTGGGCTGGGTGATTCCTGTGCCGAGACCTGCAGCTCCGAGCTCTAAATTCAGTAAACGAGCGAAAGAAACCGCAGTACCCCGTAATTCTTGTGCATGAAGAACAAAGACTCAGCATTGAGTAAGTACTTGCGTGGATCTGTTCGGTCGGGGTGGGTATCCCGGAGCACGCCTGACTGAGACGTCCCATAGGGGCGAAGCGAGTGCGGACCCTCTAGTAGTGCAGTTCCCATTGCCCGCGAGGGCGTGGGTCACGACCGAGGGGCGCGAGTGTGTGTGAGTGTGAGAGTGCTCCGGAAGATGGGACAGAGGCCGAGTGAGCCCTCTGACCCCATGGGTGGCTCGCAGGTGAAGCTAGCAGACATACAACTAGAAAGCCCCCTTGGTTGAGGGGAGATGTTGCTCTTGGCTGGGGGCAAGGTACCGGTGCCGTTGCTCTGTGTAGGGGGGAGATGCTGTTCGTATTGGTTGGGGAATAAGCGCCGTTCTTCTTGGTTGGGGGGGAGACGTCGTTGCTCTTAGTTGGGGGGGAGATGTTGGTGCCGTTGCTCTTGGTTGGGGGGGAGATGTTGGTGCCGTTGCTCTTGATTGGGGGGACATGTCGGTGCCGTTGCTCATGATTGGGGGGGAGATGTTGGTGCCGTTGCTCTTGGTTGGGGGGGGGGACGTCGGTGCCGTTGCTCTTGGTTGGGGGGGAGACGTCGGTGCCATTGCTCTTGGTTGGGGGGAGATGTCGGTGCCGTTGCTCATGGTTGGGGGGGAGATGTTGGTGCCGTTGCTCTTGGTTGGGGGGGAGATGTTGGTGCCGTTGCTCTTGGTTGGGGGGGAGACGTTGTTGCCGTTGCTCATGGTTGGGGGGAGATGTTGGTGCCGTTGCTCTTGGTTGGGGGGGAGATGTTGGTGCCGTTGCTCTTGGTTGGGGGGAGATGTTGGTGCCGTTGCTCATGGTTGGGGGGGAGATGTTGGTGCCGTTGCTCTTGGTTGGGGGGAGACGTCAGTGCCGTTGCTCTTGGCTGGGGGGGAGATGTCATTGATCATGGTTGAGGGGGAGATGCCGTTGTCATTGCTCATGGTTGGGGGGAGATGTTGTTGCTCTTAGTTGGGGGGAGTTGTTGCTGTCGTTGCTCTTGGCTGGGGGGAGATGTCGCTGAGGCTGATCCAGGATGGGTGGGGATGCCGTTGCTCTTGGCTGGGGGGAGATGCTGTTCCTATTGGTTGGGGAATAAGTGCCGTTCTTCTTGGCTGGGGGGAGATGTTGGTGCCGTTGCTTTTGGTTGGGGGGAGATGTCAGTGCCGTTGCTCTCGGTTGGGGGGATATGTCAGTGCCGTTGCTCTTGTTTGGGGGGGAGATGTCAGTGCCGTTGCTCTTGGTTGGGGGGGAGATGTCAGTGCCGTTGCTCTTGGTTGGGAGGAGATGTCGGTGCCGTTGCTCATGGTTGGGGGGGAGGTGTCGGTGCCGTTGCTCTTGGTTGGGGGGAGATGTTGGTGCCGTTGCTCTTGGTTGGGGGGGGGAGATGTCGGTGCCGTTGCTCTTGACTGGGGGGAGATGTTGGTGCCGTTGCTCTTGGTTGGGGGGGGAGATGTCGGTGCCGTTGCTCTTGACTGGGGGGAGATGTCGGTGCCGTTGCTCATGGTTGGGGGGGGGAGATGTCGGTGTCGTTGCTCATGGTTGGGGGGGAGATGTTGGTGCCGTTGCTCATGGTTGGGGGGGAGATGTTGGTGCCGTTGCTCATGGTTGGGGGGGAGATGTTGGTGCCGTTGCTCATGGTTGGGGGGGAGATGTTGGTGCCGTTGCTCATGGTTGGGGGGGAGATGTTGGTGCCGTTGCTCTTGGTTGGGGGGGAGATGTTGGTGCCGTTGCTCATGGTTGGGGGGGAGATGTTGGTGCCGTTGCTCTTGGTTGGGGGGAGACGTCGGTGCCGTTGCTCTTGGTTGGGGGGGAGACGTCGGTGCCGTTGCTCCTGGCTGGGGGGGAGATGTCGGTGTGCCGTTGCTCATGGTTGGGGGGAGATGTCGGTGCCGTTGCTCATGTTTGGGGGGAGATGTCGGTGCCGTTGCTCTTGGTTGGGGGGGAGATGTTGGTGCCGTTGCTCTTGGTTGGGGGGAGACGTCAGTGCCGTTGCTCTTGGCTGGGGGGGAGATGTCATTGATCATGGTTGGGGGGGAGATGCCGTTGTCGTTGCTCCTGGCTGGGGAGAGATGTCGTTGCCCTTGGCTGGGGGGAGTTGTTGCTGTCGTTGCTCTTGGCTGGGGGGGAGATGTCGCTGAGGCTGATCCAGGATGGGTGGGGATGCCGTTGCTCTTGGCTGGGGGGAGATGCTGTTCCTATTGGTTGGGGAATAAGTGCCGTTCTTCTTGGTTGGGGGGAGATGTTGGTGCCGTTGCTTTTGGTTGGGGGGAGATGTCAGTGCCGTTGCTCTCGGTTGGGGGGATATGTCAGTGCCGTTGCTCTTGTTTGGGGGGGAGATGTCAGTGCCGTTGCTCTTGGTTGGGGGGGAGATGTCAGTGCCGTTGCTCTTGGTTGGGAGGAGATGTCGGTGCCGTTGCTCTTGGCTGGGGGGGAGTTGTCGTTGTTGGTGTTCTGGGTTGGGAGGAGATGCCGTTGCTTGTGGTTGGGGAGGAAGAAACGTTGATCTTGGTTGGGGGGTAGATATCACTGTTCCGCTCCTTTATTGCTTGCTCAATAAATTCCTTACTACTGACAACGGTGTGTATTGTTCTTCACACCTATAACAATTTGGTGCCGTGACTCTGCTGCGGAGTTCCCACCCCAAGAGGGGCACCCCATCTCCGGCCGGCCCCTGGGCTGGGTGATTCCTGTTACGAGACCTGCAGCTCCGAGCTCTAAATTCAGTAAACGAGCGAAAGAAACCGCAGTACCCCGTAATTCTTGTGCACGAAGAACAAAGACTCAGCATTGAGTAAGTAGTTGCGTGGATCTGTTCGGTCGGGGTGGGTATCCCGGAGCACGCCTGACTGAGACGTCCCATAGGGGCGAAGCGAGTGCGGACCCTCTAGTAGTGCAGTTCCCATTGCCCGCGAGGGCGTGGGTCACGACCGAGGGGCGCGAGTGTGTGTGAGTGTGAGAGTGCTCCGGAAGATGGGACAGAGGCCGAGTGAGCCCTCTGACCCCATGGGTGGCTCGCAGGTGAAGCTACCAGACATACCACTAGAAAGCCCCCTTGGTTGGGGGGAGATGTTGCTCTTGGCTGGGGGCGAGGTGCCGGTGCCGTTGCTCTGTGTAGGGGGGAGATGACATTGCTCTTGGTTGGGGAATAAGTGCCGTTCTTCTTCGTTTTGGGGGGAGTTGCTGCCGTTGCTGTTGGTTGGGGGGGGCAGGCGCCGTTCCTCTTGGTTTGGGGGGAGATATCGGTGTCATTGCTCGTGGTTGGGGGGGAAATGTCTCTCCCGTTCCTCCACGCAGGGGGGTAGATGCTGTTTCTCTTGGTTGGGGGGAGATGCCTTTTGGTTGGGGGGAGATGCTGCTCTTAGCTGGGGGCGAGGTGTCAGTGCCGTTGCTCTGTGTAGGAGGGAGATGACATTGCTCTTGGTTGGGGGGAGATGCCAATGCCGTTGGTCTTGGTTGGGGGGGAAATGTCATTGATCAAGGCTGGGGGGAGCTGTCGGTGCCGTTCTTCTTGGTTGGGGAATAAAAGTGCCGTTCTTCTTGGTTGGGGAATAAAAAAGTGCCGTTCTTCTTGGTTGGGGAATAAAAAAGTGCCGTTCTTCTTGGCTGGGGAATAAAAAAGTGCCGTTCTTCTTGGCTGGGGAATAAAAAAGTGTCGTTCTTCTTGGTTGGGGAATAAAAAAGTGTCGTTCTTCTTGGTTGGGGAATAAAAAAGTGCCGTTCTTCTTGGTTGGGGAATAAAAAAGTGCCGTTCTTCTTGGTTGGGGGGAGATGTCGTTGTCGTTGCTCCTGGCTGGGGGGAGATGTCGTTGCCCTTGGCTGGGGGGAGTTGTTGCTGTCGTTGCTCTTGGTTGGGGGGCAGGCGTCTTTCCTCTTGGTCTGGGGGGAGATGCCGGTGCCGTTGCACTGTGTAGGGGGGATATGACCTTGCTCTTGGTTGGGGGGAGATGCCAATGTCGTTGCTCTTGGTTGGTGGGGAGACGTCGGTGCCATTGCTCTTGGTTGGGGGGGAGACGTCGGTGCCGTTGCTCTTGGTTGGGGGGGAGATGTTGGTGCCGTTGCTCTTGGTTGGGGGGGAGATGTCGGTGCCGTTGCTCTTGGTTGGGGGGGGATGCTGTTCCTATTGGTTGGGGAATAAGTGCCGTTCTTGGCTGGGTGGGAGATGCCAATGTCATTGCTCTTGGTTGGGTGGGAGATGTCATTGATCATGGTTGAGGGTGAGATGCTGTTGTCGTTGCTCCTGGTTGGGGAGAGTTGTTGCTGTCATTGCTCTTGGTTGGGGGGGAGATGTCGCCGTGGCTGATCCAGGATGGGTGGGGATGCCGTTGCTCATGGCTGGGGGTAGATGCTGTTCCTATTGGTTGGGGAATAAGTGCCATTCTTCTTGGTTGGGGGGAGATGTCGGTGCCGTTCTTCTTGATTGGGGGGGGAGATGTCAGTGCCGTTGCTCTTGGTTGGGGGGGGAGATGTTGGTGCCGTTGCTCTTGGTTGGGGGGGGAGATGTCGGTGCCGTTGCTCTTGGTTGGGGGGGAGATGTCGGTGCCGTTGCTCTTGGTTGGGGGCGGAGATGTCGGTGCCGTTGCTCTTGGTTGGGGGCGGAGATGTCGGTGCCGTTGCTCTTGGTTGGGGGGGGAGATGTCGGTGCCGTTGCTCTTGGTTGCGGGGGGAGGTGTTGTTGCTGCTCTGGGTTGGGAGGAGATGCCGTTGCTCGTGGTTGGGGAGGAAGTGCTGCTGCTCGAGGCTGGGGGGTAGATATCACTGTTCCGCTCCTTTTTTGCTTGCTCAATAAATTCCTTACTATTGACAACGGTGTGTATTGTTCTTCACACCTCCAACAATTTGGTGCCGTGACTCTGCTGCGTAGTTCCCACCCCAGGAGGGACACCCCATCTCTGGACGGCCCCTGGGCTGGGTGATTCCTGCGCCGAGACCTGTAGCTCCAAACTCTAAAATCAGTAAATGAGCGAAAGAAACCGCAGTACCCAGTAATTCTTGTGCACAAAGAAGAAAGACTCAGCATTGAGTAAGTAGTTGCGTGGATCTGTTCGGTCGGGGTGGGTATCCCGGAGCACGCCTGACTGAGACGTCCCGTAGGGGCGAAGCGAGTGCGGACCCTCTAGTAGTGCAGTTCCCATTGCCCGCGAGGGCGTGGGTCACGACCGAGGGGCGCGAGTGTGTGTGAGTGTGAGAGTGCTCCGGAAGATGGGACAGAGGCCGAGTGAGCCCTCTGACCCCATGGGTGGCTCGCAGGTGAAGCTACCAGACATACCACTAGAAAGCCACCTTGGTTGGGGGGAGATGTTGCTCTTGGCTGGGGGCGAGGTGCCGGTGCCGTTGCTCTGTGTAGGGGGGAGATGACATTGCTCTTGGTTGGGGAATAAGTGCCGTTCTTCTTCGTTTGGGGGGAGTTGCTGCCGTTGCTGTTGGTTGGGGGGGGCAGGCGCCGTTCCTCTTGGTTTGGGGGGAGATATCGGTGTCATTGCTCGTGGTTGGGGGGGAGATGTCTCTCCCGTTCCTCCACGCAGGGGGGTAGATGCTGTTTCTCTTGGTTGGAGGGAGATGCCTTTTGGTTGGGGGGAGATGCTGCTCTTAACTGGGGGCGAGGTGTCGGTGCCGTTGCTCTGTGTAGGAGGGAGATGACATTGCTCTTAGTTGGGGGGAGATGCAAATGCCGTTGGTCTTGGTTGGGGGGGAAATGTCATTGATCAAGGCTGGGGGGAGCTGTCGGTGCCGTTCTTCTTGGTTGGGGAATAAAAAAGTGCCGTTCTTCTTGGTTGGGGAATAAAAAAGTGCCGTTCTTCTTGGTTGGGGAATAAAAAAGTGCCGTTCTTCTTGGCTGGGGAATAAAAAAGTGCCGTTCTTCTTGGCTGGGGAATAAAAAAGTGCCGTTCTTCTTGGCTGGGGAATAAAAAAGTGCCGTTCTTCTTGGCTGGGGAATAAAAAAGTGCCGTTCTTCTTGGCTGGGGAATAAAAAAGTGCCGTTCTTCTTGGCTGGGGAATAAAAAAGTGCCGTTCTTCTTGGCTGGGGAATAAAAAAGTGCCGTTCTTCTTGGTTGGGGGGAGATGTCGTTGTCGTTGCTCCTGGCTGGGGAGAGATGTCGTTGCCCTTGGCTGGGGGGAGTTGTTGCTGTCGTTGCTCTTGGTTGGGGGGCAGGCGTCTTTCCTCTTAGTCTGGGGGGAGATGCCGGTGCCATTGCACTGTGTAGGGGGGATATGACCTTACTCTTGGTTGGGGGGAGATGCCAATGTCGTTGCTCTTGGTTGGTGGGGAGACGTTGGTGCCATTGCTCTTGGTTGGGGGGAGATGCCATTGTCATTGCTCGTGTTTGGGGGGGGAGATGCCGGAGCAATTGCTCGTGGCTGGGGGGGAGATGCTGTTGCTCTTGACTGGGGAGGAAGTGCCGTTGTTGGTGCTCGTGGGTGGGAGGAGATGCCATTGCTCGTGGTTGGGGGAGGGAGATATCGCTGTTCCGCTCCTTTATTGCTTGCTCAATAAATTCCTTACTACTGACAACGGTGTGTACTGTTCTTCACACCTACAACAATTTGGTGCCGTGACTCGGATCCAGGCGACTCTGCTGTGGAATTCTCACTCCAGGGGAGGCGCCCCGTCTCCGGACGGCCCCTGGGCTGGGTAATTCCTGCGCGAGACCTGCAGCTCCGAACTCTAAATTCGGTAAACAAGCAAAAGAAACCGCAGTACCCCGTAATTCTTGTGCACAAAGACCCAAACAAAGACTCAGGATTGAGGAAGTATTGGCGTGGATCTGTTCGGTCGGGGTGGGTATCCCAGAGCACGCCTGACTGAGACGTCCCGTAGGGGCGAAGCGAGTGCGGACCCTCTAGTAGTGCAGTTCCCATTGCCCGCGAGGGCGTGGGTCACGACCGAGGGGCGCGAGTGTGTGTGAGTGTGAGAGTGCTCCGGAAGATGGGACAGAGGCTGAGTGAGCCCTCTGACCCCATGGGTGGCTCGCAGGTGAAGCTAGCAGACATACCACTAGAAAGCCCCCTTGGTTGGGGGAAGATGCTGCTCTTGGCTGGGGGTGATGTGCCGGTGCCGTTGCTCTGTGTAGGGGGGAGATGACATTGCTCTTGGTTGGGGAATAAGTGCCGTTCTTCTTGGCCGGGGGGGAGATGTCACTGCCGTTGCTCTTGGTCGGGGGGACATGCCGTGTGTCCTGTTTGGGGGCGAGATGTTGTTGCTCATGGTGGCAGGGGAGATGTCATTGTTGCTCTCTTCGCTGGGGGGAGACGTGTCCGTGTCAATGCTCATGGTTGCGGGGAGATGCCATTTCTCCTGTTGGGATGGGAGATGCCATTGTTGGTGCTCTTGTTTGGGAGCAGATGCCGTTCCTCTCAGTTGTGGAAGAAGTGTTGTTCCTCTTGGCTGAAGGGCAGACGTCGCTGCTCTCAGCTGGGGGTCGGTGTCCCCATGCTGTTCCCATGGCCGTAACACGGTGATGTTACCATCAGCGCAGTGCGGTTCTGAGCTGTTCCAGGAGATGCAGCTTCCCATTCCTCAACGCTTCCATGGAGCACCCCACAGTCCTCAGTGCAGCTGTAATGTCCACAGGAGGAGTGCTGCAGTGCTCCGCGGCCACCTGAGGGACATGAAGAGGACGCGTGCGCATTTTAGGGCACATGCGAAGAGGACGCGTGCGCGTTTTAGGGCACACGTGAAGAGCAGGGGTGCAGGCATTAGGGCAGACGTGAAGAGGAGGGGTGCAGGCTTTAGGGCAGACGTGAAGAGGAGGGGTGCAGGCTTTAGGGCAGGCGCAAGGAGCGGGGGCCGGGGATTGAGGGCCATAGCAAAGACAATGGGCCAGGGATCAAGTGATCAAGGATTGACATTGGGGTGATGCTGGGGGACAGGTGTTGTTGGGGGGACACTGCTGTCACTGGGGTGATGTTGATGTATTACTGGGGGATGATATTGGAGAGTCACACTGAGATATGATATGGAGGGGAGTTGATGGGGCGATGCCATCGCTGCTCTCTGTTGGGGGGCGGTGTTCCTGTAATGTTCCCATGGATGTAACACTGTGACGTTACCAGTCAGCACAGTGCGGTTCTGAGCCATCCCAGGAGATGCAGCTTCCCGTTCCTCACCGCTTTCACGGAGCACCCCACATTCCTCAGTGCAGCCATTATATCCCCAGGAGTGCTGCAGATCTCCACAGCCACTTAGCGGCCTCCCGGGATCACCAAGTAATGGTGCACTTACACCGTGGGGACTGTTATGGGTCACAATGAGGAAAGATTTTGGGGGAGATGTGGAGTGTTGCTGGGGTGACGTAAGGCAATGACATAGAGGGTTATGTTGAGGAATGAGTGGGGGCTGAAGTCAAGGAGTGACATTGGGTGATGGTGGGGGACAGTCATTGTTGGGGGACATTGTTTGGTATTACCGGGGTGCTGCCATTGCCGTTGCGCCTGGTTCGGGGCGGAGATGCCGTTGCCATTGCGCGCCTGGTTCGGGGCGGAGATGCCGAAGAAAAGAGAGATAGAAATAAATAAGTAAACAAAGAAGAGGAGAAGGGGAGAGATGAAGAGAGAGAGAAAAATAAATACATAAATAAGATGGAGAAGGAGGGAGAGATGGAGAGAAAAATGAATAGAGAAAGAACGGGGAGAATGGGGGAGAGATAGATAGACAGAAATAAATAAACGTAAATAAGAGGGAGAAGGGGGGAGAGATAATTGATAAATAAATAATAGGGAGCAAGGGGAGAGTTGAAGACAGAGAGAAATAAAGAAAAAACTGGAAGAAAGGGGAAGAGAAAGACTGAGGGAGAACAATAAATAAATAACAAAGGTGGAGAATGGGGGAGAGATGCAGACAGAGACAGAGAAATAAAAGAATAAATAAATGGGAGAACGGGGACAGATGAAGAGAGAGATGAATAAATAAAAGTAAGAATAATAGGGAGAAGAGGGGAGAGATGAAGAGAGAGAGGGAGAGAGAAATAATTAAATACATAAATAATAGGAAGCAGGGGGAGAGTTGAAGAGAGAGATAGAGAGAAATAAAGAAAAAAATGGGGAGAAGGGGGAGAGATGAAGAGAGATAGAATAATAAAAAATAAAGTAAATGGGATATTGGTGCAGAGATAGAGAAAAATAAATACATATCTCTCCCCTGACACCCTCTTATATAAGAGATACAGAATAACATATAAAGAAGAGGAAGAAGATGGAGAGATGAAGAGAGAGTAGGAGAGAAATAAATAGATACAGAAATAAGAGGGAGAAGGAGGGAGAGATGGTGAGAGAGAAAAATAAATAAAGAAGGAATGGGGAGAATGGGGGAGAGATGCAGACAGACGGAGAAATAAATGAATAAATAAATGGGAGACGAGGGACAGATGAAGAGAGAGATGACTAAATAAAAATATAAATAAATAATAGGGAGAAGAGGGGAGAGATGAAGGGAGAGAGGGAGAGAGAAATAAATAAATGGGAGAATGTGGGAGCGATGGAGAGAGAGACAGAGAGAGAAATAAAGAATACGGAGAAGGGGGAGAGATGATGAGAGAGAGAAATAAAGAAGAGGGATATGGTGGGAGGGAATAAGAGAGAGATTGAAACAGTAAAGAAAGAAAGAACAGGGAGAAAGAGTGAGAGATGGAGAGAGAGAGAATAAAAATAATGAAACAACTAAATAAGGAGAAGAAGGGAGAGATGAGGAGAGAGTAGCGGAGAAATAAAAATTTAAGTAAGTGGGAGAAAGTGGGAGAGATGAAGACAGAGAGAGAAGTAAATAGATACATATATAAAGAAGAGGGAGTGATGGAGAGAGAGAAAAAGAAAGAATGGGGAGAATAGGGGAGAGATGAGAGATACAGAATAAATAAATAAATAATATGGTGTAGGGTGGAGAGATGGAGAACAAGAGTGGAAAATAAAGAACGTAGAGAATGGGGGAGAGATGAAGACAGAGAGATAGAGAAGTATATAAATAAATGGGAGAAAGGGGACAGATGAAGAGAGATGAATAAAAAAATAATAGGGAGAATGTGGGAAAGATGAAGGGAGAGAGGGAGAGAGAAATAAATAAGTGGGAGAATGTGGGAGTGATGGAGAGAGACCGAAATAACGAAAGAATAGACAGAAGGGGGAGAGATGATAAATAAATGGGAGAAGGGGGACAAATGAAGAGAGAGATGACTAAATAAAAATTTAAATAAATAATAGGGAAAAGAGGGGAGAGATGAGGGGAGAGAGAGAGAAAAATAAATAAATGGGAGACTGTGGGAGTGATGGAGAGAGAGAGAGAGAAATAATAAAGAATAAGGAGAAGGGGGAGAGATGGTGAGAGAGAGAGAGAAATAAAGAAGAGGGATATGGTGGGAGGGAATAAGAGAGAGATTGAAATAATACAGAAATTAAGAAAGAATGGGAGAATGAGGGAGAGATACAGAAGAGAGATAGAGAAGTATATAAATTAATGGGAGAAAGGGGACAGATGAAGAGAGATGAATAAAAAATAAATAATAGCGAGAACAGAGGAGAGATGAAGGGAGAGAGGGAGAGAGAAACAAAGACAAAAATGGGAAGGAAGGGGAAGAGATGAAGACTGAGGGAGAAAAAAAAAAAACAAAGGTGGAGAATGGGGGTGAGACAGAGAGAGAGAAAAATAAATACGTAAGTGGGTGCCGGGGGAGAGATCAAGAGGGACTAAGAATAAATAATGAAGAGTGAGAAGGGGGGGGAGAGAAGACGGGAGAGAGAGGGAAATAAATAAAGAAAAAAGAGGTAGAAGGGGAGAGCTGAAGAGATAGTGAAAAATAAGTAAATAAATAATAGGGAGCGGGGGGAGAGTTGAAGAGAGAGAGAAATAAATACGTAAGAGGTAGAAGGGAGAGAGATGAGAGTAGGAGAGAGAAGTAAATACATACATGAAGAAGAGGGAGAAGGAGGGAGAGATGGAGAGCGAGAGAAACAAAGAATTGGAAGAATGGGGGAGAGATGAAGACAGAGAGAAATTAGTAAATAATAGAGCAAGAAGAAAGAGAATGGGGAGAGATGAATAGAGTGAGAGAAATAAAAGTAAATAAAAAAGGGAGAAGGGGGAGAGATGAAGAGAGAGATAGAAAGAATTAAAGAAGGAACGAGGAGAAGGGGAGAGATGAGGAGAGACAAATAAAGAATGGGGAGAATGTGGGAGCAATGGAGAGAGAGATGGAGATAGAAATAAATAAAGAATATGGAGAAGGGGGAGAGATGAGGGGAGAGAGAGAGAGAAAGAAATAAAGAAGAGGGATATGGTGGGGAGGGAATAAGGGAGATCAAAATAATAAATTAAGAAAGAAAGAGCAGGGAGAAAGGGCGAGAGTTTGAGAGAGAGAGAGAGAGAGAATAAATAAATACATAAGAGGGTGCCGGGAGAGAGCTCAAGAGAGACAGAATAAATAATGAAGAGTGAGAAGGGAGGAGAGAAGAAGGGAGAGAGAAAAATAAATAAAAAAAGAATGGGGAGAATGGGGGAGAGATGCAGACAGAGACAGAGAAATAAAAGAATAAATAAATGGGAGAAGGGGGACAGATGAAGAGAGAGATGACTAAATAAAAATATAAATAAATAATAGGGAGAAGAGGGGAGAGATGAAGGGAGAGAGGGAGAGAGAAATAAATACATAAATACTAGGGAGCAGGGGGGAGAGTTGAAGAGAGATAGAGAGAAATAAAGAAAAAAAATGGGGAGAAGGAGGGAGAGATGAAGAGAGATAGAATAATAAAAAATAAAATAAATGGGATATTGGGGCAGATATAGAGGAAAATAAATACATATATAAGAGGGTGTCAGGGGAGAGATAAGAGATACAGAATTATATATAAAGAAGAGGGAGAAGATGAAGAGATGAAGAGAGAGTAGGAGAGAAATAAATAGATACAGAAATAAGAGGGAGAAGGAGGGAGAGATGGTGAGAGAGAAAAATAAATAAAGAAGGAATGGGGAGAATGGGGGAGAGATGCAGACAGATGGAGAAATAAATGAAAGAGAAGGAAGAAAGAGGGAACAGGGTGAACGGAGAAAGAGAAGGAAGAAAGAGGGAACAGAATTATAGTGAAACTGTAAGAAGAGAGGACAGATAAAGAGAGAAATAAAACCGAGGGAAAAGATTATTATGTAACGATAAAGAAGAGGGAACTGGTAAACAGAAAAAAGAATAAAAAGGGAACAGGTAAATGGGGAAACAGAATAAAGAGAGAAAGGGTAAATGGAGAGATAGAGTAAAGAGGGAACAGGTTAATGGAGAAATAGGATAAAGAGGGAACAGGTTAATAGAGAAATAGAGTGAACAGATGTATAGGGACATAGGATAGTGGGAACAGATGTGTAGGGATATCATAGAAGAGGGAACAGATGTATAGGGATATCATAGAAGAGGGAACAGATGTATAAGGACGTAGAAAGAGAAGGGAAAATAAATTAATAGATTTATATAGCGAAGTTGGAACAGATTAATAGATAAATAAAATATTCAGCACAGATTAAAAGAGGAATGGGATAGAATTAACAGATAAATATTGAAATAGTATTGAGGGAACAGATAAATAGAGAAATAGATTAGTTGGGATAGATTAAAGTGAAATGATTAGTAGATAAATAGATTGGAGAGAACAGAAAAATGAATAACATAATAGCGGGAAAAGATGAATAGATATATAGATTAGCAGGAACACATGATTAGATAATCAGAATATATAGGGAATAGATGAATAAAGAAATAGAATAGAGGAAACAGCTAAGGAGAGAAATAGAAAGAAGAGTGAACAGAATTATAGTGAAATAGGAAGAAGAGAGAACAGATAAGAGTAACAGAATCAAGGGAAAAGAGTATTATGGAAAGAGAAAGAAGAGGGAACTGATAAATAGAGAAATAGAATAAAGAGGGAAGAGGTAAATCGAAAACAGTATAAAGAGAGAACTGGTAAATAGAGCAATAGATAAAGAGGGAATGGTTGTATAGGGACATAGAATAGCGGGAAAAGATGGACAGGGACATAGAAAGAAGAGGGAACAGACGCACAGGGACATCATAGAATAAGGAACGGATTGAGGGAAATAGTGTTGTGGGAACAGATAAAGAGAGAAATATATCAATGGGAAGAGATAAATAGAGAAATAGATTAGCAGGAACAGATGATTAGATAATCAGAATGGATGTGAATAGACGAATAGATAATCAAAATCAATGGGAACAGATGAATAAAGAAATAGAATCAAGGGAACAAATAAGGAGAAACAGAAAGACGAGAGCAGAGACAAAGAGAGAAATAGAATCGAGGGAAAAGATTAATTTGGAAAGAGAAAGAAGAGGGAGCAGGTAAATAGAGAAACAGAATAAAGAGGGAGCGGGCAAATAGGGACACAGAACAAAGTGGGAGTAAATTAATAGATTTATAAAGAGAAGTTGGAACAGATTATGTGTTTAATAAAGAGAAGAGAGAAGAGATTAACAGATAAATAAAATACTGGGCACAGATTAATAGAGGAATGGGATAGAGTAAACAGATAAATAGTATTGAGGGAACAGATAAATAGAGACATAGTATAAAGAGGGAAGAGGTAAACAGAGAAACAAAATGAATAGGGACATCATAGAAAGAAGAGGGAGCAGGTAAATAGGGACACAGAAATAAAAGGGAAGAATAAATTAAGAGATTTATAGGGCTAAGTTGGAACAGATTATTTCATTAATAGAGAAAAGAGGGAACAGATTAATAGAGAGATAAAATATTGGGCACAGATTAATAGAGGAATGGAATAAACAGATAAATAGTGAAACACAGTGTCCCCATAGAGACACAGCGACACCCAGTGGTGGGATACGGGTACTGCAACGCCATAGCGCTGCCTTGTGGCCGTATAGAAATACTGCACTTCCATAGCGATATGTAGCAAACACATAGAAACCCCATACCGACGCCATAGAGACCCAAAGAACGACGACCCCGAAAGTGGTATTGGATACAGATGAATAGAGGAATGGAATAGAGTAAACAGATAAATAGTGAAATAGTGTTGAGGGAATAGATAAATAGAGAAATAGTTTAGTGGGGACAGATTAACAGAGAAATAATAGAATACAGGGAACTGATAAATATGCAAATAGGACCGAAGGGGCGGGTTGATATGCAAATCGGACCGAGAGAATTGATTAATATGGAAATAGAGGTGCTATGGGGCCGCGCTTTTGAAGCCCTCCCCGATCCACCCCCGCAATCACCAGCCATTAATGAATTAATTAAGCCGCTCTGTAAAGGGCGCATGTGCAGAGGTACATAGAGACACATAAATATACATAGAGACACAGTGAACCCATAGTGACAGCGACACACAGTGGTGATATATGGGTACTGCAACTCCATAGAGATACATAGCGACCGCATAGAGACCCCAAATGTGAACCCCACAGAGACCCCAGTCACGCTCCAATATAAAGGAGGAAGACGAGGCTCTTCAGATTACATGCATACCCGGCGTGAGATTAAGAAACAACGGTTCAGATGTTGGTCAGAGCAGTTTATTACCAATATTGAGTAGGGAGATGGGGAAGGGGGACACTGTTAAGGGCAGCGAGCGGTTGTCCTGGAGAAGCAGCGAGGGAGTCAACCCCAAGAGGGGCAGCAGCAAACAGGAATCAGCTCGGGAAGTCTCTCCAAAGAGAAAACCCCAACGGCTGCAGAGAAAAAGCCTAGAGGGATCGGAATTACAGAGAGAAGAGGGAACAGATAAACAGAGAAATGGAAGAGAGGGTAGAGATAAATAGGGAAATAGATCAGAGGGAATAGGTTAAGAGAGAAATAGCATAGAGGATACAGATTAATACAGAAAAATAAGAATAGAATGAAAGGATGAATAGAGAGAAGAGGGTACAGATTAATAGAGAAAAAAAATTGGGGGAATATATTAATAGGGAGAAGAAAGAACATATTAATAGAGAAACTGAATAAAAGAAAAAGGTTAATAGGAAAATAGAATAGAGGGAACAAATAAATAAAGAAATGGAAAGAAGGGAGAAAAGATAAACAGAGAAATAGAACAGAGACACATAGAGACACATAGAGATGCATAGACAGTGACACAGCGACACCCTGTGGTGATATATGGGTACTGCACCTTCGTAGCGATGCATAGCGACCCCATAGAGACACATAGAGACAGCGACACACAGTGGTGGGATATGGGTACTGCAACGCCATAGCTCCGCCTTGTGGCCGGATAGAAATACTGCACCTCCAAAGCGATACATAGCGACCCCATCGCGACGTCCCCAGAAGAGATATTGGGCACAGATAAATAGAGGAATGGGATAGAGTAAACAGATAAATAGTGAAATAGTATTGAGGGAAGAGATAGATAGAGAAATAGATTAGTGGGGACAGATTAGTAGAGAAATAGATTAGAGTGAACAGAAAAAAGATGAATAGATCTATAGATCAGTGGGAACAGATGGTTAGATAATCAGAATCGATGGGAATAGATAAATAGATAATCAAAATCAATGGGAACAGATGAAAAGAGAAATGGAATCGAGGGAACGGATAAGGAGAGAAAGAGAAAGAAGAGCGTACAGATTTATGGTGAAATAGTAAAAAGAGAGAACAGATAAAGAGAAATAGAATCAAGGAAAAAGATTAATATGGAAAGAGAAAGAAGCAGGAACAGAAAAATAGAGAAATAGAATAAAGCGGGAACTGGTAAATACAGCAAAGAATAACGAGGGAAAGGGTAAATAGAGAAATAGAATAAAGGGGGAACAGAGAAGCAGAGAAATAGTAAGAAGAGAGAACAGAAAGAGAGAAATAGAATCGAGGGAAAAGATTATTTTGGAAAGAGAAAGAAGAGGGAGCAGGTAAATAGAGAAAGAAGAGCGAACAGGTAAATAAATGGAGAAACAGAATAAAGAGGGAACAGGGAAATACGGGCAGAGAAAGAAGAGGGGAGAATTAAAGAGAGAAATAGAAGAGCAAGAAGAGATAATGAGAGAAATAGATAGAAGAGGGAGCAAATTGATAGATTTATAGAGCAGAAGTTGGAACAGATTATTTCAATAATAGAGAGAAGAGGGATCAGATTAATAGAGAGATAAAATATTGGGCAAAGATGAATAGAGGAATGGAACAGAGGAAACAGATAAATAGTGAAACACAGTGACCCCACAGAGTCACAGGGACACAGCGATTCCCAGTGGTGGGATATGGGTACTGCATCTCCATAGAGATACATAGCGACCCCATAGAGACACATAGAGACAGCGACACACAGTGGTGAAATATGGGTACTGCAACGCCATAGCGCCGCCTTGTGGCCGGATAGAAATACTGCACGTCCAGAGCGATACATAGCGACGACCCCAAAAGAGATATTGGGCACAGATAAATAAATAGAGGAATGGGATAAAGTATACAGATAAATAGGGAAATTGTATTGAGGGAACAGATAAAGAGAGAAATAGAATCTAGGGAAAAAATAATATGGAAAGAAAAAGAAGAGGGAACAGATAAATACAGAAACAGAATAAAGAGGGAGAAAGGTAAATAGAGCAATAGAATAAAGAGGGAACAGTTGTATAGGGACATAGAATAGCTGGAAGCGATGTACAGGGACATCATAGAAAGAAGCGGGAACGCATGTATAGGGACATGGAAAGAAGAGGGAAGAGTAAATTAATAGAATTATATAGAGAAGGTGGAACAGATTATTTGATTAATAGAAAGAAGAGGGAAGAGATTAATAGATAAAATATTGGGCACAGATTAATAGAGGAATGGAATAGAGTAAACAGATAGATAGTGAAATAGTATTGAGGGAACAGATAAATAGAGACATAGATTAGTGGGGACAGATCAATAGAGAAATATATTAGCAGGAATAGATGAATAGATATATAGATTAGCGGGAAGAGATGATTAGATAATCAGAATCGATGGGAATAGATGAATAAAGAAATACAATCGAGGGAACAGATAAAGAGAGAAACAGATTAGCAGGATATTAGGGTGGAACAGCGAGAAGTTAGGGCTAGAGATTTGGGAGGAACAGCGAGGATTTGGACGGAGCAATTGCCTGTGCAGCATCCAGCAGCTGAGACCAAATCCATGGAGCACTCTTAGTCCTACCTGACCCCAAACATGCACAGGTCCGCCGGTCCCGATGGACGCAGTACGGAGTGCGGAGGGAATTCTCCGTTGCGATCAGCAGGCTGCTCTGTGGAAGAGCTGAGATGGCGTGGCAGCCAGCGCACGGCCAGAGGAAGCAGAAAGGAGAAATCAGGAACACACAAAATGCCCCAAAAATCCCCCTTAAAAAATCTCTAAAATATCCCCCAAAAAATCCCCCCAAAAAATCCACTCCAAAATCCCTAAAAATATCCCCCAAAAATATTCCCCAAAAAATCCGAAAAAATACCTGAAAAAAAAAAAAAAAGAAAAAAATCCCCCCCCAAAAAAATCCCCGAAAAAATACAAAAAAACAAAAAACAAAAAACAAACAAAAAAATCCCATAAAAATCTCCAAAAAAGTCCCCCCCAAAAAATCTGAAAAAGATTTGAAAAAAGTCAGAGAAAAAAAAAAAAAAAGAAAAAAAGCCGAAAAAATATCCCCAAAAAATTTACCAAAAAAAACCCCAAAACCAACCAAAAATTCTTAAAAATTCCCCCAAAAATACTCAAAAAAAATCCCCCCAAAATCCCCTAAAAATCCCCCGAAATTGGGGCAGCGCTATTGGGCAGGGAGCAGCGCTGTGGGGCAATACGCTGTGGCGCAATACTATAGGGAGGGCAGCGGCTCTATGGGGCCGCGCTTTTGAAGCCCTCCCCGCTCTGCCCCCGCAATCAGCCGCCATTGATTAATTAAGCCGCTCTGTAAAGGACACATGCACAGAGATACATAGAGACACATAGAGATGCATAGTCAGTGACACAGCGACACCCTGTGGTGATATATGGGTACTGCACCTCCGTAGCGATGCATAGCGACCCCATAGAGACACATAGAGACAGCGACACACAGTGGTGGGATATGGGTACTGCAACGCCATAGCGCCGCCTTGTGGCCGGATAGAAATACTGCACCTCCAAAGCGATACATAGCGACCCCATAGCGACCCCATCCCAGAAGAGATATTAGGCACAGATAAATAGAGGAATGGGATAGAGTAAACAGATAAATAGTGAAATAGTATTGAGGGAAGAGATAGATAGAGAAATAGATTAGTGGGGACAGATTAGTAGAGAAATAGATTAGAGTGAACAGAAAAAAGATGAATAGATCTATAGATCAGTGGGAACAGATGATTAGATAATCAGAATCGATGGGAATAGATGAATAGATAATCAAAATCAATGGGAACAGATGAAAAGAGAAATGGAATCGAGGGAACGGATAAGCAGAGAAAGAGAAAGAAGAGCGTACAGATTTATGGTGAAATAGTAAAAAGAGAGAACAGATAAAGAGAAATAGAATCAAGGAAAAAGATTAATATGGAAAGAGAAAGAAGCAGGAACAGAAAAATAGAGAAATAGAATAAAGCGGGAACTGGTAAATACAGCAAAGAATAACGAGGGAAAGGGTAAATAGAGAAATAGAATAAAGGGGGAACAGAGAAGCAGAGAAATAGTAAGAAGAGAGAACAGAAAGAGAGAAATAGAATCGAGGGAATAGATTAATTTGGAAAGAGAAAGAAGAGGGTGCAGGTAAATAGAGAAAGAGAAAGAAGAGCGAACAGGTAAATAAATGGAGAAACAGAATAAAGAGGGAACAGGGAAATACGGGCAGAGAAAGAAGAGGGGAGAATTAAAGAGAGAAATAGAAGAGCAAGAAGAGATAATGAGAGAGGGAATGAAGAGGGAGTAAATTGATAGATTTCTAGAGAGAAGTTGGAACAGATTATTTCAATAATAGAGAGAAGAGGGATCAGATTAATAGAGAGATAAAATATTGGGCAAAGATGAATAGAGGAATGGAACAGAGGAAACAGATAAATAGTGAAACACAGTGACCCCACAGAGACACAGGGACACAGCGATTCCCAGTGGTGGGATATGGGTACTGCATCTCCATAGAGATACATAGCGACCCCATAGAGACACATAGAGACAGCGACACACAGTGGTGAAATATGGGTACTGCAACGCCATAGCGCCGCCTTGTGGCCGTATAGAAATACTGCACGTCCAGAGCGATACATAGCGACGACCCCAAAAGAGATATTGGGCACAGATAAATAAATAGAGGAATGGGATAAAGTATACAGATAAATAGTGAAATTGTATTGAGGGAACAGAAAAAGAGAGAAATAGAATCTAGGGAAAAAATGATATGGAAAGAAAAAAGAGGGAACAGATAAATACAGAAACAGAATAAAGACGGGAAAAAGGTAAATAGAGCAATAGAATAAAGAGGGAACAGTTGTATAGGGACATAGAATAGCTGGAAGCGATGTACAGGGACATCATAGAAAGAAGCGGGAACGCATGTATAGGGACATGGAAAGAAGAGGGAAGAGTAAATTAATAGAATTATATAGAGAAGGTGGAACAGATTATTTGATTAATAGAAAGAAGAGGGAAGAGATTAATAGATAAAATATTGGGCGCAGATTAATAGAGGAATGGAATAGAGTAAACAGATAGATAGTGAAATAGTATTGAGGGAACAGATAAATAGAGACATAGATTAGTGGGGACAGATCAATAGAGAAATATATTAGCAGGAATAGATGAATAGATATATAGATTAGCGGGAAGAGATGATTAGATAATCAGAATCGATGGGAATAGATGAATAAAGAAATACAATCGAGGGAACAGATAAAGAGAGAAACAGATTAGCAGGATATTAGGGTGGAACAGCGAGAAGTTAGGGCTAGAGATTTGGGAGGAACAGCGAGGATTTGGACGGAGCAATTGCCTGTGCAGCATCCAGCAGCTGAGACCAAATCCATGGAGCACTCTTAGTCCTACCTGACCCCAAACATGCACAGGTCCGCCGGTCCCGATGGACGCAGTACGGAGTGCGGAGGGAATTCTCCGTTGCGATCAGCAGGCTGCTCTGTGGAAGAGCTGAGATGGCGTGGCAGCCAGCGCACGGCCAGAGGAAGCAGAAAGGAGAAATCAGGAACACACAAAATGCCCCAAAAATCCCCCTTAAAAAATCCCCCCAAAAAATCCCCCTTAAAAAATCCCCCCAAAAAATCCCCCCAAAAAATCCCCCCAAAAAATCCCCCCAAAAAATCCCCCCAAAAAATCCACTCCAAAATCCCTAAAAGTATCCCCCAAAAATATTCCCCCAAAAATCCGAAAAAATACCTGAAAAAAAAAAAAAACGAAAAAAATCCCCCCCAAAAAATCCCCGAAAACCAAAAAAAAGAAAAAAAGCCGAAAAAATATCCCCAAAAAATTTACCAAAAAAAACCCCAAAACCAACCAAAAATTCTTAAAAATTCCCCCAAAATTCCCAAAAATTACTCAAAAAATATCCACCCAAAATCCCCTAAAAATCCCCCGAAATTGGGGCAGCGCTATTGGGCAGGGAGCAGCGCTGTGGGGCAATACTATAGGGAGGGCAGCGGCTCTATGGGGCCGCGCTTTTGAAGCCCTCCCCGCTCTGCCCCCGCAATCAGCCGCCATTGATTAATTAAGCCGCTCTGTAAAGGACACATGCACAGAGATACATAGAGACACATAGAGATGCATAGACAGTGACACAGCGACACCCTGTGGTGATATATGGGTACTGCACCTCCGTAGCGATGCATAGCGACCCCATAGAGACACATAGAGACAGCGACACACAGTGGTGGGATATGGGTACTGCAACGCCATAGCGCCGCCTTGTGGCCGGATAGAAATACTGCACCTCCAAAGCGATACATAGCGACCCCATCGCGACCCCATCCCAGAAGAGATATTAGGCACAGATAAATAGAGGAATGGGATAGAGTAAACAGATAAATAGTGAAATAGTATTGAGGGAAGAGATAGATAGAGAAATAGATTAGTGGGGACAGATTAGTAGAGAAATAGATTAGAGTGAACAGAAAAAAGATGAATAGATCTATAGATCAGTGGGAACAGATGATTAGATAATCAGAATCGATGGGAATAGATGAATAGATAATCAAAATCAATGGGAACAGATGAAAAGAGAAATGGAATCGAGGGAACGGATAAGCAGAGAAAGAGAAAGAAGAGCGTACAGATTTATGGTGAAATAGTAAAAAGAGAGAACAGATAAAGAGAAATAGAATCAAGGAAAAAGATTAATATGGAAAGAGAAAGAAGCAGGAACAGAAAAATAGAGAAATAGAATAAAGCGGGAACTGGTAAATACAGCAAAGAATAACGAGGGAAAGGGTAAATAGAGAAATAGAATAAAGGGGGAACAGAGAAGCAGAGAAATAGTAAGAAGAGAGAACAGAAAGAGAGAAATAGAATCGAGGGAATAGATTAATTTGGAAAGAGAAAGAAGAGGGAGCAGGTAAATAGAGAAAGAGAAAGAAGAGCGAACAGGTAAATAAATGGAGAAACAGAATAAAGAGGGAACAGGGAAATACGGGCAGAGAAAGAAGAGGGGAGAATTAAAGAGAGAAATAGAAGAGCAAGAAGAGATAATGAGAGAGGGAATGAAGAGGGAGTAAATTGATAGATTTCTAGAGAGAAGTTGGAACAGATTATTTCAATAATAGAGAGAAGAGGGATCAGATTAATAGAGAGATAAAATATTGGGCAAAGATGAATAGAGGAATGGAACAGAGTAAACAGATAAATAGTGAAACTCAGTGACCCCACAGAGACACAGGGACACAGCGATTCCCAGTGGTGGGATATGGGTACTGCATCTCCATAGAGATACATAGCGACCCCATAGAGACACATAGAGACAGCGACACACAGTGGTGAAATATGGGTACTGCAACGCCATAGCGCCGCCTTGTGGCCGTATAGAAATACTGCACGTCCAGAGCGATACATAGCGACGACCCCAAAAGAGATATTGGGCACAGATAAATAAATAGAGGAATGGGATAAAGTATACAGATAAATAGTGAAATTGTATTGAGGGAACAGAAAAAGAGAGAAATAGAATCTAGGGAAAAAATGATATGGAAAGAAAAAGAAGAGGGAACAGATAAATACAGAAACAGAATAAAGACGGGAAAAAGGTAAATAGAGCAATAGAATAAAGAGGGAACAGTTGTATAGGGACATAGAATAGCTGGAAGCGATGTACAGGGACATCATAGAAAGAAGCGGGAACGCATGTATAGGGACATGGAAAGAAGAGGGAAGAGTAAATTAATAGAATTATATAGAGAAGGTGGAACAGATTATTTGATTAATAGAAAGAAGAGGGAAGAGATTAATAGATAAAATATTGGGCACAGATTAATAGAGGAATGGAATAGAGTAAACAGATAGATAGTGAAATAGTATTGAGGGAACAGATAAATAGAGACATAGATTAGTGGGGACAGATCAATAGAGAAATATATTAGCAGGAATAGATGAATAGATATATAGATTAGCGGGAAGAGATGATTAGATAATCAGAATCGATGGGAATAGATGAATAAAGAAATACAATCGAGGGAACAGATAAAGAGAGAAACAGATTAGCAGGATATTAGGGTGGAACAGCGAGAAGTTAGGGCTAGAGATTTGGGAGGAACAGCGAGGATTTGGACGGAGCAATTGCCTGTGCAGCATCCAGCAGCTGAGACCAAATCCATGGAGCACTCTTAGTCCTACCTGACCCCAAACATGCACAGGTCCGCCGGTCCCGATGGACGCAGTACGGAGTGCGGAGGGAATTCTCCGTTGCGATCAGCAGGCTGCTCTGTGGAAGAGCTGAGATGGCGTGGCAGCCAGCGCACGGCCAGAGGAAGCAGAAAGGAGAAATCAGGAACACACAAAATGCCCCAAAAATCCCCCTTAAAAAATCTCTAAAATATCCCCAAAAAAATCCCCCAAAAAAATCCCCCCAAAAAATCCCCCCAAAAAATCCACTCCAAAATCCCTAAAAGTATCCCCCAAAAATATTCCCCCAAAAATCCGAAAAAATACCTGAAAAAAAAAAAAACGAAAAAAATCCCCCCCAAAAAATCCCCGGAAACCAAAAAAAAAGAAAAAAAGCCGAAAAAATATCCCCAAAAAATTTACCAAAAAAAACCCCAAAACCAACCAAAAATTCTTAAAAATTCCCCCAAAATTCCCAAAAATTACTCAAAAAATATCCACCCAAAATCCCCTAAAAATCCCCCGAAATTGGGGCAGCGCTATTGGGCAGGGAGCAGCGCTGTGGGGCAATACTATAGGGAGGGCAGCGGCTCTATGGGGCCGCGCTTTTGAAGCCCTCCCCGCTCTGCCCCCGCAATCAGCCGCCATTGATTAATTAAGCCGCTCTGTAAAGGACACATGCACAGAGATACATAGAGACACATAGAGATGCATAGACAGTGACACAGCGACACCCTGTGGTGATATATGGGTACTGCACCTCCGTAGCGATGCATAGCGACCCCATAGAGACACATAGAGACAGCGACACACAGTGGTGGGATATGGGTACTGCAACGCCATAGCGCCGCCTTGTGGCCGGATAGAAATACTGCACCTCCAAAGCGATACATAGCGACCCCATAGCGACCCCATCCCAGAAGAGATATTAGGCACAGATAAATAGAGGAATGGGATAGAGTAAACAGATAAATAGTGAAATAGTATTGAGGGAAGAGATAGATAGAGAAATAGATTAGTGGGGACAGATTAGTAGAGAAATAGATTAGAGTGAACAGAAAAAAGATGAATAGATCTATAGATCAGTGGGAACAGATGATTAGATAATCAGAATCGATGGGAATAGATGAATAGATAATCAAAATCAATGGGAACAGATGAAAAGAGAAATGGAATCGAGGGAACGGATAAGCAGAGAAAGAGAAAGAAGAGCGTACAGATTTATGGTGAAATAGTAAAAAGAGAGAACAGATAAAGAGAAATAGAATCAAGGAAAAAGATTAATATGGAAAGAGAAAGAAGCAGGAACAGAAAAATAGAGAAATAGAATAAAGCGGGAACTGGTAAATACAGCAAAGAATAACGAGGGAAAGGGTAAATAGAGAAATAGAATAAAGGGGGAACAGAGAAGCAGAGAAATAGTAAGAAGAGAGAACAGAAAGAGAGAAATAGAATCGAGGGAATAGATTAATTTGGAAAGAGAAAGAAGAGGGAGCAGGTAAATAGAGAAAGAGAAAGAAGAGCGAACAGGTAAATAAATGGAGAAACAGAATAAAGAGGGAACAGGGAAATACGGGCAGAGAAAGAAGAGGGGAGAATTAAAGAGAGAAATAGAAGAGCAAGAAGAGATAATGAGAGAGGGAATGAAGAGGGAGTAAATTGATAGATTTCTAGAGAGAAGTTGGAACAGATTATTTCAATAATAGAGAGAAGAGGGATCAGATTAATAGAGAGATAAAATATTGGGCAAAGATGAATTGAGGAATGGAACAGAGGAAACAGATAAATAGTGAAACACAGTGACCCCACAGAGACACAGGGACACAGCGATTCCCAGTGGTGGGATATGGGTACTGCATCTCCATAGAGATACATAGCGACCCCATAGAGACACATAGAGACAGCGACACACAGTGGTGAAATATGGGTACTGCAACGCCATAGCGCCGCCTTGTGGCCGTATAGAAATACTGCACGTCCAGAGCGATACATAGCGACGACCCCAAAAGAGATATTGGGCACAGATAAATAAATAGAGGAATGGGATAAAGTATACAGATAAATAGTGAAATTGTATTGAGGGAACAGAAAAAGAGAGAAATAGAATCTAGGGAAAAAATGATATGGAAAGAAAAAGAAGAGGGAACAGATAAATACAGAAACAGAATAAAGACGGGAAAAAGGTAAATAGAGCAATAGAATAAAGAGGGAACAGTTGTATAGGGACATAGAATAGCTGGAAGCGATGTACAGGGACATCATAGAAAGAAGCGGGAACGCATGTATAGGGACATGGAAAGAAGAGGGAAGAGTAAATTAATAGAATTATATAGAGAAGGTGGAACAGATTATTTGATTAATAGAAAGAAGAGGGAAGAGATTAATAGATAAAATATTGGGCACAGATTAATAGAGGAATGGAATAGAGTAAACAGATAGATAGTGAAATAGTATTGAGGGAACAGATAAATAGAGACATAGATTAGTGGGGACAGATCAATAGAGAAATATATTAGCAGGAATAGATGAATAGATATATAGATTAGCGGGAAGAGATGATTAGATAATCAGAATCGATGGGAATAGATGAATAAAGAAATACAATCGAGGGAACAGATAAAGAGAGAAACAGATTAGCAGGATATTAGGGTGGAACAGCGAGAAGTTAGGGCTAGAGATTTGGGAGGAACAGCGAGGATTTGGACGGAGCAATTGCCTGTGCAGCATCCAGCAGCTGAGACCAAATCCATGGAGCACTCTTAGTCCTACCTGACCCCAAACATGCACAGGTCCGCCGGTCCCGATGGACGCAGTACGGAGTGCGGAGGGAATTCTCCGTTGCGATCAGCAGGCTGCTCTGTGGAAGAGCTGAGATGGCGTGGCAGCCAGCGCACGGCCAGAGGAAGCAGAAAGGAGAAATCAGGAACACACAAAATGCCCCAAAAATCCCCCTTAAAAAATCCCCTTAAAAAATCCCCCCAAAAAATCCCCCCAAAAAATCCCCCCAAAAAATCCCCCCAAAAAATCCCCCCAAAAAATCCCCCCAAAAAATCCCCCCAAAAAATCCCCCCAAAAAATCCCCCCGATAATTCCCCCCGATAATTCCCCCCGATAATTCCCCCCGATAATTCCCCCCGATAATTCCCCCCGATAATTCCCCCCGATAATTCCCCCCGATAATTCCCCCCAAAAAATCCACTCCAAAATCCCTAAAAGTATCCCCCAAAAATATTCCCCCAAAAATCCGAAAAAAATACCTGAAAAAAAAAAAAACGAAAAAAATCCCCCCCAAAAAATCCCCGGAAACCAAAAAAAAAGAAAAAAAGCCGAAAAAATATCCCCAAAAAATTTACCAAAAAAAACCCCAAAACCAACCAAAAATTCTTAAAAATTCCCCCAAAATTCCCAAAAATTACTCAAAAAATATCCACCCAAAATCCCCTAAAAATCCCCCGAAATTGGGGCAGCGCTATTGGGCAGGGAGCAGCGCTGTGGGGCAATACTATAGGGAGGGCAGCGGCTCTATGGGGCCGCGCTTTTGAAGCCCTCCCCGCTCTGCCCCCGCAATCAGCCGCCATTGATTAATTAAGCCGCTCTGTAAAGGACACATGCACAGAGATACATAGAGACACATAGAGATGCATAGACAGTGACACAGCGACACCCTGTGGTGATATATGGGTACTGCACCTCCGTAGCGATGCATAGCGACCCCATAGAGACACATAGAGACAGCGACACACAGTGGTGGGATATGGGTACTGCAACGCCATAGCGCCGCCTTGTGGCCGGATAGAAATACTGCACCTCCAAAGCGATACATAGCGACCCCATAGCGACCCCATCCCAGAAGAGATATTAGGCACAGATAAATAGAGGAATGGGATAGAGTAAACAGATAAATAGTGAAATAGTATTGAGGGAAGAGATAGATAGAGAAATAGATTAGTGGGGACAGATTAGTAGAGAAATAGATTAGAGTGAACAGAAAAAAGATGAATAGATCTATAGATCAGTGGGAACAGATGATTAGATAATCAGAATCGATGGGAATAGATGAATAGATAATCAAAATCAATGGGAACAGATGAAAAGAGAAATGGAATCGAGGGAACGGATAAGCAGAGAAAGAGAAAGAAGAGCGTACAGATTTATGGTGAAATAGTAAAAAGAGAGAACAGATAAAGAGAAATAGAATCAAGGAAAAAGATTAATATGGAAAGAGAAAGAAGCAGGAACAGAAAAATAGAGAAATAGAATAAAGCGGGAACTGGTAAATACAGCAAAGAATAACGAGGGAAAGGGTAAATAGAGAAATAGAATAAAGGGGGAACAGAGAAGCAGAGAAATAGTAAGAAGAGAGAACAGAAAGAGAGAAATAGAATCGAGGGAATAGATTAATTTGGAAAGAGAAAGAAGAGGGAGCAGGTAAATAGAGAAAGAGAAAGAAGAGCGAACAGGTAAATAAATGGAGAAACAGAATAAAGAGGGAACAGGGAAATACGGGCAGAGAAAGAAGAGGGGAGAATTAAAGAGAGAAATAGAAGAGCAAGAAGAGATAATGAGAGAGGGAATGAAGAGGGAGTAAATTGATAGATTTCTAGAGAGAAGTTGGAACAGATTATTTCAATAATAGAGAGAAGAGGGATCAGATTAATAGAGAGATAAAATATTGGGCAAAGATGAATAGAGGAATGGAACAGAGGAAACAGATAAATAGTGAAACTCAGTGACCCCACAGAGACACAGGGACACAGCGATTCCCAGTGGTGGGATATGGGTACTGCATCTCCATAGAGATACATAGCGACCCCATAGAGACACATAGAGACAGCGACACACAGTGGTGAAATATGGGTACTGCAACGCCATAGCGCCGCCTTGTGGCCGTATAGAAATACTGCACGTCCAGAGCGATACATAGCGACGACCCCAAAAGAGATATTGGGCACAGATAAATAAATAGAGGAATGGGATAAAGTATACAGATAAATAGTGAAATTGTATTGAGGGAACAGAAAAAGAGAGAAATAGAATCTAGGGAAAAAATGATATGGAAAGAAAAAGAAGAGGGAACAGATAAATACAGAAACAGAATAAAGACGGGAAAAAGGTAAATAGAGCAATAGAATAAAGAGGGAACAGTTGTATAGGGACATAGAATAGCTGGAAGCGATGTACAGGGACATCATAGAAAGAAGCGGGAACGCATGTATAGGGACATGGAAAGAAGAGGGAAGAGTAAATTAATAGAATTATATAGAGAAGGTGGAACAGATTATTTGATTAATAGAAAGAAGAGGGAAGAGATTAATAGATAAAATATTGGGCACAGATTAATAGAGGAATGGAATAAAGTAAACAGATAGATAGTGAAATAGTATTGAGGGAACAGATAAATAGAGACATAGATTAGTGGGGACAGATCAATAGAGAAATATATTAGCAGGAATAGATGAATAGATATATAGATTAGCGGGAAGAGATGATTAGATAATCAGAATCGATGGGAATAGATGAATAAAGAAATACAATCGAGGGAACAGATAAAGAGAGAAACAGATTAGCAGGATATTAGGGTGGAACAGCGAGAAGTTAGGGCTAGAGATTTGGGAGGAACAGCGAGGATTTGGACGGAGCAATTGCCTGTGCAGCATCCAGCAGCTGAGACCAAATCCATGGAGCACTCTTAGTCCTACCTGACCCCAAACATGCACAGGTCCGCCGGTCCCGATGGACGCAGTACGGAGTGCGGAGGGAATTCTCCGTTGCGATCAGCAGGCTGCTCTGTGGAAGAGCTGAGATGGCGTGGCAGCCAGCGCACGGCCAGAGGAAGCAGAAAGGAGAAATCAGGAACACACAAAATGCCCCAAAAATCCCCCTTAAAAAATCTCTAAAATATCCCCAAAAAAATCCCCCAAAAAAATCCCCCCAAAAAATCCCTCCAAAAAATCCACTCCAAAATCCCTAAAAGTATCCCCCAAAAATATTCCCCCAAAAATCCGAAAAAATACCTGAAAAAAAAAAAAAACGAAAAAAATCCCCCCCAAAAAATCCCCGGAAACCAAAAAAAAAGAAAAAAAGCCGAAAAAATATCCCCAAAAAATTTACCAAAAAAAACCCCAAAACCAACCAAAAATTCTTAAAAATTCCCCCAAAATTCCCAAAAATTACTCAAAAAATATCCACCCAAAATCCCCTAAAAATCCCCCGAAATTGGGGCAGCGCTATTGGGCAGGGAGCAGCGCTGTGGGGCAATACTATAGGGAGGGCAGCGGCTCTATGGGGCCGCGCTTTTGAAGCCCTCCCCGCTCTGCCCCCGCAATCAGCCGCCATTGATTAATTAAGCCGCTCTGTAAAGGACACATGCACAGAGATACATAGAGACACATAGAGATGCATAGACAGTGACACAGCGACACCCTGTGGTGATATATGGGTACTGCACCTCCGTAGCGATGCATAGCGACCCCATAGAGACACATAGAGACAGCGACACACAGTGGTGGGATATGGGTACTGCAACGCCATAGCGCCGCCTTGTGGCCGGATAGAAATACTGCACCTCCAAAGCGATACATAGCGACCCCATAGCGACCCCATCCCAGAAGAGATATTAGGCACAGATAAATAGAGGAATGGGATAGAGTAAACAGATAAATAGTGAAATAGTATTGAGGGAAGAGATAGATAGAGAAATAGATTAGTGGGGACAGATTAGTAGAGAAATAGATTAGAGTGAACAGAAAAAAGATGAATAGATCTATAGATCAGTGGGAACAGATGATTAGATAATCAGAATCGATGGGAATAGATGAATAGATAATCAAAATCAATGGGAACAGATGAAAAGAGAAATGGAATCGAGGGAACGGATAAGCAGAGAAAGAGAAAGAAGAGCGTACAGATTTATGGTGAAATAGTAAAAAGAGAGAACAGATAAAGAGAAATAGAATCAAGGAAAAAGATTAATATGGAAAGAGAAAGAAGCAGGAACAGAAAAATAGAGAAATAGAATAAAGCGGGAACTGGTAAAATACAGCAAAGAATAACGAGGGAAAGGGTAAATAGAGAAATAGAATAAAGGGGGAACAGAGAAGCAGAGAAATAGTAAGAAGAGAGAACAGAAAGAGAGAAATAGAATCGAGGGAATAGATTAATTTGGAAAGAGAAAGAAGAGGGAGCAGGTAAATAGAGAAAGAGAAAGAAGAGCGAACAGGTAAATAAATGGAGAAACAGAATAAAGAGGGAACAGGGAAATACGGGCAGAGAAAGAAGAGGGGAGAATTAAAGAGAGAAATAGAAGAGCAAGAAGAGATAATGAGAGAGGGAATGAAGAGGGAGTAAATTGATAGATTTCTAGAGAGAAGTTGGAACAGATTATTTCAATAATAGAGAGAAGAGGGATCAGATTAATAGAGAGATAAAATATTGGGCAAAGATGAATTGAGGAATGGAACAGAGGAAACAGATAAATAGTGAAACTCAGTGACCCCACAGAGACACAGGGACACAGCGATTCCCAGTGGTGGGATATGGGTACTGCATCTCCATAGAGATACATAGCGACCCCATAGAGACACATAGAGACAGCGACACACAGTGGTGAAATATGGGTACTGCAACGCCATAGCGCCGCCTTGTGGCCGTATAGAAATACTGCACGTCCAGAGCGATACATAGCGACGACCCCAAAACAGATATTGGGCACAGATAAATAAATAGAGGAATGGGATAAAGTATACAGATAAATAGTGAAATTGTATTGAGGGAACAGAAAAAGAGAGAAATAGAATCTAGGGAAAAAATGATATGGAAAGAAAAAGAAGAGGGAACAGATAAATACAGAAACAGAATAAAGACGGGAAAAAGGTAAATAGAGCAATAGAATAAAGAGGGAACAGTTGTATAGGGACATAGAATAGCTGGAAGCGATGTACAGGGACATCATAGAAAGAAGCGGGAACGCATGTATAGGGACATGGAAAGAAGAGGGAAGAGTAAATTAATAGAATTATATAGAGAAGGTGGAACAGATTATTTGATTAATAGAAAGAAGAGGGAAGAGATTAATAGATAAAATATTGGGCACAGATTAATAGAGGAATGGAATAGAGTAAACAGATAGATAGTGAAATAGTATTGAGGGAACAGATAAATAGAGACATAGATTAGTGGGGACAGATCAATAGAGAAATATATTAGCAGGAATAGATGAATAGATATATAGATTAGCGGGAAGAGATGATTAGATAATCAGAATCGATGGGAATAGATGAATAAAGAAATACAATCGAGGGAACAGATAAAGAGAGAAACAGATTAGCAGGATATTAGGGTGGAACAGCGAGAAGTTAGGGCTAGAGATTTGGGAGGAACAGCGAGGATTTGGACGGAGCAATTGCCTGTGCAGCATCCAGCAGCTGAGACCAAATCCATGGAGCACTCTTAGTCCTACCTGACCCCAAACATGCACAGGTCCGCCGGTCCCGATGGACGCAGTACGGAGTGCGGAGGGAATTCTCCGTTGCGATCAGCAGGCTGCTCTGTGGAAGAGCTGAGATGGCGTGGCAGCCAGCGCACGGCCAGAGGAAGCAGAAAGGAGAAATCAGGAACACACAAAATGCCCCAAAAATCCCCCTTAAAAAATCTCTAAAATATCCCCCAAAAAATCCCCCCAAAAAATCCCCCCAAAAAATCCCCCCGATAATTCCCCCCGATAATTCCCCCCGATAATTCCCCCCGATAATTCCCCCCGATAATTCCCCCCAAAAAATCCACTCCAAAATCCCTAAAAGTATCCCCCAAAAATATTCCCCCAAAAATCCGAAAAAATACCTGAAAAAAAAAAAAACGAAAAAAATCCCCCCCAAAAAATCCCCGGAAACCAAAAAAAAAGAAAAAAAGCCGAAAAAATATCCCCAAAAAATTTACCAAAAAAAACCCCAAAACCAACCAAAAATTCTTAAAAATTCCCCCAAAATTCCCAAAAATTACTCAAAAAATATCCACCCAAAATCCCCTAAAAATCCCCCGAAATTGGGGCAGCGCTATTGGGCAGGGAGCAGCGCTGTGGGGCAATACTATAGGGAGGGCAGCGGCTCTATGGGGCCGCGCTTTTGAAGCCCTCCCCGCTCTGCCCCCGCAATCAGCCGCCATTGATTAATTAAGCCGCTCTGTAAAGGACACATGCACAGAGATACATAGAGACACATAGAGATGCATAGACAGTGACACAGCGACACCCTGTGGTGATATATGGGTACTGCACCTCCGTAGCGATGCATAGCGACCCCATAGAGACACATAGAGACAGCGACACACAGTGGTGGGATATGGGTACTGCAACGCCATAGCGCCGCCTTGTGGCCGGATAGAAATACTGCACCTCCAAAGCGATACATAGCGACCCCATAGCGACCCCATCCCAGAAGAGATATTAGGCACAGATAAATAGAGGAATGGGATAGAGTAAACAGATAAATAGTGAAATAGTATTGAGGGAAGAGATAGATAGAGAAATAGATTAGTGGGGACAGATTAGTAGAGAAATAGATTAGAGTGAACAGAAAAAAGATGAATAGATCTATAGATCAGTGGGAACAGATGATTAGATAATCAGAATCGATGGGAATAGATGAATAGATAATCAAAATCAATGGGAACAGATGAAAAGAGAAATGGAATCGAGGGAACGGATAAGCAGAGAAAGAGAAAGAAGAGCGTACAGATTTATGGTGAAATAGTAAAAAGAGAGAACAGATAAAGAGAAATAGAATCAAGGAAAAAGATTAATATGGAAAGAGAAAGAAGCAGGAACAGAAAAATAGAGAAATAGAATAAAGCGGGAACTGGTAAAATACAGCAAAGAATAACGAGGGAAAGGGTAAATAGAGAAATAGAATAAAGGGGGAACAGAGAAGCAGAGAAATAGTAAGAAGAGAGAACAGAAAGAGAGAAATAGAATCGAGGGAATAGATTAATTTGGAAAGAGAAAGAAGAGGGAGCAGGTAAATAGAGAAAGAGAAAGAAGAGCGAACAGGTAAATAAATGGAGAAACAGAATAAAGAGGGAACAGGGAAATACGGGCAGAGAAAGAAGAGGGGAGAATTAAAGAGAGAAATAGAAGAGCAAGAAGAGATAATGAGAGAGGGAATGAAGAGGGAGTAAATTGATAGATTTCTAGAGAGAAGTTGGAACAGATTATTTCAATAATAGAGAGAAGAGGGATCAGATTAATAGAGAGATAAAATATTGGGCAAAGATGAATTGAGGAATGGAACAGAGGAAACAGATAAATAGTGAAACTCAGTGACCCCACAGAGACACAGGGACACAGCGATTCCCAGTGGTGGGATATGGGTACTGCATCTCCATAGAGATACATAGCGACCCCATAGAGACACATAGAGACAGCGACACACAGTGGTGAAATATGGGTACTGCAACGCCATAGCGCCGCCTTGTGGCCGTATAGAAATACTGCACGTCCAGAGCGATACATAGCGACGACCCCAAAAGAGATATTGGGCACAGATAAATAAATAGAGGAATGGGATAAAGTATACAGATAAATAGTGAAATTGTATTGAGGGAACAGAAAAAGAGAGAAATAGAATCTAGGGAAAAAATGATATGGAAAGAAAAAGAAGAGGGAACAGATAAATACAGAAACAGAATAAAGACGGGAAAAAGGTAAATAGAGCAATAGAATAAAGAGGGAACAGTTGTATAGGGACATAGAATAGCTGGAAGCGATGTACAGGGACATCATAGAAAGAAGCGGGAACGCATGTATAGGGACATGGAAAGAAGAGGGAAGAGTAAATTAATAGAATTATATAGAGAAGGTGGAACAGATTATTTGATTAATAGAAAGAAGAGGGAAGAGATTAATAGATAAAATATTGGGCACAGATTAATAGAGGAATGGAATAGAGTAAACAGATAGATAGTGAAATAGTATTGAGGGAACAGATAAATAGAGACATAGATTAGTGGGGACAGATCAATAGAGAAATATATTAGCAGGAATAGATGAATAGATATATAGATTAGCGGGAAGAGATGATTAGATAATCAGAATCGATGGGAATAGATGAATAAAGAAATACAATCGAGGGAACAGATAAAGAGAGAAACAGATTAGCAGGATATTAGGGTGGAACAGCGAGAAGTTAGGGCTAGAGATTTGGGAGGAACAGCGAGGATTTGGACGGAGCAATTGCCTGTGCAGCATCCAGCAGCTGAGACCAAATCCATGGAGCACTCTTAGTCCTACCTGACCCCAAACATGCACAGGTCCGCCGGTCCCGATGGACGCAGTACGGAGTGCGGAGGGAATTCTCCGTTGCGATCAGCAGGCTGCTCTGTGGAAGAGCTGAGATGGCGTGGCAGCCAGCGCACGGCCAGAGGAAGCAGAAAGGAGAAATCAGGAACACACAAAATGCCCCAAAAATCCCCCTTAAAAAATCTCTAAAATATCCCCAAAAAAATCCCCCAAAAAAATCCCCCCAAAAAATCCCCCCAAAAAATCCACTCCAAAATCCCTAAAAGTATCCCCCAAAAATATTCCCCCAAAAATCCGAAAAAATACCTGAAAAAAAAAAAAAAACGAAAAAAATCCCCCCCAAAAAATCCCCGGAAACCAAAAAAAAAGAAAAAAAGCCGAAAAAATATCCCCAAAAAATTTACCAAAAAAAACCCCAAAACCAACCAAAAATTCTTAAAAATTCCCCCAAAATTCCCAAAAATTACTCAAAAAATATCCACCCAAAATCCCCTAAAAATCCCCCGAAATTGGGGCAGCGCTATTGGGCAGGGAGCAGCGCTGTGGGGCAATACTATAGGGAGGGCAGCGGCTCTATGGGGCCGCGCTTTTGAAGCCCTCCCCGCTCTGCCCCCGCAATCAGCCGCCATTGATTAATTAAGCCGCTCTGTAAAGGACACATGCACAGAGATACATAGAGACACATAGAGATGCATAGACAGTGACACAGCGACACCCTGTGGTGATATATGGGTACTGCACCTCCGTAGCGATGCATAGCGACCCCATAGAGACACATAGAGACAGCGACACACAGTGGTGGGATATGGGTACTGCAACGCCATAGCGCCGCCTTGTGGCCGGATAGAAATACTGCACCTCCAAAGCGATACATAGCGACCCCATAGCGACCCCATCCCAGAAGAGATATTAGGCACAGATAAATAGAGGAATGGGATAGAGTAAACAGATAAATAGTGAAATAGTATTGAGGGAAGAGATAGATAGAGAAATAGATTAGTGGGGACAGATTAGTAGAGAAATAGATTAGAGTGAACAGAAAAAAGATGAATAGATCTATAGATCAGTGGGAACAGATGATTAGATAATCAGAATCGATGGGAATAGATGAATAGATAATCAAAATCAATGGGAACAGATGAAAAGAGAAATGGAATCGAGGGAACGGATAAGCAGAGAAAGAGAAAGAAGAGCGTACAGATTTATGGTGAAATAGTAAAAAGAGAGAACAGATAAAGAGAAATAGAATCAAGGAAAAAGATTAATATGGAAAGAGAAAGAAGCAGGAACAGAAAAATAGAGAAATAGAATAAAGCGGGAACTGGTAAATACAGCAAAGAATAACGAGGGAAAGGGTAAATAGAGAAATAGAATAAAGGGGGAACAGAGAAGCAGAGAAATAGTAAGAAGAGAGAACAGAAAGAGAGAAATAGAATCGAGGGAATAGATTAATTTGGAAAGAGAAAGAAGAGGGAGCAGGTAAATAGAGAAAGAGAAAGAAGAGCGAACAGGTAAATAAATGGAGAAACAGAATAAAGAGGGAACAGGGAAATACGGGCAGAGAAAGAAGAGGGGAGAATTAAAGAGAGAAATAGAAGAGCAAGAAGAGATAATGAGAGAGGGAATGAAGAGGGAGTAAATTGATAGATTTCTAGAGAGAAGTTGGAACAGATTATTTCAATAATAGAGAGAAGAGGGATCAGATTAATAGAGAGATAAAATATTGGGCAAAGATGAATAGAGGAATGGAACAGAGGAAACAGATAAATAGTGAAACACAGTGACCCCACAGAGACACAGGGACACAGCGATTCCCAGTGGTGGGATATGGGTACTGCATCTCCATAGAGATACATAGCGACCCCATAGAGACACATAGAGACAGCGACACACAGTGGTGAAATATGGGTACTGCAACGCCATAGCGCCGCCTTGTGGCCGTATAGAAATACTGCACGTCCAGAGCGATACATAGCGACGACCCCAAAAGAGATATTGGGCACAGATAAATAAATAGAGGAATGGGATAAAGTATACAGATAAATAGTGAAATTGTATTGAGGGAACAGAAAAAGAGAGAAATAGAATCTAGGGAAAAAATGATATGGAAAGAAAAAGAAGAGGGAACAGATAAATACAGAAACAGAATAAAGACGGGAAAAAGGTAAATAGAGCAATAGAATAAAGAGGGAACAGTTGTATAGGGACATAGAATAGCTGGAAGCGATGTACAGGGACATCATAGAAAGAAGCGGGAACGCATGTATAGGGACATGGAAAGAAGAGGGAAGAGTAAATTAATAGAATTATATAGAGAAGGTGGAACAGATTATTTGATTAATAGAAAGAAGAGGGAAGAGATTAATAGATAAAATATTGGGCACAGATTAATAGAGGAATGGAATAGAGTAAACAGATAGATAGTGAAATAGTATTGAGGGAACAGATAAATAGAGACATAGATTAGTGGGGACAGATCAATAGAGAAATATATTAGCAGGAATAGATGAATAGATATATAGATTAGCGGGAAGAGATGATTAGATAATCAGAATCGATGGGAATAGATGAATAAAGAAATACAATCGAGGGAACAGATAAAGAGAGAAACAGATTAGCAGGATATTAGGGTGGAACAGCGAGAAGTTAGGGCTAGAGATTTGGGAGGAACAGCGAGGATTTGGACGGAGCAATTGCCTGTGCAGCATCCAGCAGCTGAGACCAAATCCATGGAGCACTCTTAGTCCTACCTGACCCCAAACATGCACAGGTCCGCCGGTCCCGATGGACGCAGTACGGAGTGCGGAGGGAATTCTCCGTTGCGATCAGCAGGCTGCTCTGTGGAAGAGCTGAGATGGCGTGGCAGCCAGCGCACGGCCAGAGGAAGCAGAAAGGAGAAATCAGGAACACACAAAATGCCCCAAAAATCCCCCTTAAAAAATCTCTAAAATATCCCCCAAAAAATCCCCCCAAAAAATCCCCCCAAAAAATCCCTCCAAAAAATCCCCCCGATAATTCCCCCCGATAATTCCCCCCGATAATTCCCCCCGATAATTCCCCCCGATAATTCCCCCCAAAAAATCCACTCCAAAATCCCTAAAAGTATCCCCCAAAAATATTCCCCCAAAAATCCGAAAAAATACCTGAAAAAAAAAAAAACGAAAAAAATCCCCCCCAAAAAATCCCCGGAAACCAAAAAAAAAGAAAAAAAGCCGAAAAAATATCCCCAAAAAATTTACCAAAAAAAACCCCAAAACCAACCAAAAATTCTTAAAAATTCCCCCAAAATTCCCAAAAATTACTCAAAAAATATCCACCCAAAATCCCCTAAAAATCCCCCGAAATTGGGGCAGCGCTATTGGGCAGGGAGCAGCGCTGTGGGGCAATACTATAGGGAGGGCAGCGGCTCTATGGGGCCGCGCTTTTGAAGCCCTCCCCGCTCTGCCCCCGCAATCAGCCGCCATTGATTAATTAAGCCGCTCTGTAAAGGACACATGCACAGAGATACATAGAGACACATAGAGATGCATAGACAGTGACACAGCGACACCCTGTGGTGATATATGGGTACTGCACCTCCGTAGCGATGCATAGCGACCCCATAGAGACACATAGAGACAGCGACACACAGTGGTGGGATATGGGTACTGCAACGCCATAGCGCCGCCTTGTGGCCGGATAGAAATACTGCACCTCCAAAGCGATACATAGCGACCCCATAGCGACCCCATCCCAGAAGAGATATTAGGCACAGATAAATAGAGGAATGGGATAGAGTAAACAGATAAATAGTGAAATAGTATTGAGGGAAGAGATAGATAGAGAAATAGATTAGTGGGGACAGATTAGTAGAGAAATAGATTAGAGTGAACAGAAAAAAGATGAATAGATCTATAGATCAGTGGGAACAGATGATTAGATAATCAGAATCGATGGGAATAGATGAATAGATAATCAAAATCAATGGGAACAGATGAAAAGAGAAATGGAATCGAGGGAACGGATAAGCAGAGAAAGAGAAAGAAGAGCGTACAGATTTATGGTGAAATAGTAAAAAGAGAGAACAGATAAAGAGAAATAGAATCAAGGAAAAAGATTAATATGGAAAGAGAAAGAAGCAGGAACAGAAAAATAGAGAAATAGAATAAAGCGGGAACTGGTAAAATACAGCAAAGAATAACGAGGGAAAGGGTAAATAGAGAAATAGAATAAAGGGGGAACAGAGAAGCAGAGAAATAGTAAGAAGAGAGAACAGAAAGAGAGAAATAGAATCGAGGGAATAGATTAATTTGGAAAGAGAAAGAAGAGGGAGCAGGTAAATAGAGAAAGAGAAAGAAGAGCGAACAGGTAAATAAATGGAGAAACAGAATAAAGAGGGAACAGGGAAATACGGGCAGAGAAAGAAGAGGGGAGAATTAAAGAGAGAAATAGAAGAGCAAGAAGAGATAATGAGAGAGGGAATGAAGAGGGAGTAAATTGATAGATTTCTAGAGAGAAGTTGGAACAGATTATTTCAATAATAGAGAGAAGAGGGATCAGATTAATAGAGAGATAAAATATTGGGCAAAGATGAATTGAGGAATGGAACAGAGGAAACAGATAAATAGTGAAACTCAGTGACCCCACAGAGACACAGGGACACAGCGATTCCCAGTGGTGGGATATGGGTACTGCATCTCCATAGAGATACATAGCGACCCCATAGAGACACATAGAGACAGCGACACACAGTGGTGAAATATGGGTACTGCAACGCCATAGCGCCGCCTTGTGGCCGTATAGAAATACTGCACGTCCAGAGCGATACATAGCGACGACCCCAAAAGAGATATTGGGCACAGATAAATAAATAGAGGAATGGGATAAAGTATACAGATAAATAGTGAAATTGTATTGAGGGAACAGAAAAAGAGAGAAATAGAATCTAGGGAAAAAATGATATGGAAAGAAAAAGAAGAGGGAACAGATAAATACAGAAACAGAATAAAGACGGGAAAAAGGTAAATAGAGCAATAGAATAAAGAGGGAACAGTTGTATAGGGACATAGAATAGCTGGAAGCGATGTACAGGGACATCATAGAAAGAAGCGGGAACGCATGTATAGGGACATGGAAAGAAGAGGGAAGAGTAAATTAATAGAATTATATAGAGAAGGTGGAACAGATTATTTGATTAATAGAAAGAAGAGGGAAGAGATTAATAGATAAAATATTGGGCACAGATTAATAGAGGAATGGAATAGAGTAAACAGATAGATAGTGAAATAGTATTGAGGGAACAGATAAATAGAGACATAGATTAGTGGGGACAGATCAATAGAGAAATATATTAGCAGGAATAGATGAATAGATATATAGATTAGCGGGAAGAGATGATTAGATAATCAGAATCGATGGGAATAGATGAATAAAGAAATACAATCGAGGGAACAGATAAAGAGAGAAACAGATTAGCAGGATATTAGGGTGGAACAGCGAGAAGTTAGGGCTAGAGATTTGGGAGGAACAGCGAGGATTTGGACGGAGCAATTGCCTGTGCAGCATCCAGCAGCTGAGACCAAATCCATGGAGCACTCTTAGTCCTACCTGACCCCAAACATGCACAGGTCCGCCGGTCCCGATGGACGCAGTACGGAGTGCGGAGGGAATTCTCCGTTGCGATCAGCAGGCTGCTCTGTGGAAGAGCTGAGATGGCGTGGCAGCCAGCGCACGGCCAGAGGAAGCAGAAAGGAGAAATCAGGAACACACAAAATGCCCCAAAAATCCCCCTTAAAAAATCTCTAAAATATCCCCCAAAAAATCCCCCCAAAAAATCCCCCCAAAAAATCCCTCCAAAAAATCCCCCCGATAATTCCCCCCGATAATTCCCCCCGATAATTCCCCCCGATAATTCCCCCCGATAGTTCCCCCCGATAATTCCCCCCGATAATTCCCCCCAAAAAATCCACTCCAAAATCCCTAAAAGTATCCCCCAAAAATATTCCCCCAAAAATCCGAAAAAATACCTGAAAAAAAAAAAAACGAAAAAAATCCCCCCCAAAAAATCCCCGGAAACCAAAAAAAAAGAAAAAAAGCCGAAAAAATATCCCCAAAAAATTTACCAAAAAAAACCCCAAAACCAACCAAAAATTCTTAAAAATTCCCCCAAAATTCCCAAAAATTACTCAAAAAATATCCACCCAAAATCCCCTAAAAATCCCCCGAAATTGGGGCAGCGCTATTGGGCAGGGAGCAGCGCTGTGGGGCAATACTATAGGGAGGGCAGCGGCTCTATGGGGCCGCGCTTTTGAAGCCCTCCCCGCTCTGCCCCCGCAATCAGCCGCCATTGATTAATTAAGCCGCTCTGTAAAGGACACATGCACAGAGATACATAGAGACACATAGAGATGCATAGACAGTGACACAGCGACACCCTGTGGTGATATATGGGTACTGCACCTCCGTAGCGATGCATAGCGACCCCATAGAGACACATAGAGACAGCGACACACAGTGGTGGGATATGGGTACTGCAACGCCATAGCGCCGCCTTGTGGCCGGATAGAAATACTGCACCTCCAAAGCGATACATAGCGACCCCATAGCGACCCCATCCCAGAAGAGATATTAGGCACAGATAAATAGAGGAATGGGATAGAGTAAACAGATAAATAGTGAAATAGTATTGAGGGAAGAGATAGATAGAGAAATAGATTAGTGGGGACAGATTAGTAGAGAAATAGATTAGAGTGAACAGAAAAAAGATGAATAGATCTATAGATCAGTGGGAACAGATGATTAGATAATCAGAATCGATGGGAATAGATGAATAGATAATCAAAATCAATGGGAACAGATGAAAAGAGAAATGGAATCGAGGGAACGGATAAGCAGAGAAAGAGAAAGAAGAGCGTACAGATTTATGGTGAAATAGTAAAAAGAGAGAACAGATAAAGAGAAATAGAATCAAGGAAAAAGATTAATATGGAAAGAGAAAGAAGCAGGAACAGAAAAATAGAGAAATAGAATAAAGCGGGAACTGGTAAAATACAGCAAAGAATAACGAGGGAAAGGGTAAATAGAGAAATAGAATAAAGGGGGAACAGAGAAGCAGAGAAATAGTAAGAAGAGAGAACAGAAAGAGAGAAATAGAATCGAGGGAATAGATTAATTTGGAAAGAGAAAGAAGAGGGAGCAGGTAAATAGAGAAAGAGAAAGAAGAGCGAACAGGTAAATAAATGGAGAAACAGAATAAAGAGGGAACAGGGAAATACGGGCAGAGAAAGAAGAGGGGAGAATTAAAGAGAGAAATAGAAGAGCAAGAAGAGATAATGAGAGAGGGAATGAAGAGGGAGTAAATTGATAGATTTCTAGAGAGAAGTTGGAACAGATTATTTCAATAATAGAGAGAAGAGGGATCAGATTAATAGAGAGATAAAATATTGGGCAAAGATGAATTGAGGAATGGAACAGAGGAAACAGATAAATAGTGAAACTCAGTGACCCCACAGAGACACAGGGACACAGCGATTCCCAGTGGTGGGATATGGGTACTGCATCTCCATAGAGATACATAGCGACCCCATAGAGACACATAGAGACAGCGACACACAGTGGTGAAATATGGGTACTGCAACGCCATAGCGCCGCCTTGTGGCCGTATAGAAATACTGCACGTCCAGAGCGATACATAGCGACGACCCCAAAAGAGATATTGGGCACAGATAAATAAATAGAGGAATGGGATAAAGTATACAGATAAATAGTGAAATTGTATTGAGGGAACAGAAAAAGAGAGAAATAGAATCTAGGGAAAAAATGATATGGAAAGAAAAAGAAGAGGGAACAGATAAATACAGAAACAGAATAAAGACGGGAAAAAGGTAAATAGAGCAATAGAATAAAGAGGGAACAGTTGTATAGGGACATAGAATAGCTGGAAGCGATGTACAGGGACATCATAGAAAGAAGCGGGAACGCATGTATAGGGACATGGAAAGAAGAGGGAAGAGTAAATTAATAGAATTATATAGAGAAGGTGGAACAGATTATTTGATTAATAGAAAGAAGAGGGAAGAGATTAATAGATAAAATATTGGGCACAGATTAATAGAGGAATGGAATAGAGTAAACAGATAGATAGTGAAATAGTATTGAGGGAACAGATAAATAGAGACATAGATTAGTGGGGACAGATCAATAGAGAAATATATTAGCAGGAATAGATGAATAGATATATAGATTAGCGGGAAGAGATGATTAGATAATCAGAATCGATGGGAATAGATGAATAAAGAAATACAATCGAGGGAACAGATAAAGAGAGAAACAGATTAGCAGGATATTAGGGTGGAACAGCGAGAAGTTAGGGCTAGAGATTTGGGAGGAACAGCGAGGATTTGGACGGAGCAATTGCCTGTGCAGCATCCAGCAGCTGAGACCAAATCCATGGAGCACTCTTAGTCCTACCTGACCCCAAACATGCACAGGTCCGCCGGTCCCGATGGACGCAGTACGGAGTGCGGAGGGAATTCTCCGTTGCGATCAGCAGGCTGCTCTGTGGAAGAGCTGAGATGGCGTGGCAGCCAGCGCACGGCCAGAGGAAGCAGAAAGGAGAAATCAGGAACACACAAAATGCCCCAAAAATCCCCCTTAAAAAATCTCTAAAATATCCCCCAAAAAATCCCCCCAAAAAATCCCCCCAAAAAATCCCTCCAAAAAATCCCCCCGATAATTCCCCCCGATAATTCCCCCCGATAATTCCCCCCGATAATTCCCCCCGATAATTCCCCCCAAAAAATCCACTCCAAAATCCCTAAAAGTATCCCCCAAAAATATTCCCCCAAAAATCCGAAAAAATACCTGAAAAAAAAAAAAACGAAAAAAATCCCCCCCAAAAAATCCCCGGAAACCAAAAAAAAAGAAAAAAAGCCGAAAAAATATCCCCAAAAAATTTACCAAAAAAAACCCCAAAACCAACCAAAAATTCTTAAAAATTCCCCCAAAATTCCCAAAAATTACTCAAAAAATATCCACCCAAAATCCCCTAAAAATCCCCCGAAATTGGGGCAGCGCTATTGGGCAGGGAGCAGCGCTGTGGGGCAATACTATAGGGAGGGCAGCGGCTCTATGGGGCCGCGCTTTTGAAGCCCTCCCCGCTCTGCCCCCGCAATCAGCCGCCATTGATTAATTAAGCCGCTCTGTAAAGGACACATGCACAGAGATACATAGAGACACATAGAGATGCATAGACAGTGACACAGCGACACCCTGTGGTGATATATGGGTACTGCACCTCCGTAGCGATGCATAGCGACCCCATAGAGACACATAGAGACAGCGACACACAGTGGTGGGATATGGGTACTGCAACGCCATAGCGCCGCCTTGTGGCCGGATAGAAATACTGCACCTCCAAAGCGATACATAGCGACCCCATCCCAGAAGAGATATTAGGCACAGATAAATAGAGGAATGGGATAGAGTAAACAGATAAATAGTGAAATAGTATTGAGGGAAGAGATAGATAGAGAAATAGATTAGTGGGGACAGATTAGTAGAGAAATAGATTAGAGTGAACAGAAAAAAGATGAATAGATCTATAGATCAGTGGGAACAGATGATTAGATAATCAGAATCGATGGGAATAGATGAATAGATAATCAAAATCAATGGGAACAGATGAAAAGAGAAATGGAATCGAGGGAACGGATAAGCAGAGAAAGAGAAAGAAGAGCGTACAGATTTATGGTGAAATAGTAAAAAGAGAGAACAGATAAAGAGAAATAGAATCAAGGAAAAAGATTAATATGGAAAGAGAAAGAAGCAGGAACAGAAAAATAGAGAAATAGAATAAAGCGGGAACTGGTAAAATACAGCAAAGAATAACGAGGGAAAGGGTAAATAGAGAAATAGAATAAAGGGGGAACAGAGAAGCAGAGAAATAGTAAGAAGAGAGAACAGAAAGAGAGAAATAGAATCGAGGGAATAGATTAATTTGGAAAGAGAAAGAAGAGGGAGCAGGTAAATAGAGAAAGAGAAAGAAGAGCGAACAGGTAAATAAATGGAGAAACAGAATAAAGAGGGAACAGGGAAATACGGGCAGAGAAAGAAGAGGGGAGAATTAAAGAGAGAAATAGAAGAGCAAGAAGAGATAATGAGAGAGGGAATGAAGAGGGAGTAAATTGATAGATTTCTAGAGAGAAGTTGGAACAGATTATTTCAATAATAGAGAGAAGAGGGATCAGATTAATAGAGAGATAAAATATTGGGCAAAGATGAATTGAGGAATGGAACAGAGGAAACAGATAAATAGTGAAACACAGTGACCCCACAGAGACACAGGGACACAGCGATTCCCAGTGGTGGGATATGGGTACTGCATCTCCATAGAGATACATAGCGACCCCATAGAGACACATAGAGACAGCGACACACAGTGGTGAAATATGGGTACTGCAACGCCATAGCGCCGCCTTGTGGCCGTATAGAAATACTGCACGTCCAGAGCGATACATAGCGACGACCCCAAAAGAGATATTGGGCACAGATAAATAAATAGAGGAATGGGATAAAGTATACAGATAAATAGTGAAATTGTATTGAGGGAACAGAAAAAGAGAGAAATAGAATCTAGGGAAAAAATGATATGGAAAGAAAAAGAAGAGGGAACAGATAAATACAGAAACAGAATAAAGACGGGAAAAAGGTAAATAGAGCAATAGAATAAAGAGGGAACAGTTGTATAGGGACATAGAATAGCTGGAAGCGATGTACAGGGACATCATAGAAAGAAGCGGGAACGCATGTATAGGGACATGGAAAGAAGAGGGAAGAGTAAATTAATAGAATTATATAGAGAAGGTGGAACAGATTATTTGATTAATAGAAAGAAGAGGGAAGAGATTAATAGATAAAATATTGGGCACAGATTAATAGAGGAATGGAATAGAGTAAACAGATAGATAGTGAAATAGTATTGAGGGAACAGATAAATAGAGACATAGATTAGTGGGGACAGATCAATAGAGAAATATATTAGCAGGAATAGATGAATAGATATATAGATTAGCGGGAAGAGATGATTAGATAATCAGAATCGATGGGAATAGATGAATAAAGAAATACAATCGAGGGAACAGATAAAGAGAGAAACAGATTAGCAGGATATTAGGGTGGAACAGCGAGAAGTTAGGGCTAGAGATTTGGGAGGAACAGCGAGGATTTGGACGGAGCAATTGCCTGTGCAGCATCCAGCAGCTGAGACCAAATCCATGGAGCACTCTTAGTCCTACCTGACCCCAAACATGCACAGGTCCGCCGGTCCCGATGGACGCAGTACGGAGTGCGGAGGGAATTCTCCGTTGCGATCAGCAGGCTGCTCTGTGGAAGAGCTGAGATGGCGTGGCAGCCAGCGCACGGCCAGAGGAAGCAGAAAGGAGAAATCAGGAACACACAAAATGCCCCAAAAATCCCCCTTAAAAAAATCTCTAAAATATCCCCCAAAAAATCCCCCCAAAAAATCCCCCCAAAAAATCCCTCCAAAAAATCCCCCCGATAATTCCCCCCGATAATTCCCCCCGATAATTCCCCCCGATAATTCCCCCCGATAATTCCCCCCAAAAAATCCACTCCAAAATCCCTAAAAGTATCCCCCAAAAATATTCCCCCAAAAATCCGAAAAAATACCTGAAAAAAAAAAAAACGAAAAAAATCCCCCCCAAAAAATCCCCGGAAACCAAAAAAAAAGAAAAAAAGCCGAAAAAATATCCCCAAAAAATTTACCAAAAAAAACCCCAAAACCAACCAAAAATTCTTAAAAATTCCCCCAAAATTCCCAAAAATTACTCAAAAAATATCCACCCAAAATCCCCTAAAAATCCCCCGAAATTGGGGCAGCGCTATTGGGCAGGGAGCAGCGCTGTGGGGCAATACTATAGGGAGGGCAGCGGCTCTATGGGGCCGCGCTTTTGAAGCCCTCCCCGCTCTGCCCCCGCAATCAGCCGCCATTGATTAATTAAGCCGCTCTGTAAAGGACACATGCACAGAGATACATAGAGACACATAGAGATGCATAGACAGTGACACAGCGACACCCTGTGGTGATATATGGGTACTGCACCTCCGTAGCGATGCATAGCGACCCCATAGAGACACATAGAGACAGCGACACACAGTGGTGGGATATGGGTACTGCAACGCCATAGCGCCGCCTTGTGGCCGGATAGAAATACTGCACCTCCAAAGCGATACATAGCGACCCCATAGCGACCCCATCCCAGAAGAGATATTAGGCACAGATAAATAGAGGAATGGGATAGAGTAAACAGATAAATAGTGAAATAGTATTGAGGGAAGAGATAGATAGAGAAATAGATTAGTGGGGACAGATTAGTAGAGAAATAGATTAGAGTGAACAGAAAAAAGATGAATAGATCTATAGATCAGTGGGAACAGATGATTAGATAATCAGAATCGATGGGAATAGATGAATAGATAATCAAAATCAATGGGAACAGATGAAAAGAGAAATGGAATCGAGGGAACGGATAAGCAGAGAAAGAGAAAGAAGAGCGTACAGATTTATGGTGAAATAGTAAAAAGAGAGAACAGATAAAGAGAAATAGAATCAAGGAAAAAGATTAATATGGAAAGAGAAAGAAGCAGGAACAGAAAAATAGAGAAATAGAATAAAGCGGGAACTGGTAAATACAGCAAAGAATAACGAGGGAAAGGGTAAATAGAGAAATAGAATAAAGGGGGAACAGAGAAGCAGAGAAATAGTAAGAAGAGAGAACAGAAAGAGAGAAATAGAATCGAGGGAATAGATTAATTTGGAAAGAGAAAGAAGAGGGAGCAGGTAAATAGAGAAAGAGAAAGAAGAGCGAACAGGTAAATAAATGGAGAAACAGAATAAAGAGGGAACAGGGAAATACGGGCAGAGAAAGAAGAGGGGAGAATTAAAGAGAGAAATAGAAGAGCAAGAAGAGATAATGAGAGAGGGAATGAAGAGGGAGTAAATTGATAGATTTCTAGAGAGAAGTTGGAACAGATTATTTCAATAATAGAGAGAAGAGGGATCAGATTAATAGAGAGATAAAATATTGGGCAAAGATGAATAGAGGAATGGAACAGAGTAAACAGATAAATAGTGAAACACAGTGACCCCACAGAGACACAGCGATTCCCAGTGGTGGGATATGGGTACTGCAACGCCATAGCGCCGCCTTGTGGCCGTATAAAAATACTGCCCCTCCAAAGCGATACATAGCGACCCCATCGCGACGACCCCAAAAGAGATATTGGGCACAGATAAATAAATAGAGGAATGGGATAGAGTAAACAGATAAATAGTGAAATAGTATTGAGGGAACAGATAAATAGAGAAATAGAGTAGTGGGGACAGATTAATAGAGAAATCGATTAGAGGGAACAGATAAATAGAACAATTTAATAGCGGGAAAAGATGAATAGATATATAGATTAGCGGTAACAGACGATTAGATAATCAGAATCGATGGGAATAAATGAACGGATAATCAGAACCAAATGGAAACAGAAAAATAGAGAAATACAATAGCAAGAAAAGGAAAGTAGAGAAATAAAAAAGAGGGAAAAGTGTAACAGAGAAATAAAATTGAGGGAATAAATTAATAGGGAGAAGAGGGAACAAATAAAGAGGGAAATACAAAGTAGAGTGAAGACACTAATAGGAATATATAAAGAAGTGGGAAGAGATAAATAGAACAATAGAATAAGGAGGGAACAGTTAAATAGAGAAGTAGAAAGAACCAGGAATAATTTAATAGATTTATAGAGAGGAGTTGGAACAGATTATTAGATCGATAGAGAGAGGAGGGAACAGAGAAGCGGAGAAACGGCATCACGGGATCTGAATAATAGTAAGAAGTGGAAATAGATAAACAGACAAATAAAGTCGAGGAAATAGAATAATAGGGAGAAGAGGGAACAGAGAAATAAAGAAATTGTATAGACGGAACTGATTAATAGAGAAGCAGAATAGAGGAAAAAGATTAACAGAGAGAAGAGGGAATAGATTAAAAGTGAAATAGAACAGAGTGAATAGAATAATGTGGAGAAGAGGGAACAGATAAATAGTAGAACAGAATAAATGGAACCGAAAAATATAGAAATAGAATCGACAGAAAAGATAAATAGAGATATAGAATAGAGGGAACTGATTAATAGAGAAACAGATAGAAGAGGGAATAAATTAATAGACTTATAGAGAGAAGTTGGAACATATTATTAGATTTATACTGAGAAGAGGGAACAGATTAATAGAGAAAGAGAATAAAGGGAACGGATAAATAGACAGAAGTAATCGAGGGAACAGAAAAATAGAAAAATGGAATCAAGGGAACAGATTAAATAGAGAAATAGAATAGCGGGACAGATAAATAGAGATATAGAGAGAAGAGGGAACAGGTTAAGAAAGAGAAGAGGGATAAGATTAAGAGAGAAATAGATTAGAGGTAAGAGATTAAAAGATTAATAGAGAGAAGTGGGAGCAGATTAAGAGAGAAATAGAATGGATTGAACAGGTTAAGAGACAAATAGAATAGAGGGAAGAGATAAGGAGAGCAGTAGAGAAAAGAGGGAACGGATTAAGAGAGAAATAGAATTATGGGAACAGGTAAAGAGAGAAATATAATAGAGGGAGAAGAGTAAGAGATGAATAGAATATATAATTAGAATAGAGGGAACGAATAAAGAGAGAAACAGTATAGAGGGAACAGATTAATAGAGAGAAGAGGGAACAGATTATGAGAGAAATAGAATCGAGGGAACGTGTAGATAGCGAATTAGAAAGAAGAGAGAACAGAGAAATGGATAAATAGAATTGAGGAAATAGAATAATAGGGAGAAGGGGAAACAGAAAAATAGGGAAATAGAATCGAGGAAACAGATTAAAAGATTAATAGATTGAAGATGTATAGATTAAGAGAGAAATAGAAGAGAGGGAACCGATTAATAGAGAGAAAGGGAGATGAGGGAATGGATTAATAGAGAAATAGAGAGAAGAGGGAACAGATGATTAGATCAATAGAGAGAAGTTGGAACAGATTATTTGATAAGTAGAGTATTGGGAACAGATGAATAGAGAAATGGAATCGAGGGCATAGATAAATACAGGAATGAATCGAGGGCACAGATAAACAGAGAAATAGAATCGAGGGTATAGATTAATGGAGGAATAGAATTCAGGAAACAGACATAGAGAGAAATAGAATGGAGGGAATAAATTAATAGAGAGAAGAGGGAACAGATAATGAGAGGAATGGAAAGAAGAGGGAAGAGATGAAGGGAGGAATAGAATCGAGGGAACAGAAATATAGAACTAAAATCAAGGGAACAAATAAATAGAGAAATAGAAAGAAGAGGGAACAGATAAATAGGGCAATAGAATAAAGAAAGAACAGGTAAATAGAGCAAGAGAATAGCGGGAACAGATAAATAGAGAAGTAGAAAGAACCGGCAATAATTTAATAGATTTATAGAGAAATGTTGGAACAGATTATTAGTTCTATAGAGAGAAGAGGGAACAGATTATTAGATAAATAGAATATTGGGAACAGATGAATGGAGGAATGGAGTCGAAAGAAAAGTTTAATACAGGAATGGAATCGAGGGAACGGATAGAGAAAAGGTTTTGAGGAAAAAGATAAGTAGAGAAATAGAATAGCGGGAATGGATAAGTAGAGATAGAGAAAGAAGCAGGAAGAGATAAATAGAGAAATGGAATCGATGGGAACAGATAAAGAGAGAAATAGTATAGGGGAAACATAAATATGGAAATAGAATAACGGGAACAGATTAACAGTGAAATAGAATGGAGGGAATAAATTAATAGTGAGAAGAGGAAAACAGATTAATAGAGAAATCAATTAGAGGGAACAGATCAAGAGAGAAATTGATTAGGGGGAACAGAATAAACTGAGAAATAGAATTGCGGGAAGAGATACATAAATAGAATGGGAGAATCAGATAAATAGAGAAATTAACTAGCGGGAACAGATAAATACAGAAATAGAAGAGGGAGTAAATTTATAGATTTGTAGAATCGAGGAAAAAGATTAATATGGAAAGAGAAAGAAGAGGGAACAGATAAATAGAGAAATAGAATAGGGAGGGAACAGGTAAATAGAGCAGTAGAATAAAGAGGGAAGAGGTAAATAGAGAAAGAGAATAAAGAGGAAACAGGTTAATAGACAAACAGAATAGCGGGAACAGATGTACAAGGACATAGGATAGCGGGAACAGATGTATAGGGACATCATAGAAGAGGGACCAGATGTATAGGGACATAGAAAGAAGAGAGTAAATTAATAGAATTACATAGAGAAGTTGGAACAGATTATTTGATTAATAGAGAAGAGGGAACAGATTAATAGATAAATAAAATATTGGGCACAGATTAATAGAGGAATAGAATAAACAGATAAATAGTGAAATAGTATTGAGGGAAGAGATAAATAGAGACATAGATTAGTGGGGACAGATTAATAGAGAAATAGATTAGAGGGAAGAGAAAAAAATATATAATAGTGGGAAAAGATGAATGGATATATAGATTAGCAGAAACAGATGATTAGATAATCAGAATCAATGGGAACAGATGTATACGGAAATACAATTGAGGGAACAGACAGAGAGAAATAGAAATATGAGGGAATGGATGAATAGAGCAATAGAACAGTGGGATATTAGGGTGGAACAACGAGGAGTTAGGGCTAGAGATTTGGGAGGAACAGTGAGGATTTGGACGGAGCAATTGCCTGTGCAGCATCCAGCAGCTGAGACCAAATCCATGGAGCACTCTTAGTCCTAACTGACCCCAAACATGCACAGGTCCGCCGGTCCCACTGGATGCAGCATGGAGTGCGGAGGGAATTCTCCGTTGCGGTCAGCAGGCTGCTCTGTGGAAGAGCTGAGATGGCGTGGCAGCCAGCGCACGGCCAGAGGAAGCAGAAAGGAGAAATCAGGAACACCCAAAATCACCCCAAAAAATCCCCCCAAAATTCCTCAAAAAATATCTCCAAAAATACCTCCAAAATTCACCCTAAAAAATCCCCCCAAAATGGGGCAGCGCTGTGAGGTAATACTATAGGAAGGGCAGCGGCACTCTGAAGCCGCGCTTTTGAAGCCCTACCCATCGGTCCCCTCAATCAGCCGCCATTAATGAATTAATTAAGCCACAATTAATTAATTAAGCTGCCTTATAAAGGGCACATGCGCAGAGATACATAGAGACACAGTGACCCCATAGAGACACTCAGACACAGCGACACCCTGTGGTGGTATATGTGTACTGCACCTCCATAGAGATACATAGAGACACCATAGAGACCCCAAACGTGAACCCCCAGAGATCCCAAACGTGAACCCCACAGAGACCCCAAACGTGAACCCCACAGAGACCCCAAACGTGAACCCCACAGAGACCCCCAGTCACGCTCCAATACAAAGGAGGCAGACGAGGCTCTTCAGATTACGTGCATACCCGGCGTGAGATTAAGAAACAACAGTTCAGATGTTGGTCCGAGCAGTTTATTACCAATATTGAGTGGGGAGATGGGGAAGGGAGACACTGTTAAGGGCAGCGAGCGGTTGTCCTGGAGAAGCAGCGAGGCGTCAGCACCGGAGAAGCAGCGAGGGAGTCAACCCCGAGAGGGGCAGCAGCGAACAGGGATCAGCTCGGGAAGTCTCTCCAAAGAGTAAACCCCAACGACTGCAGAGAAAAAGCCAAGAGGGATTGGAATTACAGAGAGAAGAGGGAACAGATAAACAGAGAAATGGAAGAGCGGGTAGAGATAAAAAGGGAAATAGATCAGAGGGAATAGGTTAAGAGAGATAGGATAGAGGATACAGATTAATACAGAAAAGTAAGAATAGAATGAAAGGATTAATAGAGAGGAGAGGGTATAGATTAATAGAGAAATAAAATTGAGGGAATAAATTGATAGGGAGAAGAGGGAACAGATCAACTGAGATATAGATTAGAGGGAACAGATGAACAGAGTAATAGAATTGAGAAAACACAAAGAGAGAAATAGGTTTGAGGGAACTGATAAATATAGAAAAAAACTGAGGGAACAGATTAAATGAGAAATAGAATGAAGGAAATAAATTAATAGTGAGAAGAAGGGAACAGATACATAGAGAAATCTATTAGAGGGAACGGAATAAACGAAGTGATGGAATCACGGGAACAGATAAAGAGAGAAATAGAATCGAGGGAAAAGATTAATATGGAAAGAGAATGAAGAGGGAACAGATAAAAAGAGAAAAAGTCTAAAGAGAGGACAGGTAAAAAGTGCAAAAGAATAGCAGGAACAGGTAAATACAGAAGTAGAAAGAATTTAAAAGAATTTAATAGATATATAGAGAGAAGTTGGAACAGATTATTAGATCTATAGAGAGTAGAGGGAACACATTATAAGATAAATAGAATAATGCAAACCGTTTAATAGGGGGAATGGAATCAAGGGAATAGTTTAATAGAGGAATGGAATTGAGAGAGCAGATAAATAGAGAAATAGTATTGAGGGAACAGATAAATAGAGAGATAGTATTGAGGCAAATGATAAGTAGAGAAATAGAATAGTGGGAACGGATAAGTAGAGAGAGAATGTAGCGGGAAGAAATAAATAGAGAAATAGATTAGCGGGAACAGATTAATAGATACATTGATTAGCGGGAGCAGATGAATAGAGAAATAGAATCGATGGGAACAGATTTATAGAGAAAAAGAATTTATGGGAACAGTTGTATAGGGAAAGAGAATCGAGGGAAAAGATGTATAGGGAAGTAAAATCAAGGGAACAGATTAATAGTCAGAAGAGGGAACAGATAAATAGAAAAATAGAATCGAGGGAACAGATAAATAGGGGCATAGAAAGAAGAGGGAAGAGATAAAGAGAGAAACAGAAGAGCGGGAAGAGATAAAGAGAAGAGAACATATAAATATGGAAATAGAATAGCGGGAACAAATTAATAGTGAGAAGAGGAAGCAGATTAACTAGAGAAAATGAATAGAGGCAACAGATAAAGAGAGAAATCTATTAGAGGGAACAGAATAAATGGAGAAATAGAATCAGGGGAACAGATAAATAGAGAAATTTACTACCGGGAACAGATAAATACAGAAATAGACAGAAGAGGGAGTAAATTAATAAATTTATAGAGAGAAGTTGGAACAGATTATTTGATTAGTATAGAGAAGAGGGAAAAGATTAACAGATAAATAAAATATTGGGCACAGATTAATAGAGGAATGGAATAGAGTAAACAGAAGGATAGTGAAATAGTATTGAGGGAACAGATAAATAGAGGAATAGATTAGTGGGGACAGATTAATAGAGAAATAGATAAGCAGGAACAGAAGATTAGATTATCAGAATCGATGAATAGATAATCAGAATCTATGGGAACAGATGAATAGAGAAATAGAAGTGAGAGAACAGATAAAGAAAGAAATAGAATAGAGAGAAAAAAATAATATGGAAAGAGAAAGAAAAGGGAACAGGTAAATAGGGAAATAGTATAGGGGAAACAGAGAAATAGGGACATAGAAGAGCGGGAACAGAGAAATAGGGACATAGAAAGAAGAGGGAACGGATAAATAGGGAAACAGAACAGCGGGACAAGATAAAGAGAGAAATAGAAGAGGGGGTAAATTAATAGATTTATAAGGAGAAAAGAATGATATAAATATAGATTAGGGAATAGATGACTAGATAATCAGAATTAATGGGAATAAATGAATAGAGGAATAGAGAAATAGCATCGAGAGAACAGATAGAGAGAAATTGAATCGAGGGAACGGATAAATAGGGAAATAGAAAGAAGAGGGAACAGATAATCTGAGAAATAGAATTGAGGGAACTGATTAATAAAGAAATAGATATAAGAGGAAATAAAGTAATAATTTTATAGAAAGAAGAGGGAACTGATTAATAGAGAAATGGAATTGAGGGCACAGGGAAATAGAGGAATGGAACTGAGGGAACAGATAAATAGAGGAATGAATCGAGGGAACAGATAAATAGAGAAATAGAATCCAGGGTATAGATTAATGGAGGGATAAAATTCAGGAAACACATATAGAGAAATAGAATAGAGGGAAAAAAATAATAGAGAGAAGAGGGAACAGATAACGAGAGGAATAGAATGGAGGGAACTGATCAAGGGAGAAATAAAATTGAGGGAATAAATTCATAGTGAGCAGACGTAACATAACTAGAGAAAAAGAATCGAGGGAACAGATAACTAGAGAAATAGAATCGAGGGAACAGATAAATAGCAAGAAGAGGTGTTTTATGTGTGAAGAATGATACACACCGATCGTTGCCAACAGTAAGGAATTTATTGAGCAAGCAATGAAGGAGTGGAACAGCGCTGGGCGGCCAGGAGTCTGCTCTCCACCAGAGGCACGCACCAGGGGACCTCCCGACCCCTCTTTTTATTGGCTCTTATCTCTGCATTCATGGTTTCTCTTTTCTTCCTGGGCTGCGCTGGCTGCTATTCGGGAGTCATTCTCTGTCTGCTCGCAGAGAAGAGATGAAGACTGCGGTCCTCTTCAGCTCCAATTACGCACACTTAAGAGGAGATTCCCACTTCTTTTCCTTTTGCAGTTCCTTAGAAGGTCACTGCTATCTGTTGTTCATTGTCCAGGTTTTAGAATGAGATGCTATGGCTCCAATTTACAAAAACATTTCTACATCTATTTTAAGACTTCTACAAACTACACAGTTCTAAGAAAAATACGAGCTGAAAAACACTGACCCATCTGTCTTGAGTCGGTTTGATTAACGAGTATAGAAAGTACAGAACTCATTTTCTATCACAATCACTCCTTTTCCTTTTCTCATCTTGTTCATCAAGCCATATCACCGCATCCTGGCCTAAAACGTGACCTTTTCCTTTCAATTGTTTCAGACAGTGTTTTCTGGTTCCAATTATCTGGTGGAGCGCAGACTCCCGGCTGCCCAGTGCTGTTTCGCTCATTTATTGCTTACTCAATAAATTCCTTACTACTGGCAACGATCGGTGTGTATTGCTCTCTTCACACGTATAACAGAGGGAGTAGATGTAGAGAGACGATGGGAACAGTTGTATGGGGAAATAGAATCAAGGGAAGCGATTAATAGTGAGATGAGGGGACTGTTTAATAGAGAAATAGAATCTAGGGAACAGATACAGAGAGAAATAAAATAGCAGGTAGAGATAAATAGGGAAATAGATCAGAGGGAATAGGTTAAGAGAGAAATAGCATAGAAGATACAGATTAATATAGAAAAATAAGAATAGAAAAGATTAATAGAGAGAAGAGGGTATAGATTAATATAGGAATAAAATTGAGGGAATAAATTAATAGGGAGAAGAGGGAAGAAGTAACGAGAGGAATGGAGAGAAGAGGGAAGAGACAAAGGGAAGAATAGTACCAAGGGAACGGACAAAGAGAGAAGTAAAAGAGGGAATAAATTAATAGATTTATAGAGAGAAGAGGGAACAGATTAATAATGCGATAGAAAGCAGAAGGTACAGATTAATAGAGAAATAGAATCGAGAGAACAGAAAAATAGAGAAATAGAATAGCGGGAAGAGATAAATAGAGAAATAGAAAGCAGACAGAACAGATAAATAGAGAAGTCGAATATCGGGAATACAAAAATAGGGAAATAGATATATGAGGGAACAGAAAAATAGAGAAATAGAAAGAAGAGGGAACAGAAATAGAGAAATAGAATAGTGAGAACAGAAATTTAAAGAAATAGAATAGAAGGAATAAAAAATAGAGAAATAAAATCGAGGGAACATATAAATAGTGATATAGAATAGAGGAAAAAGAATTATATAGAGAAGAGGTAATATATTAATAAAGAAATTGAATAGAGGGAATAGATTAATAGGGAGTAGACGGAACAGATAAATAGAGAAATGGAACAGAGGGAAGAGATCCATAGAGAAATGGAACAGAGGGAAGAGATCCATAGAGAAATGGAACAGAGGGAAGAGATCCATAGAGAAATGGAACAGAGGGAAGAGATCCATAGAGAAATGGAACAGAGGGAAGAGATCCATAGAGAAATGGAACAGAGGGAAGAGATGAATAGATGTAGGATCTAATAGGACCTAGGGACAGAGTATGGGGTGGAATATCGAGGATTTAGGGATGAAGTTTGGGGAGGAAGAGGGAGGAGTTGGGGCTGGAGTTCAGAGTGAGATGTGAGGAGATCATTCTGGATTTCGTGGTGAGATAGTGAGGATATTAGGGTGGAACAGCGAGGAGTTAAGGACAGAGTTTTGTGAGGAACAGTGAGGATTCGGACGGAGCAATTGTCTGTGCAGTGTCCAGCAACTGAGACCAAATCCATGGAGCACTCTTAGTCCTACCTGACCACAAACATGCACAGGTCCACCGGTCCCGATGGATGCAGCACGGAGTGCAGAGGGAATTATCCGTCGCAGTCAGCAGACCGCTCTGTGTAAGAGCTGAGACGGCGTGGCGTCCAGCGCATGGCCACGGGAAGCAGAAAGGAGAAATAATTAACACCCAAAATCCCCCCCGCCAAAAAAAACAAAACAATCCCCCCAAAAATACCACATGCGGAGGGAATCAGCCGCTGTAGTCAACAGGCCGCTCTTAGTCAGATCTGAGACGTTGTGGCATCCAGGGCAAGTCCACGGTCAGCAGAACCTAAGGCCAAAGTCCCACCCATTTCCAACCAGGGCAAAAAAGGCAACCCTGGGAAATGCCGATCTGTCAGCAGGCCAAGATCTACAGGAGCCCAAAAGCTTAATTAAGGGCAAAAGTGTGATGTGGAGCAATGAGGATTTGGGGCCTGAGTTTGGGGTGAGATAGTGAGGATTTAAAGCTAGAGTTAGAGGTGAGATAGCAAAGCTAGAGTTCAGGGGGAGATAGCAAGGATTTAAAGCCAGAGTTTGGGGTGAGATAGTGAGGATTTAGGGCTGGAATATGGGGTTGAACAGCGAGGATTTGGGACTGGAGTTTGGGGTGAATGAGGGTAGGTTTGGGACTCGAATTTGGGGTGAAAGAGCGATAATATGGGACAGCAGTTTAGGGTGAAAGAATACAAATGTAAGGCTGTAGCCTGGTGTGGAATGGAGAGAAGTTGGCATTGAGTCTGGAATGAATGAACTAGATCTGTCACGTGAGCCTGGGCTGGAAATGCAAGGAATTGGGTGAGGAAAACTTTTGACTCGTATTTGAGAGCAAATAGTGAGGGTATGCAGCTGGAGATCAAAGGGAAACAGCAAGGGTTTAGGGCAGGAGAGTTTAGGGTGAGACAGTGTGGGTTTGGGGTTGAATTTGGGGGTAAAGAGTAAGAATTTGGCTCTCGAGATCGGGGTGAGGTGGTGAGGATTCAGGGCTCAGTTTTATTTTCGGGAGGGGAGAAATGGGGGGGGGTAAATAGTAAGAATTTGGTACTAAATTATAGAGTGAAAAAACAGGGATGCTGGGACTGGAGCTTGGGGTGAAAGCCAGGATTCCGTACTCATGATTGTGGTGAAATAGAAAGGATTACCTGAGATTGAGGGTAATACTGAGAAGGGACTAACGTATGAGAGGTAAATTGTGAGGGTTTGGGGCAGAAATGTGAGGTGGAATAGCAAGGACTGGGGCTAGACTTTGAAGTGAAATAGCGAGGATTTTGGGATAGGATTTGAAGAGAAATAGAGAGGAATTACAGATGGACTTTGGGAGAGACGGTGAGGATTTGGGGCTGAAGGATGGGGAGAAATACTGAGGAATGGGGATTTGATTTTTGAGAAGAGACGCTGAGGGTTTTGTTCTGCAGTTCAGGGTGAAATAGAAAGGGTTAGAGGCTAGAGTTTGGGGTGAATTAGCCAGAAGTTGGCACTTCCATCTGGGGTGAAATAGTGAGGATTCAGGAAAGGAGCTTAGGGTGAAATAGCGAAGACACAGGACTGGAGCTTGGGCAAAAATACCAAGGATTTGGGACAGGACCTTAGGGTGAAAGAGCAAAGATTCAGGACTGGAGCTTGGGGTGAATTAGCCAGGATTTAGCACTTGAGCCTGGGGGGAAATTGTAAGGATTAAGGGACTGAGTTTGTGGGTAATAGTGAGGATTAGGGACTACTGTTCTGGAGGAAATATCAAGGACTAGGAGCTAGAGTTTGGGGTGAAAAAGTGAGGATTTAGAGCTGAAGTTTGGGGCAAAATAGTGAGGACTCGTGGCTGGAATCAAAGGTGAAACAGTGAGGATGTAAGGCTGGAGTTTGGGGTGAATGAGCAAGATTTCAGGGGTGAAACAATGAGGATTGAAGGCTGGAGGATTGGGGGCTGGAGACTGGGGTGAAGCAGCAGGTATTTGGGGCAGGGTCTTTTTTCAGTAAAGATCAATAATTTTGGACTAAATTATGGAATGAAATACCAGGGATTTGGGGACTCAAGTTTGAGGTGAAATAGTGAGGATATGGGAGTGAAGTTTGCAATGAAATAGTGAGGATTTATGGCTGGAATTGGAGGAGAAATAGCTCCAATTTGGGGATGGAGTTTAGTGCTAAATCAAGAGGGCTTTGGGTTGGACTTTACCACAGAAACAGCAAGGGTTAGGGGCTAGAATTTAGGACGAAATTGTGAGGATAGGGGGCTCGACGTTAGTGTGAGACAGCCAGACATGGGACTGAAATTCGGGGAAAAATAGCAAGGCTGCAATATAGGGTAAAATTGTGAGGATTTGGGCCTCAAAATTGTGAGGCTGAAGTTCGAGGTGAAACAGGAAGAAGTTGGGATGGAGTTTTGGCTGAATGAGCCTGGATTTTAGAGTTTAGTTTGGAAGGAAATAGCGAGCATTTGGGGCCGGAGTTTACGGGTAAAAATGAAGATTTGGGACTACTGATTGGAAAGAAATAGGAAAGGTTTGGGGCAAGAATTTGGAGTGGAATAGCAAGGACTAGGGGCTAGGCTTTGGGATGAAAAAGCAAGGATTAAGAGCTGAAGTTTAGGGTGTGTACAGTAAATACCCCAAAAGAATAGTACCCACACAAAACAATGAAGGTGGGCAGTATATTTTTATAAGGTTTGTCCAAGTGGGATAAAGACAACCAGTAAATAAGGAAAGGCTCACCTGCCACTGATGGTCAAGGCATGCCTGGACCTCCACAGGGGAGGGATCTCCAACAAAAAATCCTTCCCCAGCGGAGGTCAGTCCTTAAGTGGGGTCTGGGAGAGGTGGAGCCTGACTCCACCCCTTGCAGCCACAGGTGCATTGCCTTCACCTGTGCTCCTGCAGCTGAGTCTGTGCTCACCTCGGGTGATCCATCAGTGCTTCAGGCCACAATTCAACAGTTCCCATCCACTGCACCCCTTTACAGCGTGAACCACTGACCAAGTAAACTATAGGGTGAGCCTTCCTTCATACAGAGATCCAACACATACTGAGATCATCTGGGATGAGCGATGATGGGGAGGAATAGAGGTGTCTCAAGGGTACCAAGAGGGACTGGAGCTTGAGGTGAATGAGCAAGAATTCAAGGCTGGAGCTTGGGGGTGAAAATGCTGAGGGGTTGGGATGGGAGTCCATCGAGAAAGTGTGAGGATTTGTGGCTGCAGATTGAGGCAGTGAAGGCTTGGGGCTAGAATTTGGGGAGAAATTGCAAGCGTTTGAGGCTGGAGGATATTTAGAAATAGGGAGGATTGAACACTGAGCAGCATCAGGGCAACGGTGGGCAGGCAACGGGCCGGAGGCATTTCCTGGCACCCTCCTGTGGCCATGGGAGGTACTGCATGTACTGCACGCACAGGAGCGCTGCCGATTGGGGTTGGAAAAAAGGGCGTGCAAGTGACGATCGAGTGCTGGAAAATAGGGTGAGAAAGTGAGGATATAGGGCCAGAATCTGGGGAGGAATACTAAGGAGTTGGTTAAGAGTTAGGGCTGGAATAGCGAGGATTTAGGTGTGGGTTTTTTAATTAGAAGATGAGGAAGAGTGAGCAGAGTTTAAAGGGTGAGAATGAGGAGTAAGGGCCACAGTCTGGGGTGAGTGTGTGAGGATTTGTATCAGAGGTTGGTGGGAAAGAATGAGGAATCAGGGCCAGAGATTTGGGTGAGATAAATAAGAGAGAGAAGTCCACTAGACAGCGAGGATCACGGGCTGGAGAACTGTGTGAAACAGTGAAAATCAGGGGCTGGACAAATGTGCAAGACAGCGAGGATAAGGGGCCAGAATTTGAGAGGATTAGTGAGGAGCTGGGTCTAGAGCTGGTGCTGGAATAGCGATGATATGGGTTTGGAGTTTGGGGTGAGAGAGAGAGGATTTAAAGCTGGAGTTTGGCATGAGAGAGCGAGGATCTGGATCTAAAGTTTGGCAAGGAAGAGCGAGGAGTTGGGGCCAGAGATTGGTGTGGAATTGCGAGGTGTTTTTGCAGGAATTTGGAGTGAAAAAAATTCCCCCAAAATTCCCCCCCAGAACTTTCCCCCCAAAAACAGTTTGGCAAGAAAGAGCGAGGAGCTGTGGCCAGAGGTTGGCAAGGAAGAGGAAGGATTTAGGGCCAGAGGTTGGTGTGGAACTGCGAGGAGTTTTTGTAGGAGTTTGGAGTGAGAGAGTCAGCATTTACGGGCAGAGTTTGGTGTGAGAGAGCGTGAATTTAAAGCTGGAGTTTGGGGTGGGAGAGTGAGGATTTAGGGCCGGAGTTTGGGGTGTAACACTGAGGATTTAGAGCCAGAGTGTGGGGTGGAAATGTGAAGAGTTGGGACAGAGATTGTAGAGGAACAACGAGGAGTTATGGACAGAGATTAGGGTGGAATAGCAAATATTGGAAGCCAGAAGATGGGCTGAGATAGCGAGTAGTTAAGGAGGGAGTATGAGTTGCAATAGCAAGGTTTGAAAGACAGAGGCTGGGGTGGAATTGAAAGGAGTATTGGTATAAGTTTAATAGAGGGGACAGATTAAGAGAGAGATAGAGAGAGGAGGGAACAAATTAATAGAGAAATAGAACGGAGGATACAGATTAAGAGATAGAAGAGGGAACAGACTAATAGAAATATAATAGAGGGAATAGATTAATAGATGTAGGATCTAATTGGATTTAGGGCCAGATTTTCGGACGTAATAGCGAGGATTTAGGGCTGGAGTTTGGGGTGGAATAGCAAGGATTTAGGGATGAAGTTTGGGGAAGAAGAGGGAGGAGTTCAGGCTGGAGTTCAGAGTGAGATGTGAGGAGATCATTTTGGAATTCGTGGTGAGATAGCGAAGATATTATGGTGGAACAGCGAGGAGTTAGGGACAGAGATTGGGGAGGAACAGCGAGGATTTGCACAGAGCAAATGTCTGTGCAACACACAGCAACTGAGAACAAATCAATATTGCATTCTTAGTCCTACCTGATCCCAAACATGCACAGGTCCGCCGGTCTCGATGGATGCAGCACGGAGTGTGGAGGGAATTATCCGTCGCAGACAGCAGGCCGCTCTGTGTAAGAGCTGAGACGGTGTGGCGTCCAGGACACGTCCACGGGAAGCAGAAAAGAAGAAAAAATTATGTGAACCCAAAAAAGACCGTGAAAGAGATCCTAAATGTGAACTCCATAGAGACCACCCCCAAAAAAATCCTGCCCAAAAATTCCCCCAAAAAATCCCCCCCAAAAACCAAAAAAATTCCCATAAAAATTCCCAAAAAATCCCCCCAAAGAAGTTTGGCAAGGAAGAGCGAGGAGCTGGGGCCAGACATTGGTGTGGAATTGTGAGGAGTTTTTGCAGAAGTTTGGAGTGAAAAAAAATCCTCAAAAAATCCCCCCCAAAAATCCCATGGGGTCTGGGAGAGGTGGGCTCAGACTCTGCCCCTTCTGGTCACACCGTGCAGTGCCTTCACCTGCGCTCCTGCGGTGACTCTGTGCTCAGCTCAGGTCACTGCTTCAGGACACTGTGTAACAGTGCCCAGACACTGAAGCCCTTCAAGGGACCCCAAAAACATATTGAATGTGACCCCAAAAGCAACCCCAAAACGAGTGACAGACCCCAAAGAGAGTGACAGAGCCCAAAACAGACCCCAAACAGACCCCAAAATTGACCCCAAAAGAGACCTGAAAAAGATCCTAAGAGACAACCCCAAAAGGAAAGAGACGACCCCAAAAAGAGCAGTGACCCCCAAAAGATCCCAAAAGTTACCCCAAAAAGAGTGAGAGACCCCAAAGGGGACCGAAAAACAGACCTGAAAAAAGATCCCAGGAGTGACTCCAAAAAGAAAGAGACAACCCCAAAAAAAGAGCGACCCCAAAAAAAGAGCGACCCCAAAAAAAGAGCGACCCCAAAAAAAGAGCGACCCCAAAAAAAGAGCTGCAGCCCCAAATGAGACCCGAAAAAGATCCCAAAAGTGAACCAAAAAAGACACAAAAAGCAACCCCAAAAGAGAACCCCAAAAGAGAACCCCAAAAGGGAACCCCAAAAGGGAACCCCAAAAGGGAACCCCAAAAGGGAACCCCAAAAAGCAATCGACTGAAAAAGGATCCCAAGAGCAACCCCAAAAAGAGCCCCGAAAAAGACCCCAGAATTGACCCCAAAAAGAGCCAACCCCAAATGAGAGTCATAAAATACTGCAGCTTTTAGGGGTGACAGAGCCGGGAGTCAGCAGTGGGGTTTTGGGGGACCCTAAAACTAAAAAAAAAAAAACAAAAAAAAACATAAAGGCAAAAAAAAAACCCCTTAAAAAAAATCTTAAAAAAAAAAATAACCCCCCCCTCAGGCCCCCCCAAAAAAACCCAAAAGATCCCTAAATAAAACAAAACACCCCCCCCAAAAAAAATCTCCAAGAAATGCCCACCCCCCCCATAAAAACCAAAACAACCTGAAAAACAAACCCTAAAAAAAAATATCCCAAATAACCATAAAAGAACCCCAAAAAACTCCAAATAGCTAAAAACAAAAAAAACAAAAAAAACAAAAAAACTGAAAAAACGTAAAAAAGAAATCCCAAGAAAACTCTAAGAATAAACTAATAAAAAAATACACACACAAAAAAAACATTTAAGCCCCAAAGAACCCCCCCCCAAAAAAGCGAAAAAGAAATTTAAAAAAAAACCGCAAAAATCCCTAAAAGTAAAACAAAAAAGAGCCCCCAAAAATCCCACAAACAAAACCCCCCAAAAAATCGAAAATACCCCAAAAACTTCAAAACTGAACCCCGTCAAGAAAACTTGAAAAAAAAAAAAAAACCCAAAAACCAACACTTAAAATACCCCTCCTACAAAAAAAAACTAAAAACCCCCAAAAAACCCAAAACACCCAAAACCCCCCCTCAAACCCCAAAAAAACAAAAACAAAAAACAAAGAAAAAGACACCAAAAAAAGCCCCCCAAAAAAACGAGAACCCTCCCCCAAAAGAAAACAAACAAACAAAAAAAACAAAAATTCCAAAAAATCCCAAGAAACCCTAAACCCCTCCAAAAAAAAGAAACAGAGAGAAAAACAAAAAAAATCCCTCCCCCCAAAAAAACCACCCAAAAAAATCCCCCAAAAATCTCTCAAAAAAGAGTGGGGACCCCAAAAGCAACGGCGCTGTGGGGCGGGATGTGGGGCGAGGAGGAGCGCTGTGGGACGTGGAGATGTGGGGCTATGGAGCAGCGCTGTGGGGCAACACTATAGGGAGGGCAGCAGCGCTATGGGGCTGCGCTTTTGAAGCCCTCCCCGCTCCGCCCCCGCAATCAGCCGCCGTTAATTAACGCAGCGGCGGTGAATTAATTAATTGCGGCGCCAATAATGAATTAATTAAGCCGCAATTAATTAAGCCGCCCTGTAAAGGGCACAGGCGCGCAGATACATAGAGACACATAGAGACACATAGAGATACATAGAGACACAGTGGCCCCATAGAGACACATAGACACAGCGACACCCAGTGGTGGTATATGGGTACTGCAACTCCATAGAGATACATAGCGACCCCATACAGACACATAGACACAGCGACACCCAGTGGCTGTATTTTTGCATTGCAGCTCCATAGCGCCTCCTTGTGGCCATATAGAGGTACTGCACAACCATAGAAACACATAGCGACCCCATAGAGATCCAGCGACGCCACAGCGACCCCAGGAGAAGCGGAGCGGGGTCGTCAGCTCGTGAGGGTTCAGATGGCAGAACGCCTCGAAGGATCGGCGAGGTCGAGGAGGAAAAAAACAAAACAAAACAAAAAAACCCTCCAAATAAACCCTAAAAAAGAGCGGGGACCCCAAAAGTGACGGCGCTGCGGGGTGGGATGTGGTGTTTGGAGGAGCGCTGTGGGACGCGGAGATGTGGGGCTATGGGGCAGCGCTATGGGACAGGAATTAAGCTCTACGGGGCAGGGAGCCGCGCTATGGGGCGGCACTATGCGGCAAGGAGCGGAGCTATAGGGCAGAGAGAGAAGGGGAGCTATGGGGCAGTGCTATAGGGCAGGGAACAGACTCGCTCTGTAACTACAGCGCTTAATTACAGCGTTTAATTACATTTTAGAGAACAGATACTGCCCAGAGCGCACGAACACACTGCGCATGCGCGGGCACTGTGGCGGACGCGTGCGCATTGCGTACCAAGGCAGCGTATGCGCTGAGCTTATCTCGGTAATACGCATGTGTGGGAACAGCAGAGTATGCATGCGCAATGCGAATCGCAAAGCAGGGCATGCGCACTTAGCGTCCGTAGTTCACGCATGCGCATTTAGCGGCAATAGCTAACGCATGCGCACTTAGCGTCCGTAGTTAACGCATGCGCAGTAAGCGTCCGTCGTTAACGCATGCGCAGTAAGGGTCCGTCGTTAACGCATGCGCAGTAAGGGTCCGTATTTAACGCATGCGCAGTAAGCGTCCGTAGTTAACGCATGCGCAGTAAGGGTCCGTCGTTAACGCATGCGCAGTAAGACTCCGTCGTTAACGCATGCGCAGTAAGGGTCCGTCGTTAACGCATGCGCAGTAAGGGTCCGTCGTTAACGCATGCGCACTAAGCGTCCGTCGTTAACGCATGCGCAGTAAAAGTCCGTAGTTAACGCATGCGCAGTAAGCGTCCGTCGTTAACGCATGCGCAGTAAGGGTCCGTCGTTAACGCATGCGCAGTAAGGGTCCGTCGTTAACGCATGCGCAGTAAGGGTCCATAGCAAACGCATGCGCAGTAAGCGTCCGTCGTTAACGCATGCGCACTAAGCGTCCGTCGTTAACGCATGCGCAGTAAGAGTCCGTAGTTAACGCATGCGCAGTAAGCGTCCGTAGTTAACGCATGCGCAGTAAGACTCCGTAGTTAACGCATGCGCAGTAAGGGTCCGTCGTTAACGCATGCGCAGTAAGGGTCCGTAGTTAACGCATGCGCAGTAAGAGTCCGTATATAACGCATGCGCAGTAAGACTCCGTAGTTAACGCATGCGCAGTAAGTGTCCGCAGTTAACGCATGCGCAGTAAGGGTCCGCAGTTAACGCATGCGCAGTAAGCGTCCGTAGTTAACGCATGCGCAGTAAGAGTCCGTATTTAACGCATGCGCAGTAAGCGTCCGTAGTTAACGCATGCGCAGTAAGGGTCCGTCGTTAACGCATGCGCAGTAAGACTCCGTCGTTAACGCATGCGCAGTAAGGGTCCGTCGTTAACGCATGCGCAGTAAGGGTCCGTCGTTAACGCATGCGCACTAAGCGTCCGTCGTTAACGCATGCGCAGTAAGAGTCCGTAGTTAACGCATGCGCAGTAAGCGTCCGTAGTTAACGCATGCGCAGTAAGGGTCCGTAGTTAACGCATGCGCAGTAAGGGTCCGTCGATAACGCATGCGCAGTAAGGGTCCGTCGTTAACGCATGCGCAGTAAGGGTCCATAGCAAACGCATGCGCAGTAAGCGTCCGTAGTTAACGCATGCGCACTAAGCGTCCGTAGTTAACGCATGCGCAGTAAGCGTCCGTAGTTAACGCATGCGCAGTAAGGGTCCGTCGTTAACGCATGCGCAGTAAGGGTCCGTCGTTAACGCATGCGCAGTAAGAGTCCGTAGTTAACGCATGCGCAGTAAGAGTCCGTATTTAATGCATGCGTAGTAAGCGTCCGTCGTTAACGCATGAGCAGTAAGGGTCCGTAGTTAACGCATGCGCATTAAGCGTCCGTCGTTAACGCATGCGCAGTAAGAGTCCGTAGTTAACGCATGCGCAGTAAGCGTCCGTAGTTAACGCATGCGCAGTAAGGGTCCGCAGTTAACGCATGCGCAGTAAGGGTCCGTCGTTAACGCATGCGCAGTAAGGGTCCGTAGTTAACGCATGCGCAGTAAGAGTCCGTATATAACGCATGCGCAGTAAGACTCCGTAGTTAACGCATGCGCAGTAAGTGTCCGCAGTTAACGCATGCGCAGTAAGGGTCCGCAGTTAACGCATGCGCAGTAAGCGTCCGTAGTTAACGCATGCGCAGTAAGAGTCCGTATTTAACGCATGCGCAGTAAGCGTCCGTAGTTAACGCATGCGCAGTAAGGGTCCGTCGTTAACGCATGCGCAGTAAGGGTCCGTCGTTAACGCATGCGCAGTAAGGGTCCGTCGTTAACGCATGCGCACTAAGCGTCCGTCGTTAACGCATGCGCAGTAAAAGTCCGTAGTTAACGCATGCGCAGTAAGCGTCCGTAGTTAACGCATGCGCAGTAAGCGTCCGTCGTTAACGCATGCGCAGTAAGAGTCCGTAGTTAACGCATGCGCAGTAAGCGTCCGTCGTTAACGCATGCGCAGTAAGGGTCCATAGCAAACGCATGCGCAGTAAGCGTCCGTCGTTAACGCATGCGCACTAAGCGTCCGTCGTTAACGCATGCGCAGTAAGAGTCCGTAGTTAACGCATGCGCAGTAAGCGTCCGTAGTTAACGCATGCGCAGTAAGACTCCGTAGTTAACGCATGCGCAGTAAGGGTCCGTCGTTAACGCATGCGCAGTAAGACTCCGTAGTTAACGCATGCGCACTAAGCGTCCGTCGTTAACGCATGCGCAGTAAGGGTCCGTCGTTAACGCATGCGCAGTAAGGGTCCGTCGTTAACGCATGCGCAGTAAGGGTCCGTCGTTAACGCATGCGCAGTAAGAGTCCGTAGTTAACGCATGCGCAGTAAGCGTCCGTAGTTAACGCATGCGCAGTAAGACTCCGTAGTTAACGCATGCGCAGTAAGGGTCCGTCGTTAACGCATGCGCAGTAAGGGTCCATAGCAAACGCATGCGCAGTAAGCGTCCGTAGTTAACGCATGCGCAGTAAGAGTCCGTATTTAACGCATGCGCAGTAAGCGTCCGTAGTTAACGCATGCGCAGTAAGGGTCCGTCGTTAACGCATGCGCAGTAAGACTCCGTCGTTAACGCATGCGCAGTAAGGGTCCGTCGTTAACGCATGCGCAGTAAGGGTCCGTCGTTAACGCATGCGCACTAAGCGTCCGTCGTTAACGCATGCGCAGTAAAAGTCCGTAGTTAACGCATGCGCAGTAAGCGTCCGTAGTTAACGCATGCGCAGTAAGCGTCCGTCGTTAACGCATGCGCAGTAAGAGTCCGTAGTTAACGCATGCGCAGTAAGCGTCCGTAGTTAACGCATGCGCAGTAAGGGTCCGTCGTTAACGCATGCGCAGTAAGGGTCCGTCGTTAACGCATGCGCAGTAAGAGTCCGTATTTAACGCATGCGCAGTAAGGGTCCGTAGTTAACGCATGCGCAGTAAGGGTCCGTCGTTAACGCATGCGCAGTAAGGGTCCGTCGTTAACGCATGCACAGTAAGGGTCCGTCGTTAACGCATGCGCACTAAGCGTCCGTCGTTAACGCATGCGCAGTAAAAGTCCGTAGTTAACGCATGCGCAGTAAGCGTCCGTAGTTAACGCATGCGCAGTAAGCGTCCGTCGTTAACGCATGCGCAGTAAGAGTCCGTAGTTAACGCATGCGCAGTAAGCGTTCGTAGTTAACGCATGCGCAGTAAGGGTCCGTCGTTAACGCATGCGCAGTAGGGGTCCGTCGTTAACGCATGCGCAGTAAGGGTCCGTCGTTAACGCATGCGCAGTAAGGGTCCATAGCAAACGCATGCGCAGTAAGCGTCCGTCGTTAACGCATGCGCACTAAGCGTCCGTCGTTAACGCATGCGCAGTAAGAGTCCGTAGTTAACGCATGCGCAGTAAGCGTCCGTAGTTAACGCATGCGCAGTAAGCGTCCGTAGTTAACGCATGCGCAGTAAGACTCCGTAGTTAACGCATGCGCAGTAAGGGTCCGTCGTTAACGCATGCGCAGTAAGGGTCCGTCGTTAACGCATGCGCAGTAAGACTCCGTAGTTAACGCATGCGCACTAAGCGTCCGTCGTTAACGCATGCGCAGTAAGGGTCCGTCGTTAACGCATGCGCAGTAAGGGTCCGTCGTTAACGCATGCGCAGTAAGGGTCCGTCGTTAACGCATGCGCAGTAAGAGTCCGTAGTTAACGCATGCGCAGTAAGCGTCCGTAGTTAACGCATGCGCAGTAAGACTCCGTAGTTAACGCATGCGCAGTAAGGGTCCGTCGTTAACGCATGCGCAGTAAGGGTCCATAGCAAACGCATGCGCAGTAAGCGTCCGTAGTTAACGCATGCGCACTAAGCGTCCGTCGTTAACGCATGCGCAGTAAGGGTCCGTCGTTAACGCATGCGCAGTAAGGGTCCGTCGTTAACGCATGCGCAGTAAGAGTCCGTATATAACGCATGCGCAGTAAGACTCCGTAGTTAACGCATGCGCAGTAAGTGTCCGCAGTTAACGCATGCGCAGTAAGGGTCCGCAGTTAACGCATGCGCAGTAAGGGTCCGTCGTTAACGCATGCGCACTAAGCGTCCGTCGTTAACGCATGCGCAGTAAGAGTCCGTATTTAATGCATGCGTAGTAAGCGTCCGTCGTTAACGCATGCGCATTAAGCGTCCGTCGTTAACGCATGCGCAGTAAGACTCCGTAGTTAACGCATGCGCAGTAAGCGTCCGTAGTTAACGCATGCGCATTTAGCGGCAATAGCAAACGCATGCGCAGTAAGCGTCCGTAGTTAACGCATGCGCAGTAAGGGTCCGTAGTTCACGCATGCGCAGTAAGCGTCCGTAGTTAACGCATGCGCAGTAAGGGTCCGTCGTTAACGCATGCGCAGTAAGAGTCCGTATTTAACGCATGCGCAGTAAGCGTCCGTAGTTAACGCATGCGCAGTAAGGGTCCGTCGTTAACGCATGCGCAGTAAGAGTCCGTATTTAACGCATGCGCAGTAAGGGTCCGTAGTTCACGCATGCGCAGTAAGCGTCCGTAGTTAACGCATGCGCAGTAAGGGTCCGTCGTTAACGCATGCGCAGTAAGAGTCCGTATTTAACGCATGCGCAGTAAGCGTCCGTAGTTAACGCATGCGCAGTAAGGGTCCGTCGTTAACGCATGCGCAGTAAGAGTCCGTATTTAACGCATGCGCAGTAAGGGTCCGTAGTTAACGCATGCGCAGTAAGGGTCCGTCGTTAACGCATGCGCACTAAGCGTCCGTCGTTAACGCATGCGCAGTAAGAGTCCGTAGTTAACGCATGCGCAGTAAGCGTCCGTAGTTAACGCATGCGCAGTAAGCGTCCGTCGTTAACGCATGCGCAGTAAGAGTCCGTAGTTAACGCATGCGCAGTAAGCGTCCGTAGTTAACGCATGCGCAGTAAGGGTCCGTCGTTAACGCATGCGCAGTAAGGGTCCGTCGTTAACGCATGCGCAGTAAGGGTCCATAGCAAACGCATGCGCATTAAGCGTCCGTAGTTAACGCATGCGCACTAAGCGTCCGTCGTTAACGCATGCGCAGTAAGAGTCCGTCGTTAACGCATGCGCAGTAAGCGTCCGTAGTTAACGCATGCGCAGTAAGACTCCGTAGTTAACGCATGCGCAGTAAGGGTCCGTCGTTAACGCATGCGCAGTAAGGGTCCGTCGTTAACGCATGCGCAGTAAGACTCCGTAGTTAACGCATGCGCAGTAAGGGTCCGTCGTTAACGCATGCGCAGTAAGGGTCCGTCGTTAACGCATGCGCAGTAAGGGTCCATAGCAAACGCATGCGCAGTAAGCGTCCGTAGTTAACGCATGCGCACTAAGCGTCCGTCGTTAACGCATGCGCAGTAAGGGTCCGTAGTTAACGCATGCGCAGTAAGGGTCCGTAGTTAACGCATGCGCAGTAAGAGTCCGTATATAACGCATGCGCAGTAAGACTCCGTAGTTAACGCATGCGCAGTAAGTGTCCGCAGTTAACGCATGCGCAGTAAGGGTCCGCAGTTAACGCATGCGCAGTAAGCGTCCGTAGTTAACGCATGCGCAGTAAGAGTCCGTATTTAACGCATGCGCAGTAAGCGTCCGTAGTTAACGCATGCGCAGTAAGGGTCCGTCGTTAACGCATGCGCAGTAAGGGTCCGTCGTTAACGCGTGCGTAGTAAGGGTCCGTCGTTAACGCATGCGCACTAAGCGTCCGTCGTTCACGCATGCGCACTAAGCGTCCGTCGTTAACGCATGCGCAGTAAGAGTCCGTAGTTAACGCATGCACAGTAAGCGTCCGTAGTTAACGCATGCGCAGTAAGACTCCGTAGTTAACGCATGCGCAGTAAGGGTCCGTCGTTAACGCATGCGCAGTAAGGGTCCGTCGTTAACGCATGCGCAGTAAGGGTCCGTCGTTAACGCATGCGCAGTAAGGGTCCATAGCAAACGCATGCGCAGTAAGCGTCCGTAGTTAACGCATGCGCAGTAAGGGTCCGTAGTTAACGCATGCGCAGTAAGGGTCCGTCGTTAACGCATGCGCAGTAAGGGTCCGTCGTTAACGCATGCGCAGTAAGGGTCCGTCGTTAACGCATGCGCACTAAGCGTCCGTCGTTATCGCATGCGCAGTAAGAGTCCGTAGTTAACGCATGCGCACTAAGCGTCCGTCGTTAACGCATGCGCAGTAAGAGTCCGTATTTAATGCATGCGTAGTAAGCGTCCGTCGTTAACGCATGCGCATTAAGCGTCCGTCGTTAACGCATGCGCAGTAAGACTCCGTAGTTAACGCATGCGCAGTAAGGGCCCGTCGTTAACGCATGCGCATTAAGCGTCCGTAGTTAACGCATGCGCATTTAGCGGCAATAGCAAACGCATGCGCAGTAAGCGTCCGTAGTTAACGCATGCGCAGTAAGGGTCCGTAGTTCACGCATGCGCAGTAAGCGTCCGTAGTTAACGCATGCGCAGTAAGGGTCCGTAGTTCACGCATGCGCAGTAAGCGTCCGCAGTTAATGCACGCGCAGTAAACGTCTGTATTTAACGCGTGCGCCGTAATCGTCTTATAACGTTCTCTCGCGCATGTGCACTATTGTTCGGAGGCCCGAGCACCATCGAGATGGGCGGAGTCGCTTTGCAGAGCGGCCGCAATTTACGTACGCCGCTTCCGCGTTTCGGCGCGCATGCGCAGTGCCGCCCGGAGGACCGAACCGCGGCTGCTGCAGTTCCGAGCATCGGCCGCGCGGGGGCGGCACACACCGCGGAAACCGCTTCTCCCGCAGCGCTCAGAGCGCCCGCACCCCACGCCCGCGCGTTCCGTCCTCTCTTCCTTCCCACGGCAGCGGAACAGCGCCGAGTCACAAGCAACACACGAGGGGAAAACAAACCAACGCTCATTCGTTAATTAAACCGAGGACAACTATGGACAGAGACTCTCTATAATCACTCCATCACAGGGACCGCAGTTTGTGACCAATGAGCGAGGATTCGGGACTGCAGTTTGGGGTGAAGAGGACAGGGTTGGGACTGAATTTTTATAGGCGAAGAGCAAGAATTTGGGACTAAAGTATGGAGTGAAACAGGCAGGATTTTGGACTGCAGCTTGGGGTGAAATGGCCAGGATTTGACCCTTCAGAATGGGCTGAGATTGCAAGGATTTGGGGCCAGAGTTTGAGGGTAATGGTGAGGATTAGGAACTACTGCATGGGAGGGAAACAGTGAGGGTTTGGGGTAGGAATCTGGGATGAAATAGCAAGGAAAGGGGCTAGAGTTTGGGGTGAAATAGTGAGGATTTAGGGCAGGAGTTTAGGGTGACATAGTGAGGGTTTGGGACTGAATTCATGGGTGAAGAGCAAGAATTTGGGACTGAAGTATGGGGTGAAACAGTGAGGATTTTGGACTTGAGCTTGGGGTGAAATACTGAGAGTCAATTGTGATAGTGTGAGGATTAAGGGCTGCAGATTGGGGTGAGGCAGCAAGGGCTTCGGGCTGGAATTCGGGGTGGAATAGCGAGGATTTGGGAGCTGATTTTTGAGACAAGATGCTGAGGGGTTTGGTCCACAGTTTGGGGTGAAATAGAGAGGGCTTGGGGCTGCGGAATAGCAAGAAGCTGGGACTGAGTTTTGGATGAATCAGGATTTGGCACTCGAGTCTTGCAATTTCCCTCCAGGATTCAGGGCCCAAGATCGAGGGTAATAGTGAGGATGTGGGACTACAGCATGGGAGAAAATAGTGAGGAGCTGAACTAATTCACTGCATTTGGGCCCTTCTTACATCAAATAAATAAATAAATAAAATCTGTTGTATTTTTATTTGGTATTTTTTCTTGCAGAAAACAACACCTCAAACTGCCTGTCTCCTCAGGGTATGTTTTTTCCAGCTGTGTTCAACTGGAGAAAATAGCACAGAGAATAATAATAATCACACACTCATCAGAGAGTATTTCAGCCTCGGGCCTTGCAGGGCTGAGTGGTGACAGAAATGCAGCAGGATCATTCGGTGTTGTTGTTCACAGAAGACACTCCAGCTCATGACTCTCAGTCTGTCTGCTTTTGCTGTAGTACTGTTGCCTGGCAGTTGTTTCCTCACTCTGTACCTGTTCTTAGTGCTAAGCTTCGTGTTTATTTCACTCCTTCCACAGCACTGCTCCAATTGACAAAGACCGTTTTGAATTCCAGTCCTGTCCCGGTACAGCTCTGTGCCACCTGCAAGCATCAAGTCACACACTGTGTGTTATTCACATATACCACAACATATACCAGATGTGCTGCGGACTGAATGCAGTGAAAGGTTCATCGCCAAGTTCGTGTCCCACACCTACAGATCCTTGGTGAATATTGCTGAATTTGCATGCTACAAAACATAGCAGGTTAACTGTGAGAAACAGTTTGTTGTGCAAATACAGGCAGGTATTTTGTGAGCTCTTTCAAGAGCATCAGCTAAAAAGTCACTGCAAGTCAACATGAGTTCCAAGTGTTACTTGCATATACAAACTAAATACAAGATGCAACAATCTTCTCTCTCTCTCCCATCTCAAACAGTGCACAGCAACTTCATCCCTCACAGAACCATCAGCCAGGTGAGCAGAGGCCGCAGGTGCTGTACCACGGGACTGCTCAGCTCCAGCAGTCGCTGCCAGCACTGTGCTGTCACCTGCAGCTCTGCTCCCAGCAATTCCTGCTGTCCACCCGCAGGAATCCAAACAAGCACTCGCTGTTACAGCTGACGTTGGTGTTCTCTCACAGCTCACAGTGGTGTTCTCCACCTGGATCCTGATGGTGCCATCTCCTCTTGGAGAGAGGGACTTCTGAAAGGAAATAAAGAGATTTTTCTGACAAACGTTTCAATCCATCTTCCCTCCTGGGAATAATTAAAGTCGAAATTGATTCTGCCCAGAAGAAGGAAATGAATTGGGTGAGCTCCTGAGATTCCTTTCTAATCCCCCTCTGCCTGACTTTAAACATGGAAATAACCTTTCTAGATTCCACGGCACACTGTCATTCAAAATGCAATCCCACTGATGAACAAAGTACTGCACTTTCAAACTTATTCAGCTTTGAGGGCATTCTGCTCCTCATAAACATCTTTTGCATTTCGTTGTGAGTTTGACATATGGAATACTTACAAGATTATGCACAAGATTGTTTATGGGTATTTTTAACGCTTCAGAACTAACCGGTAAAGCTATTCAAAGAACTGAAGAATGCCATCTATTTAGAGACAAAACATCCCGACAGCTTAAAGGAGGAGCAAATGAAATCAAGTACAATATTAAATACAGCACTGTGCTTCACAGACCGTCCTGGCATTGTTTCCATGAATAATCAGAACTTCACGTTTTCCCCATGTGTCAGATATGGAAACTCGAACATTCAAAAGCTGAGTGTAATTTTAACTCATTCCCTTCTGATCAGTTGCTTACTCTGAACTATCATTTAGAAAGGAATACATCTCTATCATAAAATCCGATACCTACCTCACAGGGACCGGAGTTTGTGATGAATGAGCGAGGATTCGGGACTGCAGTTTGGGGTGAAAGAGGGTAGTGAAAGAGGGTAGGGTTGGGACTCGAATTTGGGGTGAAAGAGGGAAGACGTGGGCCAGTAGTTTAGAGTGAAATAATGAACATTGAAGGCTGTAGCCTGGTGTGGAATACTGAGAAGCTGGGGTGGAGTTCCGAGCGAATCAGCTAGATCGGGCACTTGAGCCCGGGCTGGAAAGGCAAGGAATCAGTTCTTGAGTGTGAGGGCATTAAGGAAGACCTCGGACTCCTGTTTGGAGAGAACATAGTGAGGGTTTGCAACGATTTTGGGCTGGAGTTTGAGGTGAAATGCTGAGGCATTTGGCCTGAAGTCTGATGTGTAATAGCGGTGATTTGGGGCGGGAATTAATTGTGAAAGTGTGAGGATTTGGAGCTGGAGATTGGGTTGAGGCAGCAAGGATCTGGGAGCTGATTTTTGAGACAAGATACTGAGGGTATTGGTCAGCAGTATGGAATGAAACAGTGAGGGTCAGAGGCTGGAGTTTGGGCTGAGGTGCCGGGGAGGGGGCAGCGCCCATCGCAGGGGCAGAAAGGCGCGGATGCGGGGCCGTACCTGCAGCAGCGGAGCGCGGCTGACGGTGCGGGAGAAGCAGGCGGTCCGTGGGTGCGGCGCCTCGGGGCGCTCTCGGGGTTCGCCTTCCGTTGCGGCACAGGGATCCCGGGACGCCGGCTCAGCGCCGCGCCTCCTGCAGGCGGCGCTGGGGGGGAACGGCGTCGAGCGGCGCCCTCCTGTGGCCGCCGGGAGGTACTGCGGGTACCGAGCTGCGCGGCGCCTCTCGGTCCGCGGCCGCGAGGAGCGAATCGGATGCCGCGAGGCGCTCGGGGGCGGCTGTGAGCCTGCTCGGTGCGAGCCCGGGACGCGGACGCGGACGCGGACGGAGCTCGAACGTGACAACGGGGAACGTCGCCGAGCCGCCCCACTACACCTAAGGAGCGCCGGACTCCGCGGAAGAGGACTTCCTCGCGCATGCGCGCTACGCTTCGGAGCAGCGATCACCATCGAGACGGGCGGCGTCGCCGCGCAGAGCGGCCGCAATTTACGTAAACCGCAATTCACGTACGCCGCTTCTGGGTTTCGGCGCGCATGCGCAGTGTCGCCCGGAGGACCGAACCGCGGCTGCTGCAGTTCCGAGCATCGGCCGCGCGGGGGCGGCACACACCGCGGAAACCGCTTCTCCCGCAGCGCTCAGAGCGCCCGCACCCCACGCCCGCGCGTTCCGTCCTCTCTTCCTTCCCACGGCAGCGGAACAGCGCCGAGTCACAAGCACCACACGAGGGGAAAACAAACCAGCGCTCATTCGTTAATTAAACCGAGGACAACTATGGACAGAGACTCTCTGTAATCACTCCGTCACAGGGACCGGAGTTTGTGACCAATGAGCGAGGATTCGGGACTGCAGTTTGGGGTGAAAGAGGGCAGGGTTGGGACTCGGATTTGGGGTGAAAGAGTGAACACGTGGGCCAGTAGTTTAGGGTGAAATAATGAACGTTTAAGGCTGTACCTGGTGTGGAATACTGAGAAGCTGGGATGGAGTTCTGAGCGAATCAGCTAGATCGGGCACCTGAGCCCGGGCTGGAAAGGCAAGGCATCAGGTCTTGAGTGTGAGGGCAATAAGGAAGACTTTGGACTCCTGTTTGGGGAGGACATCGTGAGGGTTTGCAGCTGCAGTTTGGGGTGAAATAGGGAGGAATTAGGGCAAAAGTTTAAGGGGAGAAAGTGAGGGTTTGGGACTGAATTTATAGGCGAAGAGCCAGGATGCAGGACTGGAGCTTGCTGGGGGTGAAAGAGCCAGGATTTGACCCTTCAGAATGGGCTGAGATTGCAAGGGTTTAGGGCCAGTGTTTAAGGGTAATATTGAGGATTAGGAACTACTGCATGGGAGGGAAATAGTGAGGTTTTGCGTCCGGATTTTTGGGTGGAATAGCATGGATAGTAGCAAGAGCTTGGGGTGAAATAGTGAGAGATTAGCTCAGGAGTTTAGGGTGAGATAGTGAGGGTTTGGGACTGAATTTATGGGTGATGAGCAAGAATTTGGTAATAAAGTAAGGGGTGAAACAGTGAAGATTTTGGACTGGAGACTGAGGTGAAATGCTGAGAGGTTGGGACTGGAGTCTGATGTGTAATAATACTGGTGATGTGAGGCTGAAATTAATTGCAAAAGTGTGAGGATTTGGAGCTGGAGATTGGGTTGAGGCAACGAAGATCTGGGAGCTGATTTTTGAGTCAAGATACTGAGGGTTTTGGTCAGCAGTTTGGAATGAAATAGGGAGGGTTAGAGGCTGGAGTTTGGGGTGAAATAGCAAGAAGTTGGGATGGAGGCTTGGATGAATTACCCCAGATTCAGTAGTACAGTCTGGGGTGAAATTGCAGGATTTAGGGCCGGAGTTTAGGGTAATAATGACGACTGGGGACTGCCATTTAGGAGGAAACAGTGAGGCTTTGGGGCAGGAATTTAGGGCTAGAGTTTAGTGTGAGACGGCAAGATTTTGGAGCTGAATTTCGGGAGAAAGAGCAAGAATTCAGTGCTGGAATTTGCAAAAGTCCAAGTAGAAAACATCAGCTGCCCTCCCTTTGTCCACCAGTGCTGTCACTCCATCATAGAAGGAACCAGATGGGTCAGGCATGATCTGCCTTTGGCGAAGCCATGCTGGCTGTCTTGTGTCACCTGCTTATCCCTCATGTGCCTTAACATCCCTTCCAGGAGGGTCTGTTCTATAATCTTCCCAGGCACAGAGGTGATGCTTACTGGCCTGTAGTTCCCCAGCTCTTCCTTTCTCCTTTTCTTAATAATTAGTTTCACTTTTTCCAGTCACCAGTGACTTTGCTTGATCGCCGTGACTTTTCAAATGTGACAGAACAAAATGGTGCCAAATGATTAGGTACACCTTTGACAGATGACTGAGCATGGAGGAACGGAATGGAGTCTTTGGAGATCTCTCGAAACCTTATGTGTATGATCCTATGATTAATGGGAACAGCTCCTGAACTAAAATGAGAACATGATGGATATTCTCATCCTTAAACAGCTGAAATTCTTCAGAAATGCTTGATAGAAGCAAAGCTGTGCCACGTAGAACAGAGAGATTTCAGCGCTAATCTTCTTGACAAGAGCACATCTGAGTGCGTCGGCTCCATAAGGCTTTCATGCATCCTGTATCACTTCCACAGCAAACTATAATCAATGTTGGTGGAGTTTCCCACCATAAATGCCAGTGTTTGAGAGCAAGCTGAAAAAGTTGATTGCCTGGTTCAGCGAGAAGTGAGTTAGCGCTGTAGGAATTCCTCACACCATTCTTCACATGTGCTTCTACTTGAAGAACATCTGAATGCAGCCAGGCTATGCAATAATAACCCAGAAGCTGGGAACCATTTGGCATGTTCCAAACGTGGAACAATAATAATAATAATTAAAAAAAAAAAAAAAAAAAAGAAAAGAAAAGTATTGGCCATCTGCAAGAGAGACTGAAGGAATGAGGAGGAGAGATGTTCAATATAAGAATAAAAAGAAATTTTTAGCATTTTGGCATTTATTCATCCCAGTTTGGCTCCCAGCTAAGCTTTCTCCAGAGGGTAGGTTTATCACAAGGAGTTCACCCTTTAATTTGAGCAAATGAAAAATGTTTCCATAATCTAATTACACAAGTTTTGTTACCTCTCCTCATGAAACAGAACTTCAAATTTTAAGAACTAGGTTTAGGCCCCCAAGAACAACAGAAACAGCATTAAACTGGAAGCACTTTAGCGGCAGTCTTGTGTCTCATTTTTCCTGAACCTCTCCTTTTCCTTTGTAACTTGTATTTCACCTAAAACTTACTATTTCCTTACATTATCTGGTAAGGGACTGAATGTGAACATGTTTATCTGCTTTATGACCCAGATTGGTCAAACTAGCAAAATAAATTGCCTGTCTCAGCAGCCTTTTTCCTTATATATATGTGTGTGTCTATAAATTTAATATATAAATATATATATTTTTTTATTTGCTTCTCTGTATATGAAAATTGCGGGAAATTTAATTAGAAACTCTTCTGCTACAAGGCTTCTCTAACTACTATTGGCAGAGGCGTTCAGATGGCCTGGATTACAGCAGACATAAGCAACCAGAACCAAACAGCTTCTCTCTGTGGTCAGTAACATGACAGATCATTGTACGTACAGACATTTATGAAATAATTATCACAGGTTCTGAGATTAACAGAATAGCTTGCTGGCGGGGAATCAGACAGTCTGAGGGATCTTCTCATTCAGCACTCTACTTTCAGTAACCGGTGAGAAAGGAGCTGAAAACATAGGAAGTGATAACTTCTGAATGTCACTGTATCCTACTATTTTGTTTCTCTAAGCCTGAACAGTGGAAAAAAATAACAAATATCCAAATGGATCTGTTTGTGGGTGAAGTAGAAAGGGACAGTTCTGTGGCTTTGTGTTTTCTGTGAAAAGGTACCTGGGAGATAGAATCTGTGTCCAGAAACAAAAATAAGAACAAGGGCTTATCTCTGTTTATGAATCTCAGCTACTGCACTTGTTTTTATTCTGTGAGGTGTACTTTAATCCCCTACCAGTTACAGATGACCTTTGTGCTTTTAAAAGAGCCCACCAGATTTGAGCTTTAAAGTTCAATTTGCTGAAATTAATGTTCATTTCAACAAGGTTCTGCTAGCAATGGTCCTTCACAGATGCAAACTCCCAAATATAAGCGTTTGTGGTCTTCTCCAGGACTACAATGGACAGCATTCAAACTACATTCTCCACATTACACTTATCAAGGAGGCCTGATCATAAGAGCAAAATATATATATATACACTCAATGAGCAAAGCACAAGATGTTTAAAAGAAAATTAAAAAAGGACTCAGTCATGTTAAGATAGACCCTGCATAACATCTGAGAGGGTGATAGTGTTGAAATACTCGGTCTCCCCTCCAATAAGATGGAAAGACTGTATTAGAAAATTGCTTCAGAAGCTGCTGACACAGGATCAAAATTTAGTCACAATGAAAAGTGTTTACAAAAAACTTTCAGTGGGTAGGATTATCATCTGCTAATTAACTTCCAGACCATTTAATGAAGCAGCGGCATGGGTGTAGATTTGGTGGGAGCAACAGTGTGCAGAGAGGCACAGTCAAGCCCTCAGGGTAGGATCATGGCTTGAAATGTGAGTTCCCACTGTACCTGTTATGGCACCCCAGTGGTTAATAGCTCTCTTTGTCCAGGGGTTGCTGTGGAGACTCTTCCTGTACCTCAGGAAGCAGGGACAAGAGAAGTTTCCTGTTTTTAAGAAGGCTTAATAACTATTTTCCTCCAATCAAGGCAGCAGATGCCTGGGCAGGAAATGGAGAATGCAGCTGCCAGCACTGTTGTGAGTCAGTGCCTGCACTAACCCACGCTGGTTGGGTTTTGTAGACAAAAAGGACCAGCGATAAGTGGGCTGCAAGAGGTGAGGTGGGGGCTTTAGGTAGGAGGGGCCTGGAGTGAGACCAAAGCAAGTCCAAATGAATACTAAGAGGAAATGGGTGTTTGGCTTCATCCCTATATGCAGCTCTCACATGCTACACTGCACCCAGAATATGGCCCTGATAAAAAGGTGGCATATCATTAATTGTTATGTTTCAGAACAATGCTCTGAGGTAGCAGTAGTCATTGTTGCCTTAATTTTTTCTCTTGATGATTCACTGCTGACGGAGACGCGTATGCATTGGGGGTGTCAAATGCATGGCCCCATCAAATATAGGAAACCAGTCATAATTTCTTCAGCTGTTTTTTGTTTTGTTTTGTTTTGTTTTCCAGATAGAATTTAGTGAGTGTGTTTGCTGATCTCCAGGAGTGAAGTCCAGTTCTGGCTTCAGTGAAGCTAGAAATCCTGTTGACATTGTTTGTGCCAGGACTCAGCCTTTTGGACTCAGTGTCCTATTTTCTTTCACTGACATCAGTTTTACACCTGTGCAACATCTGACTCTTACTGACCTTGGTCCTGACTTATGTATGAGTCTCACTTCATGTGATACCTGACCCAGCCATCTGCAGTCCTTCAGCTCCCAGCCCACTGTTTGATTCTCTGTGGTGTTATTTCCCCTGGTGCTTTATGTAACAGCATATCAGAGGGGTTGAAACAACAGATGAAAGCAAGGCTGAGTGCAGTAGGTAAATCCACGCAAGGGTATTTTTAGCTACTTTTTCTCTTTGTTGTCTGTAGAGCTCGTGAACATTATGTATTGCAAATATGGGCACCATGTGCTTTTGACTGCATGATCAACATGTCTCATTGATTAAAGATAGGCATGTTTGCGGACACATCCTTTCTCAAGCTAAGTTGAGTCAAAGGAAGTTTTGCCTGGATAAAATAAATAGAAATTGAGCAAAGATTTGAGAGCTATGTATCTGGGCTGTATCTGGACATTTGAGAAGATCTGGGGTCTCTATACCTCAGCCATCCTTCAAAATCTATCATCTCCTGCTGTCGTTGATGAACTCCCTCGCCTAGACAATGGACAGAATGTTTTCAGTGCCATTTATGAATGACTGGAAATTGTTAATCCCTTTTCCTTGTGGCAAAAATATTTACTGCAAGAAGACAGAAAGATAGAAAGCCGAGTAAGTAGCAAACTGCTAGATGCAGGAAAGAAAATTAATCAACTTTTCTCTGTAACTCTCTTACCCTTCTCTTACTCTCCTTCCATTTCTGTTTGCCTTCACTTGCCTTCTCCTCCTTTAGTTTAGGATGTTAAGTTCTTCAGGACCAAGACTGTGACATAAACAATCATAGAATTGCTCAGGTTGGAAAAGACCTTCAAGATCATCGAGTCCAACCACAACCTGACCACACTACCCTAACTCTACCAGCCTGCTGCTAAATCATGTTCCTGAGCACCACATCCAAATGGATTTTAAACACACTCAGGGATGGTGACTCAACCACCTCTCTGGGGCGCCCATTCCAGTGCTTAACAACCCTTTCTGTAAAGAAGCTTTTCTTTACATCCATCCTAGACCTCCTCTGGCACAACTTGAGGCCATTTCCTCTTGTCCTGTCACCTATTACCAGTGAGAAGAGACCAATACGTCTGACAGGTCCTTGGGTTGATATACAGCACTCTACTATTCTGGCTTTAAGTCTCCTTGTGTGAGTCAGGCTTTTGAGTACAGAGGAGAAAGAAGCAAAAGAGGTGATTGCACACTAGTCCCTCTAGGACACATAAAATACCACAGACATGGGAATTTGTCATCAGGCAGCAAAGACTTCACTCTGCAACCACCCACAGTGCTATTCCATCACAGCAAAGATAAGTATCCAAGAAGACTTCACCTACCAATATTTACTGAAGGTGGCTATTACAATGTAGTTCATTCTGAAAGTAATGCCTCCTATTTATTTACACTTTAATGGCCAACATCATAACATAAGAGGCATTACTTTCAGAACAGACCTTGTATATCACCTCATATTTTACATTTAATTTTATTTGTAATTGCTCAGGAGGCATCTGGTTATTACCCTATATTCACTATTCCATCCTGCTTCAAGTGAATGATTTCACTTTTTGTAACATGCAGCACAAGTTTAACCTCGACTAACTGAATGCTTAAGTACAGTAATGTAAACAGGATCTGATTAGTGTTAACCCATGCCCACATAAGAGACTTTACCCCACACAGGAAGCTTTTCAGGTATCTCGACACACTTACAGAGGCAAGCATAAGCAATTAGCTGTTGTATGTATTCTGTCCTTTGAATTCACAAACCTGGGCTTTGCCAGATCACCAGAGGTGATCAGCATTTCTGGACTGCCTCTTCTTGTCCCACAGTTTCCCAGGTGGTACAGTACCTGCTAAAATACACAAGGAAATATTGAAATAACACAAAAACCTGAGATTTCTCACACAACTAATTCCAGATTAATGAAAAGATTTGTAAAGTGATACAAGTTTCTGAAACTGTACCTAGAAGAAAGTAGGAAGTTTAGTTAAGTGCCAATTGCAGGGGAACCCCCTCTCCTCCCAGTGCTCTATTCACAGTATGATGCCATAAATTTTCTATCGATAAGGCCACTGTCACCAAAAGAGTAAATACATTCCCTTACAAAAAGAGACAGCAGAGTGAAAGATGCTAAAAATGTTCAGAAATAGTGCTTATAGTATAGACCTCATCTTGAAGAACATACCTACTTAATAATATAACAAAGGCTAAAAAATAATAATTAGGATGTATAGGTAGTGTAGTATGATAGATGGAACCTCCAGAGCTTCATCAAGATGGCAAATAGAGTGCTAGTTTATGTTTCAGTTGTAGAAAAGTAAGATTCTAACATGCTAGATAGCTCTGATCTACTTTAGCGCATAATATATGGAATAGCACTGGTTAAAATGGATTAACCTGTTGCACAGATTTAAGCACATAGTTAAATGTCCTACTGGACTGGGACCTACAAGGTCATACAGTTTGCCTGAGTTTAACAATTCATCAAAAAATAAGTAGATATTTGGGTTAGATTTTGAAGGAAATTCTTTGTAAAGTTATTATTAAAAATCAGAATTATTTTTAAAAACATGTGTTTCATTTGTTTCACTATTTGAGTAATGGAAGTAGATGTGTTGATTTCAGTTCTAGTCAATTAAGTCATTGATTCTCCCTGAAAAAGATGACTCCTGCTGCAAGGAGTGTTTTCTATTGTGTGGCCTCTAATCCTCCAGTACTCTTCAATTCAATAGACACTTGCAGAGGAAGTGCTTCTTCCTTTGGCTGCAGACGTTTAATCTGACCTTTCAGTGTCTCCTGGATATGTTCACATCCATTCACCTTTCAATTCTTCCATTTTTAATACAGATCATTCTCCGTTATTTTAAGACGGTTAGAGGATAAACTGGCAAATTTCAAGCAGATATTACTTGTATTTAGGTGTAGAGGTCCTAACGCTTTTCATCATGTTAGTACAAGAACTTAAGCTTGAATTGTTTTCTAAACTGACAATAAAGAGAACATCAGCCTTTTGCTTAGTAAATACACTTTGGATTTTTTTAAAGATAGTGATCACTGCATAGATGTCTGTTTCTTTATCTCTGTTGCATTCAAACTGAAGCTTAGCTGCCCATCAAGCATAGTCCTTGGAGTCCAAAATTACTCCAAACTGCTCAAGAATGCACTTTTTAGTGTACAGTGCAGTGTCTCTTATCAGTGCACGTTTCATTTTTAACCAACACAAACCATTTCAAAGTTCAAACAAATCAGATCTGATTGAGAGATAGGACTCAGTGACTCCTGAAGGTACCTGGGCACCCTCTCCTTACTGGAAGAAGTTAGATTTGAGGACAGACAGCAACTTGTGAGAAGCACTCAGCTCTTTTAAGAGCTGTGTCATAGGACTAACAATTGACAGTGCTTGCCCTTAGCCAGGCTCCAAGCTCCTGACATAACACCAGAAGCAGGAGATGCCTCCTTGTCATTAAGTCCCAGCTCAGGGGTGACCATTGTAATTCACTGCTCTAGGAAATGGAGAAATGGTAATTCAGATCACAGTTTAAGAAGCATCTTCATTCTTTGCCCTATAGCAGACCAAAAAAGGATTTTGCATGAAGCATATTATGAGCAGTACAGGAACTATAAGATCAAGTGGTTTATTTGCAAAATTTTTTTGTTTTCTTTTTTTTTTTTTCCCAAAAGGGAATTAATGCTATTAATATATTTTTATATGTATATGTATATATATATGTATGTATGTATGTATATAATATTATACATTTAAATAGTATATATTGTGTATTATAACATAAATGCTATATTGTAAATTGTATGTTGTAGATTATATATTATATATTATAATATAAATGCTACTAATACCTAACCAACATTTATCCATTATGTATCTAGTTCCACATACGAGAAGACTGTTTTTCAGGTTCTTCAGAGAATCTCCAAAAATCTGCAGCTCACAGCCTTAGTTCTTATATAAAAACATGTTTTCTTCCCTTCCTGCTGCCCCCTCCCCAGCACATTATTACTTTTCACATGTATAACTGAAAAGCTGTTCTCCTGGAAAACATACTTGAAGGCAATTTTTCCGAATAATCTGTACTGTGATTTTTTGTTTTCTACTTGTGGTTTCATTTCCATTGTTTCATACAATCTTTTTCCCATACACTGCAACAACATAAAACCGTATTCCTGAAGCTACTTCAGATAATGCTTTCTATTGATATAACTTACTTGTATCGACTCACACAGGCATCAAAGCTGCAAGTGGCAGGAGTAAATGAGGGACCAGTACATGAAATAGGCCACAAAAAACCATTTAATTCCATGCACCTGAACATGCACAAGGCACACTACACTATGAAGGCATAAAGACATAGGCATGTCCTTCTCCTTTTCTAACTCAGAGACATAATAAAGGGGTTGCTAATGTGAATATAAATTCACATACATCCTGAACCATACAGGATTTCAAATGCTTGCTTAGAAGTCATAGAATTATAGAATATCCTGAGTTAGAAGGGACCCATAAGAATCATAGAGTTCAACTCCTGAATCCACACAGGACCACCCAAAAATCAGACCCAATGCTTGTCTGAGAGCATTGTCCAGCACACTTCTCGAACTCTGGCAAGCTTGGTGTCATGACTACTTCCCTGGGGAGGCTGTTCCAGCACCCAAATATCCTCTTGGTGAAGAACCTCCTGATATCCAACCTGATCCTCCTCTGTCACAGCTCCATGCTGTCCCCTCTGCCTCTTATCAGTGTAACCACAGAGAAGAGATCAGTGTCTCTCTCTGCCTGCCTCTCCGCTCCCTCTCATCAGGAAGTCATAGGACACCCTTCAGTCATAGGCCACCCGCAGGTTTCCCTTCAGTCTCCTCCTCTCTGGGCTGAACAAACCATGAGACTTCAGACACTCCTCAAGTATCTTTCTCTCTAGACCCTACACCATCTTTGTAGCCCTCCTCTGGACATCTGCAATAATGTTGTCTCCTTTTTGTACTATGGCACCCAAAACGGCACACAGTGCTTGAGGTGAGGCTGCGCCAGTGTGGTGAAGAGCAAGACAGTCACTTCCGTAGTCAGCAAACTGCTCAAAACAACTTACTGTCCTACATCCAAGTCATCTACGAAAATGTTAAAGAGAACTGGCCCTAAAACGGAGTCTTGGGGAATCCTGCTAGTGACTGGTGTAGCAATACCACCGGGATCCTCTAGACATCAGAACCAGTCAACACTGGATACTAGTCTCAAGCCCTCAAGAGCTTTGGCTATGCTATAGTACTTCTGTTAGTAGAATGCCATTAGTTATTAGGTACTTTGCAAAGCTAACAACATGAAAAGTCTCTCTAGATGTTGTTGGCAGTAGTCCTAATTTCTGTGGGATGCAAGATGTCAAGGCAGGACTTCATAGCTTCATGTGCACAGTAGTGTGGGCACTCCAGCAGACATACTGTGCTGGCATACATGGCTCAGGGATGGCCACAAGCATCCATCCTGACCTGTGGTGAAATGGCTCTTACCTGAAACAGGAAGAAAATTCCAGTTGTCCTGGGATTTCTCTACCAGGGGAGGGAAATTTGGAATGTTGTACTTTCTTGTGTGAGCAATGACAGCTCCACTGGGAAGGGTAGCAGGGCTATATTAAGCCTTTACTGAGAGCAGGGGAGCAACCCAACCTTTTCTGGGGGTTACCGCTGCTTACCAGGGAGAAGTGTCCAGACACAGCTTGACTTCATTGAGCTGGAAGCTGTTTTGTGGGAGAGGGAGAAAAAAACAACCGCCTGGTGCCGTCTGAAACTGCTCTGAGCAAGCATGATTTGTATGTGAGGGAAGGACTAGGGCTCTGCGGCTCCTAGATACCGCTTCAGCGGCAGGTGCTGCCGGCACCACAGGGATGCTCTTCAACCGGGGACAAACCTCCGCGCCGGGGCGGGACTGGGTAATTTGGCGGCGGTTTCTCCGACCCTTCTTCCCCCGGTTTTCCGTGGCGGGGGCGGTCCTGTCCCATGGGGAACCGAGGGAGGGGAACGGGGGGAGTAAGACGGAATGGAAAAACAGATGGGAGGAAAAAGCTGACGAGGGGGAAAAGAATGAGGGGGCGCGGGGGGGGGAAAGGATGGAAAGATGGATAGATGGTTGAACGGATGGCTGGATGGATGGGAGCTAATGGAGAGAGGGAAGTGGGGAGAGGAGATGGGAGGGCGAGGAGGGAGGGCAGGAGTTAAGGGAAAAAAAGGAAGGAGAGTGAAAGGGAGGAGGGAAAATGGACGAAGGGGTGTACAAAGAAGGACCGAGGAGGATGGAGAGGGGGCGGATAACACCAAGGTGAGGATAGGGGAGGGCAAAAGGGGCGCAGGAGAAGATAACGCACTGCATCTTTAAATTTCCGCGCTCCCGGGCATCTGCTCCGCGCCCCTCGCTCCCGGCCGCACCCCGCGCAGCTCGGGAGCTAATCGCACCGCAGGAGATGGCCCCGCCTGGCCTACCCCCGCGCGCTGCCGGCCGCGCGAGGCGCCGGCGCCGGCCGCCGCCCCTCGACGGGCCGCGCGCGGGGCAGGGCGGAGGCGCGCCGCGGCGCTGACCGCCCCCGAGCCGGCAGTGCTGCCTGCCCAGCTCGCGGCGCCGGGTCCAGCTGCCCCGCCCGCGCTCCCATGCCCCCAGAGGGGCTCTAGCGCCGGGCGCGTTCGCAAGGAGCGAGGGCGGTGGCGACCCCGGGACCATGCTCTGAGCGCCCGGGGCAGCCAGCGAGGGAAGTTGCGGTGGAAGATGAACAACACCGGTAAGTGCGCTGCTCCTCGGCCACGGCTCTCCGCGTCCGGGAGTCTTTTCCCCGGGGCCGGGCATCCTTCCTGCGGTACCGGGACCCTCCTTCCCTCGGGCCGTCACAGCCGTCTGGACGGCGTTCCTCTGGGGCCCTGCCTCCGGGATGGCACCGCCCGGGCAGGCACCGTGCGCCCACGGCCGGCCGTCCCCCGCGCCCCGGTGGGTGCTCCTCCGGCTGCCCGTGAGACGCGGCGCGCCCCGGGCTGTGGATGTGCCCACACCGGCTCCGCCGGGGCAGCGCCGGGCCGTGGAGAGGCGGGGGGGCTCGGGAGGGATGTGCCCGCCGAAGGATGTGGCGCAGCTCCCGTTCTCCCTCGGACACGCACAGTCCTTCGCAGTGCTTCTAGGAAATTTTCTGCGGCTTTCCTGTAGAAATTGGATTTGGGGGAGGTATTGGTTGCTTTTTTCGTTTCTTTGCTTGTTTTGGTGGATTTACTTCTGCGTAATTTTCTCTCCAAGGCAAGTCCAGTCCTTTCTTCCTCTTAATTTCCCGGATCATTTCCCTGATATAAACTGGGAAGGAGAGAGGATCAGAAGGGAACAACTGCTAAAGACGAGACCTTCAACAGTTAAACATTAAAAGATATCACTAGAAAACTGGGGCGAGCTTTAAATTCTCCACTGTTTCTTTTTTTTCAGGGATGAGGCCTGCGTGTAAATAATCTAACAATCCAGGAAACCATTACTGCTAACTCCAGAACTTGGTAGAAAAATCTAATGTTGCATAGAGGTAGAGAAAGAGAGAAATAGTCACTTTTGTGTTAGCCCTAAGTTTTTCCACCATGTTTCCTTGTTCCAGAAAATGAATGTTGCTGGGCACCTCACTTGCACAGATATAACCTGCGCTCCAGAGATATCACTAGTAGATGCTTCACCTTACCACTGTTATACAGTTGGGAAACTGTGAATCGTTGTTTGCCGAAGCATGGGAATGCAGTACTAGAAAGGATTGTTTGGGTTCAAACTCAGTCCTCTGCACTTGTATCAGTATGTCATACTGCTGCTCTGAGTTTGTATAGAAAGAGTCTTGTTCCCCTTTGAGGAATGGGACCCTCTGTTATCCGAAAGGTGGTGACATTGCTGTTCTGTTTCCTGATTCTGTCTGGACTGAACTCAGCCTATCCCAGGAAGATGAACTCTTTTGAGGGTTAAGCAAGCCAGCCAAAATTGTTTTAGCCATGATGTTCCAACTGCTCTTTCTCCATCTCTCTGTTATGTTAAAAAAAAGTAGCTCTCATCTTGTCTGATCTCTGTGGGCGTGCAGTGTAAGAAATACCAGATTGTTCAGTTGTAAACTGAAATTTTATCAGCATTTTTCTTTCTTCAGAGCATAGGGCTGAATGTTACTAGCTTGATTACTAAAAGCAATATCCATTGTTACAGATCACAAGGTCATATTACTCCTTTTATCACTGTGTCAATTTATTATCTTCAATCATTTTGGTAGCTTTCCTGCTATTCCTTCAGGAAGCAGAGAACCTCTTACTCTTCCCAGTCCTTACAGTTTCCTAACCAGATTCATGGCCATTTATTCTTGGGATTACATTGTCCTTTTCCTTAAAATAGTTCTTTTCTTCCTCTGGTGTTTACCTCCCGTTTGTATTTATAGAGAGTGTTCATATCCCTTCTCAGCCTTTGTTTTGTGCATTCACACAATGCAAGGAATGTCTCTCCCATCAGTGTGAAGCAGAACTCCCTAGTGAATTTGAAGTGTTTATTAACTGGCAGAACTCAGGGACCAGTACTAGTGATCTCTGTATTATAGTAACGGTGCACCAGTAAGCAGAGTCATATGTGAAGGCATATAATGCAGCTTTGATCTCACAGAAGTTAAAATAAAGGCAAACGGAAAATCGGAAGGGAGGTATGGATTATCCTCAGAGGTGCAAAACTGGTATGAAAAGAAAGATGAAGCAAACCAGCAAGGTCACAGGAAATCTGTGGTAAGAGACAAGAGTAGGCTCCTGTCTCACCGCCTCGTAGACAGAACCTTCCAGGCACTCGGTACCAATTTGTTTCCTAGGTGCTGAAATGATGCTGCCCAAAGGAAGAAGGTTCAGATGTTTGAATTGTTCAGAGGCATAAACAGGCTAGATATTCTTTCATCTGAAATTGAAATAGGAAAAGCTGCTATATGTACCTCTAGAAAAAAATCTAACTTTTTCCGTTCTCAGGAAGCAATATATAAACCAACAACTGAATATAAGCTCTCTGCTGCAGTATGAGCTTCATATTGTGTAATCACAGCCAATGGAAACATCGCTAACGTTTACAGTTACACTAAAAAAAAATATATGCTAGTGTCTTAGAATGAAGATAACGTTATTGTCATCCATAGGGGTTTTTTCACAGACAGTACTAACATCCTAACTAAAACTTGTGCATATTGTCTACTTAGAGACAGTGAAATGCTGGAGAATTTGTGAGTTTGCAGGGTTGAGATATTTGGTGCTGAAATCCATCCTTTTCTGATTATACTTCTTTATCTTTTTCCCTTTCCCTAGTAGTTGCTCTGTGTGATGTTATGCTATTGTATTATATTTACAGATGGCTGTAATAAAGCTATACAGTAAGAACAAATTTGTAAACTATTGACCTGACATCTCAGAGTCATAATGTATCGATCTAATCATAGAGGATGGATTCCAATAGCTGTATAGTACAGCATTTAATTTCTGCAGGGTGGAATGTGTTCTGACGGGCCAGTTGCTAATATTTCAGTTAGGATTTGTAAGGAGACAGAATTCCCATGGGATAGCTGTTACTGACTATGGGTCTGTCTCCACACTTGTGAAACCTTGCTGTGTACAGAGGGCTTTTGATGACAAATTTGAAGGATGTACACTGATATACACCGATAAAACAGAGATGTTTTTCAAAAGTACCAGAGCTATGAGAAGCTGAAATCCCAATTTCATAAATGACTGAGGAATTTAGGAGCCCTTGACGTGCTGGCTGTGAGCAGGACCTAACACCTGAAGTACCTGAAGTCCCAGTGCTCAAAGGGCTTAACTGTTTAGCTTAAGTCAAAGTGAGAGCTGATGCCTAAATCTAGACTGAGGTCCTCTTTTAAAGGGAGACTCACATTCCTCCCTTGTTAGAAAATTGAAGTCTAAATGTGTTTTCCATTTCAGGTGGCTCCTTTGCAATTGTTTTCATTTCTTACATAACTGTTGTCATTTTAAACCTTTTATTTTCCTCAGACTGTGTGAAATACATGATGGGTTCTCATGCTATAAAACAAAGAGAAATATTTTTGCAGTGAATTGTGCAAAGTTAATGACATCTCAGTTATTTACAGTACGTCCTGGGGTCCAACCAGTGACAACACTAGTGTTTTATGATTTGGACCCCTCAAAGGGATTATACTTTCCTTTTAAATCATACTATCTCATCTGTTTCACCTCCAACATGCTGAGGCAGATTATACAGCTTATACTGGGTACTTACCTCAGTTCAGAATTACATTAAAATGGCTTATTGTCATCAGTGGTTTAAAAACATCCTTGCTGTCTGATTCAAACAACTGTTAGTTGTACTTACAGGTTGGAACATACAGCTTCCTACATGGAAATGAAGGAGTCACTATGCTTGGTTTGGGTTATAGTTTGGGCAGAATTACTGTGGTGGTTCGTGCTCGTGTTCTGTCCAGGTCTGAAGCCAGCTCTTCATCTGTAAAGAAGAGCTGTTTGTTTCACTTACAGTGAAACTCCGTATGTTATTTTGATAACACACTCTGTCTACCATTAATTCTCGGAACAATTTCTTCTCTAAGGAGTAGGGACCATGGTGAATACATAAAACCATGCATTAGCCAAACTGAAATAGACACGGGTATATAATTTCTTCTGCCTTGCTTTGAAAGAACTTGGTGTTGTTTTAGTAGCTGATGTATGGAAACTTTGGCCTATGGCTGTACAGTGCAGTTGTTTTGTTTCCTTTATCTCCTGGATTTGTGCAGCACTTGGTGCTTGTGGCTTTTGCACATAATATGAGCTCTTAGCAATGCCATTCTGTGACGTGAGAGTGAATATGATGGCAGCTGATAGAGGCTAGGTTCTTTCTTTGTTGTTCCATATTGTCTGATACACAAAGTAGAAATGCTATCACGAACGAACTTGCATCTTTTCTGATCCAAACCATTTTTAATGTCTATAACAGTTCTTCAGCAAATAACATGTAAATTAATTCCTATATTTACTGGTACTCTCAGGTTTGCATATTCTCATTTCCTCAGTGGTGGGACTTTGTTTGCTTCTAGTGAGGAATTTGATCCACATCTTTGGAAGAAGTTTCAGATTTGATAAAGGCAACTGAATTGATGCAAAGAGAAACACTGTTGCCTGCATAGTATTTTTAGTAGCACACTCAGATTTTAGAGAGAAGTGTTTCTGTATCAAGAATACAGTCTGGGTTATTTTGACAGAAGAATGGCTGACGGGCAGTTGTGAATCTCTGCAGTACTTATCTCTGTGTCATTATCAAATGGTGGCACATAAAATGCAGGGAGCAGAAGCGGGCTGATGCTGTTCAATATTTTCATGGTAGGAAAGGAAACAGAAGAGTATCAGATGATGAAGTTTATGATGCAAAGGTTGGTAAAGAGTAGTTAACAATGTAGGCAGAGCAGTTCTGTAAACAGATCAAGATCATTAACTTGGTTCCGTTCTAACAAATTACACTTAATGTATATTATAAAGCTATCAGTTTAGTGACAACGGATAGGGGAAACAATTGTCTTGGGAGCAATTCAGAAGCCATAATGGACAAGCAAGTCAACATTAATAAGCTAACAGAGAATAGTGAGAACTGGGTCTTAAGAAAGTACTGAAATGTGTAGGTAGCATCATCTGTACCCACACTGGAATTCTTCCCACAAGTCTGTATATTTTATAGGGGCTACTGGGAAATTGGAAAATGTTCAGAAAAAAATCCCAAAGAAAAGACTTAATGAAAAGAGAAATCGTTCAATTGCAGAGATTTAATGAGTTCATCTATTCAATTTACCAGAAAGAAAATTGTTCAGACACATGGCTGTAGGGAAGTATATATTTTCCCCAGAGAAATACTGAATAATAGAAGAGTCTTTAACTTGGTGGAGGAAACAACAATAAACGCTGGAGATAGGAGCCAGAAGGCACTAATGGGGAAATAAGGGCTTTGTTTTTAAAATCTATTCATTATGGGAATAAGATAAGGAGGATAGCAAGGTATATAATATTCAGCTTCTTACTCTCTTCAGACTAAAGCTTTCTAGAAGACAGTTTTTACCTTTATTCTGATATAACTGAACAAAATTATAGAGCCAAATTAGTCTTTCTGATTTAGTTGTCTGGATATTCTTCCTCTACCTCCTCTTTGTCAGGCACTTTCCATGTATAGATTTGAAGCTCTTCTGGGCAGGAGCAGTGAGAGTCAGGACTTGTGTGCACTGGATTCCACTGGAATTCTAGTTTTGGTGCTGTCTCATACCACTATTGCAGTGTGGTCCATCTGTATGGTCACTTTCATCTAAACACATTTCTGCCCTCTTTTGTCAGCGTCTCCCCTTCAGTCTGAACTGAATTGATGATGGTGTGAAGAAAGCATAGATCTACACAAGTTTGTTTGTTGGAAAAAGCTGCTTTTAGGCAGCATTTGAGATGCCTGAACTCAACTGTGATGACATGCAAAGCTTGAACTAGAATATCTAAATTATGGAGCCCATTTCTTGAGCCACTGTTCAAGACCACAGGCCTGGGTCAAAGCTGCAGAAGTTCCTGTAACTGTGAAATCTTAGTGTTTTAAGTCTTCACGTCAAACCAGCTGCTTAATGGGGTAGCAGTGTAGGTGTATGTGTTCCCTTATAAGCAGAAATTAAATTCTAAGCTAATTCTTAAATTTTGATTGCATCTGGAAGTGGGTAGTTGTAGTGTTTACTCCACCTCAGAATGTCAGTTGTTTCAGATAATCATTTGAACTATGAAGGCTGTGAGAGTTGATTGCTGTTCCAGGAGAACTGCTACATTCACAGCGTTGAAACTCAGTGTGAAGAGGAACAGGAGTGGAGAGTACAGTAGTTTTATTTGGGCCATGTCAGGAACAAAACCAAGCTGGAATGCAGGTTTGCCTGAAGGAGAGGAAGCCATCCTTGTCAGTACAAGGAAGCATTGAACAATAAGGGGAGGAGCAGGCTAAAGAAATTCCTATTCCCCAAGAGTTTCCTTGTAAGCACAAGGTGGGTGTGTCTCCTTCCAATATAAAATGCATCCTAAAATAAACATGCATGATTATTTGTTAACATACATGTTCCTTATGGTGCAGTGTTGTTTTTTTGCCCATTTAGTAGTTACAGCCGGGTCCTATCAAATGGTTCAGACATCAAAGGAAGCAGAAATTGTGTCAATCATTGTGATAAAAGGCACACAGTGATCCACTGTGCTTGACAGATTTGTCTTCTTTTCAGTAACTCTTATACAAGTATTATAAATAAATGCACACAGTTCCATAAGTGCAAAATTATGTAAGAAGCCTTCATGATAGGCAAAGTCAACGCATTGAGCAATTAGGAAAAAGAAATCCGACGGGGACAGTAGCACAGGGGAAAAGAGTAGGACACCACCATGCTCATTGTTACACTTTGAACAGGGTCCATTACCATAAATTCTATTCCCCTCACAATGTTACTTAAGGTAGCAGGTGGAAAAATTCAAGATTACTTGATTCTGCCAAAAATTTACCACTGGAGGGAAATTGGGTAACTGAATTAAGCTACACACACACACACACACACACACACACACACATATATAAAGCTATTTGTGTATAATGTGAATGTGCGCACATGGTTATTTTGCATAGAGAAAATGAGTTCATTGCATTACTTTATGTCAAGTTGGTTTATGAGCCAAAGCTGGAAATATCCAGGCATACTCCACAATCCAATCTTTTTCTCAGTGCTCAGTCTTTCAGTACAGACACTAATAAGAACAAAAATGAGAATGAGCAGACTGCTCCAAGCTTTGTCACATCCCAGGAAAGAAATATGTCTATTTGTGTCCTACTTTTAGATAGACATTCCTAGGAAAAGAATGTCATAATAGCTTCAAAGCCATGTTTCTTCTTTGGAGTTAGTCCTAAGAAATGCCTCATTAGGCTGTTAAAGGTTCTGTTGCTGATTTCTGGTGAAGACTCTGTTATAGCTGGTAAAATCTCATGCTACCGTCTGTTTACTACCAGAAAATTAATTTAGGATGTTCAGTCAATGAAGCAACTGACTTAAAAAGGCAATGTGTAGATCTGGCTGGGGAGACAGGCTTACAAGATGCTCAAGTCACCCTATTCTGTTTATAACTGGTAACAGTTTTCATTACTCTGTAGATTTGAACTACTGCAGGTTTAATTCTGGTGCAACAACAGCAACCGTACTTCAGTAACAGTTAAGTGTTCAGCACATCACATTGCTGCACTGATCTGGAGAGAACGGTTAGCTACTCATTCTGTGATTTCAATAAGATTCCTTGCAGCACAAAGCAGCAGTTATACTGTGAAGCAAGAGGACATGTTACTGTACTGGAGGCTAGGGAATATGCAGTTCTTTCTCCCCCCCCTTCCCCACAGGTTGCTTTAAACTTTCCATTTCCTCTTCTTTAACATGAACCATGTTATTCAAAGTAAGTAAGTAAGGCCACATACATCCTATTGCTGCAGGTCAACTCACATACTGATGTTTCCAGGACACAGTTGTGACTCACAGCCTTGAACAGCACAGATGTAAGGAGCATCATTTGTAAATCTGTGATGTAATTTTTTAATTTTCTTTATCCTATGTCATAGTCTCCAAGTTGGCTACTGCTAGAGAAGCAAAGGAGAAACAACAGGCCATCCTCTGCTTGCAGAACACAAGGGCTTTTTATGGTGCCTGTATTCCTGGAGGGATCTTGTACTAAAAAGAATGATTTCTGAAAGTCTGTACAGAGCTGCTTCTGTAATCACCACCTGGAACTAGAAAAACTGGCTTGGTTATTCCCAGAAATTAATTTATAGAGTGAAGGCACTTCTTTCCAGGTTAGAACTATGATGACATATATTTCTAGAGTCTAAACTGATCAGCACGCAGGTCATAGATGTTCACTACAAGCTGAATAGGGAGTTGAAGGTGAAGGTGGAAATAACAAGAGCACATCTACCTCCTTTTGTCCTCAGCACAATCTTCATGTTGCTTGTTCTGTGTCAAAGGTTCTTGGCATATACCGGACATGGGAAAATACAGATGCTTCAGCGGATTTCTGCAAAGAAGTCTCACACTGTCATTTTACCTAAATTCTACATATCTGATACCTTAGTGATCTTCAGAAACTCTCTGTAACTTCTGTAACTACTTTGCAGCATTTCCAAAACCAAGCTATATTTAATGAGTACAGTATAACGTAAAATCATTTTCTCTTATGCTGTGAAAAAATTGCCTCTTTTTTTTTTTTTTTTAACACACTGTTGAGTGCATAACAAAATCAAATTTTTCTGTTGTTTAGCATGTTGTTTACCTGTACTTTCAGTGCAATTTAACTAGCCAGTATCTTTTAACCTTACTCCTGGTAAGCGCATTGTGAGGTGCTGAATGACCTTTCTCCATCCATACACTGATGTTTTCCACCCTTCTCTTACTTCATTGCTGGAGATCTTTCCCCTCAGTGGGAGAGTTCCTAGCCAAGAATGAATGTGAAGAGATGCCTGATGAAGCTGTTTGCAGTTCAAGCACCAACACTAGTTTTATTTACCTTATAGAAAAAAACAACAGGATACTTAAAAATGACAACATATTGTGCTTTATCTAGTAAGTAAATGTTTGTATACAATACTGGCATGCTCCTGAAACATGTTACTAGTCAAAATACGTGACTACTATTTATTTTCTGTATGTAATCTTTTAGATAGCATTAGTTAAACAGCTTTTTGATTTATGTGGTTGTACATTTAGTAGCAGAGATACTATTAGTTCTGTGTTCGTGTATGGCACAGATGAACCTAGATCAGATACATCCTCATATACAGAGTAATTCTAACAGTTTATGTGGTGAGGTGCCTGATGAGAACAGAATTCTCATTCCTTCTGGGCTGATCTGAGATCATTAGCTCTGTTTTAATTTAAGTGGAGTCCCTTTTGTGTCTCATAATTCTAGAAAGACTGTTTTCAGAGTAAAACAAAATGCCAAATTGTTGTGAGTATTGGAAGACATTTCATCAAGTTTACAAAGCTCAGGAAAAAAAACAACAGAACAGTCTCTCATATCTCCCAAGATCTAGTCAAACACCCATACAGGCCATCTCCCAAATGGCATCTCCTGAGTTGAGATCCTGCCCCCTTATTCCCTGTGTATAAGACATGATGATTTTGCACTAAGAACTGTTCCTGTCTCTCTCATCATGAATTGTCTTGTCCTGTGCTTTTCCTTACAATGGCGATCTTCCCTTTCTCCACTACTGTGTGTTAATTAAAATTAAAAAAAAAAAAAAAAAAAGATAAATTGAGATTTCCCTTCTCATTATTTATCAGCATTTGTAATCATTTGGTATTTTGGCTTCTTCACACATTTTGTCTCATCAAAAATTTCTTACTGTTGCCTATTTGTGCACCTTTTCAGCATTTCATTTAGTTATGTATTCATTTCAAGATCAAGGCAGCTGGATATAGCTGTAATATATAAAGGATATTGTGAGTACAGTGTCCATATATGACTTTTAAGTTGTCTTAAAAGCAGTGAGGGAAAGCTAGCTTATTGTCAGTCTTCACAGAATCGTAGGGGATGGACCTCTGGAGATCATGTAGTCCAACTCCTTTACTAAAGTAGTTTCCTATTGCAGGTTACACCGGAAAGAGTCCGTGCTACCCATCTGATGTGATAGACCTTTGGCTCTGCAGCTCTACACCTTTTTCTTCACAGCCACACTTTTCTTGTATTTCAGTTATGACCCTAAACCATATTCCCTGGAATAGCTACAGTGCCACATTGAAGCATAGTGCTCTGCTGCAGCAGTTCTCTTTTCAGAGATGCGTCTTTTATTGTCTAGACTTGTTGTGCTTTGAAAGTAACTGGTATAAGATAAAAGTATACTCTAGAATATGCTGTGGTGGCTTTAATAAGAAAACAAAATCACTAATATGACTTTTCTCTCTTTTCTCCAGAAATCACAAAGCCACCACTAGCACCGAAACCAAAAATTATTGGTCATCTTTCTCCAGTAGCCGTCTCCAAATTTTCTCCTTCACTGCCAAGGTCTGATATTGTTCATAACCCAAATTCTATGTCTAGGGGTCCCAAACCACCTATCGCTCCCAAGCCAAAACTCTCTGCTGACACAGAGAGCAGATCCAGTGTTAACACCAACAATAATTTAAATAAATGTTCAAATGGTGAACTTGCGTGTCTTGATGGAGAACTGTATGATGGAAATCAGTGCAGTGCTGAGTGCCCAGAATCGGAGGCAGATAATGAGTGCATGGTACTTCCTGAAACTCAGCTGACGAACAAAGACTGCAATGCCTTGGAATATGAGCATGATCAGAGCCTAGACTCCTTTGCAGAGAACGAAGTCTTGGAAATTCCAGAAGAAGCAGAAAAGGAAGAGGATAACATTGCTAATCATGAGGGAGCTGGCTGTCAAGAAATCAAGCACCATAACTTTTCAGATGTTGCTGACACGATGAAACCAGACTGTGTATCCTCAACCAGAGACTGTGGCCAGTCTGAATTATTTTGTGAAGAGTCCTCCAATGCCCCTGATGGGAATAATTACACTTCTAAGAATGTAGATAAAGATGAGAATGTTGCAGGTGATTGTAGTGAAACCAAAAGCAAGGAGAAAACTCCTAACAATCTCAAACTGGTTAAGGACAATGATGATAATAAGACTGATGGTGATAGCATTTTGAATAGAGATGAGGGCAATGTCTGTGAAGATATTCTAGCACCTTTACCTGCATGTGAATTAATCACAAGTTTGGAGAATTCAGGGGAGGAGGAGGAGGAACTGTCTGAGATTTTAGAAAAGGGAGACAGATGTCCAGCACATGTTGGTGATCACAGTGTGCATGCAGAGCTTGATTTGAACATGGAAGAAAAATTAGAAAATGATGAATGTACAGGTCCTGACATGCCAACTGATGAGGCCAGTGAGAAAACAGTTCCAGGCTTAGAACTGCCTGAAGGTGAACTCAGTGCTGAAAATGGTCTGGGAGATTCCACTCATCAAGCAGCAGCTGAAGAGGGGGAAGCAGACACAGACAAGCACAATATTACAAACGTGGGAAGTGCCAGTGATGACTGCCAGATCATTGACCCAAGAGGTGAGGAGACAGAGGTAGCCTGTGAAGCAAGCATAGACTCTGGAAAAGGAGAGGGAGAAACTGTGAATGCAGAGAGTATGGATGATGGGTGTCAGATACCTCCTTTTGTGAATGACTATGGTGAGGAAGTACCCACAGATCTGAAAACAGAAAAGACCTCTCCCGATGAAGATGGTCAGATCTCTTATACCCTACTTAGTGGTCCAGGGATGGAGCCAAAGCTAGAAAATACGTCTGCCGAAGAACATAATGAAAGCATTGTAGAAACCTCTAAGTCAGATGATCTGCAACTTGAAGACAGTGACGTAGAAACAGACAGTGACGGCAAAAGTATCCTAAGTCCTACTCAACTAGTCCCATGTAAGGAAGAGACAGACGTCTGTAAGCATGGTAAAATGAATTTAACACATGGGACAACAAATGCCTTGCATGAAAATCTGGCGCTCCCTGAAGTAGTCATTGTGCCCGAAGAATCAGAGGGAAGAGAAACTAGCAGTGATTCCCTAGATGACCCTTATGTACTTCCTGCAGAAAGTGAATTCACTCGTAAAGGGCAGACTGATTCAGGAGGTGATCACAGTAAAAGGGATGAACTAGGCATGGATGGTGAAAGCAACTTGCTGCCCATTGATCGTAAAAGCATCGTCACTAGAACACGGTCGCTCTCTGGAAAAATGCCAGGCTGTGTGCCAGAAACAGTTCCAGAAGAAAGTGGTCCTGAAACTGATTTACCACCTTCCTGCAGTGGATCTGGGACTGAAGATTTAAGCAATAATTCATTTTCAGTGGAAGGAAAAACAATGGAAGACAACAAGGCATTACCATCCAAGCCAAGACGCTTTATTTTATATCCTCGGTCTTATTCTGTTGAAGGGAGGGAGATGCCTGTCTCCATTTACAAAGAGGGTGAAAGCTGTGTACTCAGTGATATTAGAATGAAAAAGACTGAAGACAACTTATCTTTGCCTTGTGTCAATGGTTCCTCACATATCTTTTCCCAGGGAAATTATTCATCAGGTGCTGTGTCTACACCATCCTCAGTTGTTGATATACCACCTCCTTTTGAACTTGCCTACATCACCAAAAAGCCAATCACTAAAAGTTCCCCTTCACTTTTGATAGAGAGTGAGTCACCTGATAAGTATTCAAAGAAAAAGAAATCTTCCTTTAAGAGGTTCCTCACTCTAAAATTCAAGAGGAAAACTGAAAATAAAATCCACGTAGATGTTAATGTTTCCTCTTCAAGGTCCTCATCAGAGTCCAGTTATCATGGGCCTCCAAGGCTGATGGAAGTGGACAGGACTCTAAGTAGCTCACCTCAACTGAAGTCACATGTGGGGAAGCTCCGTGCTTCTGAGTCTCCCTCAGCTGTTCTCTTCTATAAGGATGGTAAGAGAAAAGGAACGCCCAAGTCCTTCAGCAGGAGCGTGTCACGAGTGGAATCCTTTGAGGACCGGTCCAGACCTCCTTTCATGCCACTCCCATTAACAAAACCTAGATCTATTTCTTTTCCTAATGCTGACACTTCTGACTATGAGAACATTCCAGCTATGAGCTCTGACTATGAAAATATACAAATTCCTCCTCGGAGATCCACCAGGGCAGGAACTTTCACTGAGTTTTTTGAAGATCCCAGCAGGGCCTTATCTGCTGCTAATGAGAATGATGGCTATGTGGATATGAGCAGCTTCACTGGCTTTGAAAACAAGCAGCAAACCACGGACCAGGAAACAGAAAGGTACTGTAATAAATTATTATGTAAGACCTGCTAGTCTTGGCCAAAGAAGCAAGGCCTCCCCTTCTGTAGGCAGATCGTCCATGTTGCTTGTCTTATGTTCCTCACAGAAAATGAAAATAGTCTTGAAAAGCAAGATTGGAAGAGTACAAAATAAACCTTTGCCAGAGAAAAGAATAGACATCAAATTAACTCTGTACCTTGTAAATGCATGCCAGGAAGACCAGTAGATCTAGATCCTATGGTTTGTAACTACCAGCCAAAAAGTGATTTAAAATATTCTGGTTTATCCAATTACTCTACTTTTTGTGGCTTTCTTGGTTGTGGAAGAGTGGAAGGTGTGAAATGCTTCTTACTGCTTGACTGAATGGAAAAAGGTGCCTATTTGCCTTAGGGGACCTTGCATCATATTATTCCTCAAAGCAACAATATTTATATGAATTTATTTGTATAGATATAATTCATCTTTCAAAGTGCATCAGTTGAGTATAGACAGAAAATCCCAAACCATGAAAAGTTTAGGCTATACAATTGATTTTATAAGTAGCCTTAAAACCTATCTCTGTGGATGTCTGAATGAATTAAGTAACTGTCTAAAATCATATACATTGCTAACGTTATTAATGGTCTCTCATCCCCATGCTATTACCACAGAATTGTAGGGGTTGGAAGGGACCTCTAGAGATCATCTGGTCCAAACCCCCTTCCGAAGTGGGCTCCCTAGACCGGGTTGGCATCCTAGTGGGTCTTGAACATCTCCAGAGGAGTCTCCACCACCTCTCTGGGCAGCCTGTTTCAGTGCTCCGTCACTGCACTGTAAACAATTTTCCATGCACGTTTGTGCAGAACTTCCTATGCTTCAGTTTGTGTCCATTTCCCCTTGTCCTAGAACCACACTGCTGAGAAGAGTACAGCCTTGAGCCTTTGCCTCCTGCACCTTAGATGTTTATAGACAAGGATCATATCCTCTCTGAGTCTTTTTTTTTCAAAGCTGAACAGACCCAGGTCTCTCAGCCTTTCCTCATAAGAGAGGTGCTCCAGGACTTTTATTATCTTTGTGGCCCTCCGCTGGACTCTTTTGAGGAGATCCCTGTCTTTTTTGTACCGGGGCACCCAGAACTGGATGTAATACTCCAGATGAGGCCTCACCAGGGCAGAGTAGAGGGGGAGGATCACCTCCCTTGACCTGCTGGCCACGCTTCTTTTAATGCACCCCGTGATACCATTAGCCTTTTTGGCCACCAGGGCACACTACTTGGCTTATAGTCATCCATCAGGACACCCAGCTCCCTTAAGTTTATTTGCAAACAAGAAAATATTTCAAAACTACTACTTTTCATAGTTACATAGGAGTAAAGTACTCAGGACTGTTGAGCTATTATTCCATCATATTCCTATTGTCAGATTATAGCATATAATCATCAGAGTGCAGAGATGTAACGAAGAATGGTATTTTCCATTAAGTTCGCGATAATAGGTAGAAAACAAGGTGCAAAGCAAATGAATGGAAAGCAATGTATTTAATGCAGTCACATTTGGTTAGCATGTATGAAAAAGATCTAGATCTATAAAGATGTTTCAGACTTGAAGAGTGAAAGAACTGTCTTTAAAACCTCTAAATTAGAGTCTTGCATGCTGTTTCAGAGTCAAGAGTGATGTACTGCACTTTGTCTTTTTGTAAGGCAAGAATTGGAGGAAGGGAGGAGTAAATGTGCCTGAAGATGGGGAGTTTGGGATGCAGATCTGTGGTTTAGCTCTTTGGAGATGTGGGTTCCTTTCAGTGTTGAGAACCCCAGTGGTGCTGGCACTGGAACATGGAGTACAGAGCAGCTTCACAACACACCGCCACATCCCTACAGCAGTGCCTGGCAGAAGCTGCCTTTGCATGGTCTGACAGTCCATTAGTCACACTTGTTTAAAGGTTTACATTGAGTCCAGCTCACTGAGAAAACGTGTTCCAAGTTTCTCTTGGAAAAAACTGGCCAGTTCTTTGTGTCCATGAAACACCGCCCATTTTGGGTAGTTCTTGTAGAACCAAGTTAAAAATATTAAAACTACGTAAATTGCTATGACTTGGGTCCATTTATGAACTTCCTGTGGAAGCCTGTTGTTTCAAGGGGAGAGCCAATCCAAACTGGTTCAGGAAGTCTCAAGGTCAAGGCGTGAACATAGTTTTACAGGCTGCTGCTTATTGTGCGAGCAGTTTTTTCTTGCAGGGAAGAAATGAAGACTAGGTTCTCCTGAACAACAGGAGCAGCTGGGAGACAGCAATATATATACTGCTGATGTGATAGCTACTGTTCCCTGTATTGGTCCGGACATTTTGAACAAAAACATGCATGAAAATGTTTATTGAAAAGCAAGTTTCTAACACACACGCAGTGGTAAAACATACTTGGAGATACAGCATACTGTCCACTCTTCTAAGAGCAACATAAATTATACAGATACCTGTATGTGAGCACATTTACACATTCATACATGACGTATGGGCATGTATGTTTTATTTCTTGTTAAAGCAGTACTCCCTAAAATATCTCTCAATTGATTCATTCTAGTGTGATTACCTTTCAAACTCAGCTCTACCACAGCCACACAGGGATAACAATAACTTTGAACTCCAGTCTTCTCATATCCTGAGGATTATTTCAGCCGTTTGAGAGTACAAGTGTGTTGGATTAAACTCTTGTAATACGTGAGACTTGAACCTATGATCATCTGTTTGATGCATTTGCCTGCAGAATGCTTATGTTTAGCATCTGCTGGTAACTGGTGGAGTTGCTGTACTTTTGATGAATGGCCCCAAACAAATCTTTTATTATGTTTTAGAGAACAGAATGTGAGAGTACTATAAAAAGATTATAATAATCTGAGATTCTCCACTGCTACACTTGACTGGGGGGGATGGGAGGCTTACAGAAAATGTCAGGTGAGAAGACTGACTGCTTAATTTTCTTGCTTAAAAGGAAAGAGAGTGCTGTAGATTTAAACCACTGATTTTTAACTAGAATCAATCAAATTTATCGAAAAAGTCCAATAATGACGCTGTCAAAATAGATCTTGACATATAATTACCAGTACAGGGATACTGTTGGGAATTTTGTGCTCAAGAGAGAAGTTATCATGTATCCTCAGAATTTAGCAATCTGGTATTAATAATAAATCTGATTAAGGTATATGACAATGTAGAGCATCAGAAGATTTCTGTACAGTGTAGATATAATGGGACATAAGTAGAATTTGACAAAATGCCTCTGATCTTTCCTTCATCCATAGGTCAGATTGCTGTCATTTGCTTTCAAGAAGTCATTTTCTAGCCTACTATACTTCTAGCCACTACATAGTGCACAGTAACACAAACCAATCCTTTAGGCTGAAAGGGGAACATAGCAGGGTCCCATCTCTTGGACAATACACTCTTAACTTACTGGACTGCCTTGATCCTCAGGTGGAAGCTCTAAATCAATGCAGTCCCACAGTGTAACTGGCTAGACTTTTATCAGATGAAAGTCCACTAGGATTAAAGTATTCTGGGACATTTCTTAAAGAGTAGCTTTGGTAACCTAATTCTGGACCTTCAGAACATCAACCATGCTTATAACTGTGTGAAAATCAGGAGGCTGGAACAGAGATATGTCTGATGCTCATTTCATAGTCTTCCAAAGTGCCACTCCCATTGCTTTCAGGAGAGCCTTATATCAAGGTTTAGATATCGTAAGGAACGGAGTCTATAATTTGGAATTATCATGTTTGTTAAGTCTCGGTCTTCCTTTCTGCTAAGATGTTCAGAATCCAGAGTGGAAAGAAGATAGAGAGAATAAAGGAATATGAGGTGGATACCTGCAGATCCTCAGCTAAGTCCACTGTGATGAGATCCCAGTGCTCTATGTTATTACACTAAGGCTTGTGGCAATTTCTAATAACTCTAGAATTGCAGACTTTGTGTCTGTAAGCTGCTCCCAAGGCTCTGACTTTCCACTACTCTTCAAGAGGCCTCACAGCTTTAATACAAAGATGATAACTTCCTCTGTGTCCTGTTCCTCTGCAAATTAACTTTATTCCTAAAGGAAAATGTCTTTAGAAGAAAGCAAGGAAAACCATGTGGTTTATGCGTATCATGTATATGAGATCTTTCCTTTTACTTGGCCAGTTTGTAGCAGGAGTGCACAGATGCTTAGAAACTACTAAAACAGTACTTGTAAGGCACTGGTGTTGGAGATGATGTTTCATGGTCCAGAATTTTGTGCTTTGCATGCAATGCTCTTTTCTATGCAGTCACAGTAAGCCTCTTTGGGCCAGGCCTAGGCACAATGACAATGTTACTGAAGACTGATTCTAAAATGTATATCAGAATCAGATTACAGTTATGCAGTAATAGAACTATTGCCTGTGGCTGATGGGACATGAAGAATGCAAATCTTCCTGCTCTAAAAGTAGAAAAAATCATTGGGTGAGCATTAATTTCTTCCTCTAGTCCCTCCAGTGGCTATTTAGCTGTCCCCTCTACCTCACCACTGGATTAATCAACATATATTCTATCAAATAGTGGCCCTTAAGTGATTATATCTTCTTAGAAAAATGTCTTAGAAAAATGGAGCCACTGAGCATGTTTGTTCATTCCTGCATATTAGTAGTTAAACTCTTTCTCTCCTGGAAATACTCTGCTGATGACTGGGCTTATCTCTGAAACATAAGAAAGTTTAGTTCACTTGATTTATCCCAAACCTCAGGAAAGAAATGCCAGATAAAAGATCTTTATTAGTTAAGAATTCATGAGCTCTATTTTCCTGTTAAGACCACAGAGTAACTTGAGTCTTGAGTTGAGTATGTGCTTTCAAGTCACAAGGGAATCCCTTCTGGAAGAACAAGCATGAAGCTGAGAGTTTTCTTAGTAGTGTCAGTTCCTCCCATGTGTTCTCCACCTCTCTGAAGACAGGAAAAGTCACCAGACACTCCTTCCCTGTTGATAGGGAGATATTTATGGACCTAGTGTGCAGGAGCTCAGGAACATTAAAACCCGAGAGACTGGGCATTCCACACATAGTCTCCCTCACACTGCTCGTGGTTACTGATGCTTGCAGCAGCAGCACTAAGAAGCCCCATTGTGATGATGTAGGAATGATTGCACTGTTTGGTGTTTTCCCATCCCGTAACCAAATAACAGGACAGGAATATGCTAGTTTGTGAGCAACAGGCAGCTCAGTTTTCAGCTCAGGTTCTGAGAGATCTGCTGTCAAAAACTCCCCTGCTTTATAAAGACTCTGGTTCCAACTTCTAGTGACTAGGTTATGCTGCCTGAAATAAACAAAGACAGAATAATCAGGAACATTCTGCTAATCCATGATGCATGTATTGTCACCAGACAGTTTCTTTTCATGAAATATGGCATATTATGCTAACTGGATCCAGAAGTCAGAAAACAATCAGTGTATGTGTTGTAGTCAGAAAAGTGACTACATGAATGGAATCTGGAGAAGAAAACAAAAATGTGCCAGATGTTCATTTCAGGTACATTGTTATGTTCTGTTGGCTTCTACCTCTGAGGGTCCAAACTGCTATTTAACACCTGACTGCCCTGACAATTCAGGCTAGCGCTTGAAAACATAGCAAGCTGGTATGTATTCCACTAGTGGAAAATTCACAAAAGCATTTTATGTGTACAACTTCTCTGTTCTGATAGAAGTTTAAGGAAGACTTATATACTGTAGCCTAAGATTTAGAAAACCTGGTCCATACTTTCCCTAAGTCAGATTTTCATCCCAGATCACCTTGAATAAGTCACCACCAGAAGTTAGGACTGAGTTTCTCACATGCCACAGGTTTTGGTCTCAAGGTAACAAAAAATGCACACAGTTATGTGTTATTTCCTAAACATCTGAAATACTGTATCTTCAGTTTTCTGAGGCTCAAAAATATTTTTCTGTGTTCTAGAAGTTCCAGAACGTCCTCCACAAACTCAAATAACATCTAAGATTCTGGAATAATCACATTTTACCATTTAAAAAGTCCAAGAATATTTTCCACCAGAAGGCCAATTCTGCTGTCCCTTGGAATTGGGTACCAACAATTCAGATTTTTATTAATAAGAAGATCATTAAAAATTCTGGCTGCAGCAAATGATGTTTGATTCAATTTCAATTCTGTGTTTGCATTCCACCAATGCTGTTTCCAAACTGGCATCCACCTTTGAATTTTCAATTCTATTATCACTTAAGAATTATGCCAGGCTGGATTTTCTGGAAGGATTATGACGAGTTGGATACATTTCCTGCTGTAATTATCACATCTACATAATTGACTTCTATTCACATCTCTGTCCAGATGAGATTCTAGGATCAGTAGTATAGTCCAAGCAATATTCTGAGTTTCAGGGCGGCATGTGTAAAATTACAGAGCAGCTGCTGTGTTGTACAAAGCTAAAGACACCAAGGAACAAACAGGACGTGTAGACATACTCTTAGTGCAGTCAATAGCCACATTGTGCAGCCAACAAACAGACCTGGATTCAGATTCTTACCTATTTAAAACATTAAAGCTCTATATTGTTCTTGTAAAACTGCAGAACTTTATGTCAAACCTAACAGTCCACAAAATACTGAGCATCTCCAGCACCCACTATGTGCTACAGACGTCTTTGTTCTGCTCTGCACTATTTGAAAAACTCCCCAAAATTATTTATATAAAACTTTTTCAAGTGTTTATTTGTTTTTTTATTTGTTTAGTTTTTGTTTTGTTTTTCTTTGTTTGTTTGTTTGGTAACTTGCAATTATTTGGGCACTGCCTGAATTGTTGCTGTTCTTCTCAGCGAATCTTTGTTTAGTAATCAAGCCGGCTGCCTGCTTTAACAGCTATTGAGCGTCTAGAATTCAAGAGGCCTCCCTCACTCCCAAAAACAGCAACACTAGCAAACATGACTGTTAAATGGTTCCGTGTAGGTAACTGTATCTCTGCTTGGCTTCAGGAATGTAATAACATTGCCATGTGAAAAAGACACCTTTGCTGTGACTACAGGGTGCTCATTAATTAGATGCCTTGAAACCTGTACTGGTAATTAGTGGACATTTTCATTTTTTTCTTCTGTCCCTAGATAGATGTGCAGAGGGGAATGTTTCAGCATCATGCAGACTTAGGCCTGCACTGTCTGGGAAGGAAGAACTTCACAGGAGAGACCACTGTTACTGCCAAGCACTCAGGGCTTCACTCCACCTCTCTCAGTTCAGGTTTCCAGGCATTGCAAGGATTCAGCCTAGCAACAGGCAACTAGAGATGGTGAACAACAAGGGTGCAGGGGAACGACAGAGCAAGGGAAAAGGAAAGCATACCAAGAGCTGCCCTAATACCTTAAGGAGAACCTCTGCTGGTGCTGTAGGACAGAAAAGTTCTGTGCCTGCAAAACTAATGATTTAATGAAAGTAAGAACTCTGTGATGGCTGACATTCAATGTAAATAATGTGTTCAGAGAAGTCTATAAAGGGCAGAGCTGCTTTTAATAACCTATTATGTATTATCAGCCACCCCATTGTATCTTTTGGCATGGTGGGGAATTGGGTGTGGTGCAGCTGAGCGTCAGCCATCACTAGTTCATTGCCAGGTCATCTCTGGGGAGGAAGTGTTCTCTGTTTACAGGAAATGCAGGACAAGGGCCGGAGAGCCAGGCTGAGCTCAAGCTGAGGCTGCTGCAGCGTACAGCCTCTCTGGTCTGGCTGGGAGAGCTGGAGGGGGTGTGCCACTCATCTGAGGCCCAAGGACGCTCTGTTTTGTTTTCAGGCATGTCCAGCTCTTACTGTTTGCTTTGTTTTTCTTACCAATTTAAAGCACCAGGATCAAGGAGGTGAACAGTGCTGGCAGGCAGCTGTGCACTCTGGCATACCTGTGGCTCAGCCACAAACATGAGACTTGCCACTCAGGTTTATGTGTGGGACTCCAGGCAGGAGCAGCCTGATGTGCCCATCTATCCCAGCACTATGCTATGGTTAGTGAAGCGTCACTGTCAGGTTTTCTCTTAGCCCTCTTCTACTTGTACTGCCTAAGATTGGGCCAGAGGGCGTTTCCTGTGACGGAGCCTGAACATGCATGCACCTATGCCTGCACCAGCTCCACTGTCTCATGAGTGCCTCCAGAAGCATTTGTAGAAGGTGGAAGAGTTTTGTCCCTGAGGTTGTTCAGAGCAAAGCAAAGGCCTTATGCACCTAACTGAAAATCTACTTCTGCTCTTCCACACTGATGCAAAGAGCAAACTTCAAGTGGAAAAGATAATGGCAGGAGGAACAACTCCTTTCTGACTTTGGCCACCGAACAACTTATGCCTGAGAATATGAAATGTGATTATCCTTGTGTTACCTTGCCTTGTCAGGCTACACATGGTATTAGCGGACATTATTTTTTTCCTGCCCTTGTCAGACCTCAGCTGCAATATTTGTCTTGATGGTCTGACATAACAGGAACTGACTGGCTAAACACATTCTGCACTAATAGGCATTTCCTTTTATTTTCTTTAAATACATTTGAACTTTGGTTTTCTTCATAACAAGACTTCTTTTTGCAAAAAGTACTCCAAAAATTACTTATAAATGGGGCAAAACCAAGAGAATATATCACCATTTTTAATAAAACAGAGCCATTCAGCACTCCACTGCCTCTCCCAGTTACTGTCAGTGCATTGAGTTTATATCGTTTAAATCTTCTGCAACAAGAGTGTCACTGTTGGAGAAAGGTACTTTTAACTAATAACTGCTGAACGTGTGATTTGAAATAAAGCCAGAGATACTGTGTGTAGAAAAGAGTTTAATTCAGTCTATTTGGTCCAATAATAAAGGGCCTGTTGTTTATTTTTTGCCACTGGATATAGGGGATTTTGCGGGGGGTGGGGAGGGGAGCTTTGCATAACCCACCTGTGTCAGGTAAGATTCTGGTCTCTTTCTTGAATCCAGAGCATTATAGTCAGTTGTGAGCTATAATGTCTGTGGTAGAAGAGTCAGAAAGTGCACAGACTGTGGATTTTAAGGTTATAGCAGCAATTTACTAGTCGTTTTTAAACTTGGCATATCTGAATCTGAATTGATATGTTAAGCTTGTCATCACTTGGCTAGCTTCAGTGAGATCTTACTTGTAAGGGACTTACCTCAGGGACAGAAAACGATTTGTATTATATATATATGAACATATACCTTATGTTCTTCTGCAGTAAATTCTTTCAAGGCTGCTTTCTGACTTTGGGCAAATGATTGCCAACAGTCACCAACAGATCCTGAAAAAAGTGTGGTTGTAATCAACATTATATGGGAACTGCTGAACCACTGATTGATCACCTGAGGTGAGCACTGAGTCAGCCACAAGGGCATAGGTGAAGGTAATGTGCCTGTGTGATTGGAAGGGGTGGAGTCTGGCTCCACCTCTCCCAGACCCCATTTAAGGGCTGACCACCACCAGGAAAAGTTCTCTCGTTGGAGATCCCTCCCTGGTGGAGTCATTGGTGAGCCTCAGCCATCGTAAAAGGTGAGCTGTCCTTTACTTGCTAGTGGTCTGTGTACCTTCTTTATAAAGCCTTAGGGAAATGTACCTTCCTCCACAATATTTCCTCTGAATTCCATTCTCTAGAATTATCTGCCCTACAGATGTTCATTCCAAAACTTTGTTAGATCCTTAGGCCTAACTGAACTAAATATTGCTGCCTTTCTTTAGCAAAGAAGTGGTGGCTTTTAGTAGTCCAGAACCCTTGCTTGGCTTATGAATGGGTGGAACACCGTAGTCAAAAATACATTTCGTCCCCTGCAGGAGGCATAGTAGAAGTTAGTGATTACTACCAGAAATTCAGAGAGTTCATTCTTTCCTGCTCATGCTATGGGGAAAGAGTGGACGTGGTCAGAGATGTGTTGATAATTACTGGAAGGTCAGTTTCTAATAGCAATTGCACTATAGGAGTGGGGTGGAGGATTTTGTTTCTAGCCCCTTATACTGTTTATCTTGTGGTAACATTTTACTAAATACATCTTTGATCTTTACTTAATGGCTCTCACCTCTGAAACTGTGGAAAAAGTATGAGAAGTAAATCAGTGAGTTTGGCTCTTTGAGTATGTTGGAGGTAATAAAGTTTCATCATCCAGTTGGTGGTTTGCTACAGAAGCAAAGTAAAGAAATAAGGGGGATTTCTAGGAAAACAGTTTGTCTTTTTATTTTTATTCCTTCCTTTCTTCCTTCCTTCCTTTTTTTTTCTTCCATCTCTCTTTCTTTCTCCCTTTTTCTCTTTACTTCTTTCTTTTCAAAATCCTATTAAGCATAGCATCAAATTACTCTCTCTGTCCTGGCACAGACTACAGATTTAGAGTGAAAGAAGACAGGGAGAGGGCAGAGAGGTTACCTGATGTGAGTTTTAATTAACTGAATGCTGCCATGGTGGTTAAAGTCTGAGCATGCTCTGGACTGTACATCTGGAAGCTATTAGGCAAGATACCCTTTGGTTGACCTCTTAGTTACTAGGATCATTCTTACTGTATGTACCTTGTGGAGCAAATAAGGGGTTTAGTTCAAATTTGAAAAAAATAAATGTTCTGTAAGTGCTGCATTTGTTTTTACTTGTGCTTTAGAGTCTGGAAGTACTCTGAAACCTACTGTGAAAAGGAGCTGATTTATTCTGAGGAGTCTAACTCAGGTTGTCAGGGGATGGTGTTACACTCTTGTGATTAATGAGAAGACATCCAGTCTCCAGTTTCTCTAGAAACTGCATGTTGTATAGCAGAAATTGAATTTTAGAAATCATCTCCCTGTCTTTTAAGGGAGATGAGAATGAAGGAAGTGGGATGGAGGAATCTGGATTTACTCAATGGCCACATCACACTTGCCGTGTCCTTCGTCCGGTCACAGGAGTCTCCTACTGTCCTGCTCCTTCTCGTATGTCTCACATTGGTGGGATCACTGTGGGGCTAAAAATGCAAAACCTGAACCCCACACCAAAGTTTTCACTGTTCCATGGAGATGCTGAATTGCTGTAGCCTTGCCAAAAATTTATAGCACACTGTACTAGCTCCAACAGCGTAAGTTACAAGGCAGAAATATTTTCTAAATTTGTCCCAATTAAAAATGATCAGAATACTCTGGAATTCGAAGGGACCTTGGCAGTACATCCTGAGTCTAACTAGGTGCCTTGCAGACAGATAGCTAAAGAGACACTTGTTGGAAGGGATGCATACTCAAAAAGTATCATAAAGCATAACAGAGAGGCCCAGGAATACTTTCATAAGCGTACCTTACATTTGAGAGCACACAGATTCTCCACTTGTGATTACTACTGAGGCAGAGACTATGAAGCAAAAGGCAAGTGGTACTTATGAGCCTTTCTTTAGGATGCATCTCTTGATGTACAGATTCATTGAAAGAAACTGCAGGCAACTTAAAGGAAACCTGACCTTTACTGTGTGAGTTTATATCACCTGGAGTAAGTGAGGGGCTTTAAGCTTAGGTTTCCATTGACTGGGCTTCTGGTTTTTTTGTCTTTTTTTTTTTTTTCCAAGGCATCACTGGTGATTCTAGAGGAATCTAGGCATCCCTGGTGTGTGTGGTGCAAAGATGAGTATACAGGAAAAAAAGTGTGATCATCCTAGGTCTTGAACTACAGGCCTTTAGTACGGTAATCATGGCTGATTAATTAGTGTTCTTTTGGCCACTGTTTAATCCTACAGTTACACTTTTAAAACTCACTAATTATGATGAAATAATTTCTAAAACCCCCAAAAAACTGGTTTGCTCATTGCTGAGGAATGGGGAAAATCTGCAAATTCATTTGAAAGATAGGTGTGGAGATTAGATTAGAAGACTGGTGTTTCTCTGAGATCTGCACAGTCATGCTGAAAAAATACAGTATCTATCAGTCTGTGAATGGCTTCCTGTGAGCATGCACACCTGTTGGGTCTCCGCTTGCTCCCTCAATTCCCATGCACACACCATCTGTGTTCAGACCTGTTCCAACCTGTGCTATGGAGTGAGTAACCACAGACAGTAGTCTTGTGCCTTGACTTTATTAACAAAGGAGCTTGTGCTGTGATAGTGATCAGTTCAGATTCCCATTCCCAGATGGCTTAATCTTACCTGCTAATCTAACCTGCTCGGTCCACAAATCCTTTTCCTTTGATGTCAGATGTCAACATTACATTTGGAGCAGAATAGCCAAAGTCTGTGGACACCAGAAAATCATTTTTCAGATGGATCAATACCTGTTCACAGGTGAAAGTGCACAGGTAGCTGGAGTGCATCTACACAGCTTCTCGCTATTTTTTATCGGCTGCTCTCATAGTGATAGTGCAACTGGGGCTAAATGAATTTCTGTTGCTCTTTCTTTTTATGCACTGATTCAGTCAATTAAAAGTTGACTGTCCCACAAAGCCCCAGGCTGGCTGTTAAGAAATGTGTGATCCCCAGGAGCTCTATGACATTACAGAACAGTGTCAGAAGTAAAGACCTGAGTGCTGCTGGATTGGCTGGAGAAAGGCATGATGAAGAGAGTGGCACAAACATGCTGTTGCACATCCCAAGGGCAGGGGACACCTGTAATATTTAGGGATATGTTCTTAAACAAAGCCCAGTGTCACTGGATTGTGAGCTTCTTGTAAATAAACCCCATTCAACAGCTGGGCAATACTGCAAGTTTTGCTACTGTGTAAGTTTTTATTAACACCGTTCATAATGATTACCAGACCAATATACTTAGGCATTCTTCCCGAATTATAATGTGTTCTTACACTAACATAATGCAGTCATTTATCTTCTGAGAGAGAAAGAAACTTAATTCCATGTCTGCTGAGACAATTATAAATTGCAGAAAGGCTGAGTGAGTAAGGATAGAGGCTGGCTGAACTGTTAATAAGACTGCTGAGCTTTTCCTGTGGTCTGCCTTGCTCTTGCTTTCCTTTGTGCTGAGTTAGCTTCAGAGCTCAGAGCCATGCTGCACCACAGCCTCTTGCTGCTGCTAGCTCATTTTCTGAATAATTTTTTTATGAGGAAAATGTTGAGTAATTAAAATCCCATCTGCAAATTAAGGAAAACAAAAGTGTTGTGCTATTTTGTATTTACCTTCCTCTGTACTTGGGGAAGTACAATTTAAGAAACAGGAAAAGTGTAAAAAATTAAATTAAAATTTGCCAGCTTATCAAATATTTTCCATTAATAAGCAGAAGCTGGTTTGGATTAGGGTGCTGCAAAATTGCAAATACAAACAGTTGCATCCCAAAATCTGACCTTTGGTTCAAATGCATTTAAAAAAAAACAAAACTTTTTTTTTCAGCTTAATTTTTTCAGCTAGCATGAATGGTTTTCTTGAATGCTAAGTAATAAGGCAGTGCAGTGTGTCTGTCATTTACAGGTGGGATGAGATGAACAGCAGGATCCAAAGAGACAGCCCTGACCAGCAGATCTAAGCAATTTGTTGTCACAGTACCCATGGACTAGAATTATTTTTCATTTGTAGGAGGAAAGGCTCAGACCTATTGTCCATAAAAAAAAAAAAAAAAAAATGCATTAAATATGAATGGTTGCAGGAGGGATGTGTTTGTAACTGTATGGTTTATGTGGCCAGAATATCTACAGAACCCTGAAATCATAGCTTGTTAACACTTCTCCCTCTATGCCGCTTCAGGAGGAAATTCTAAATGATTTGTCATTTCAAAAATACATCAGGGAATCATGAGAAAGGGACTTCATTACTACTTTAGTTATTAGTAGTTATTATCATTATCCATCCCTTTTAGGAGGTATCACATTTTTAGTTTTCATGTCAAGAGGTTCTGAAATAAACTAATCATGAATACGTTACGTGGTCAAATTTGAACCTGATTCCAGCATAACAAGTTGGAATTGGAGTGTCTTCTGTGAAGTTTGTTTTTTAATTTGCAGACATTTATGAGCAGAAACGGACAAATCATTCAAGATAAAACATGAATGCTCACAGTTCAACTTTTTTTTTTTTTTTTTGGAGGGTTGTGGGAAAGAAGAGAGAATTGAAAAAGAGATTCTTTCCAGCTTTGCCAGGTAGCCTAGATGAGCAGAGATGAGCAGCCAGAGTGTCCAAGTGGTATCACCAGGATACCATCACTGTAAGCATTTGATGCACCTTGGACAGCTGAGTTTGTCATCAGAGCCTTCCCAGCCTACAGAATAACTACTTAATGTTTCTCAGGCCTTTGCTTGGAGAGGGTAAAGAGCCGTTCTGTAGCATGAGCCTTGTGGTAGACAAACTTCTGCAAAAGAAGAAGTCATAGGTACCTGTGTAGCACCAGCAACAAGTAATTGAAGTAGTTTTGTGTTTGCTTAGTAGTGCAGACAGTTCAAATATATTCTTGGAGAATTAAATAGGAAGGTGCCTCAGCAGCTTATATGTGAAAGATGCGTGATCTGAAAAAATTGGTAAGTAATTTACTTTAGAATATGTTGCATTCTAGTGTACAGAATTTTCTTTGATTCATGGTGTTGTGTAGTAGTAAGGCTACCAAGGCTGTAGGAAACACCCAGAAAAATATAGCACTTCATAGGCATCTTTGTTTACTTTGTTATCCTGATACAAGATTAAGTTAATTTTGTCTGAGACAAGAGGCTCTTGGAACAGGTGAGGACTTGACTGTCTGTTGTGTATGGTTTTTTTTCATGTTCAGGTTCCTGCTTTTAGTGGAGTGAGACCTGGCAGATGCACACACAGCTGTGGATTAAGTCGGCACCTGCTGTGCCTGGAATGGTTTCTGTAGAAGTTAAAGCTCAGATCAGTTCTTTAGTTACTTGTGGCTGCCCCTATGGACTCTGGTGCCCCTGTGCAGAATGTGCCTGAGGATGATAGAATAAACAGACTAGTGTGTGAAAGCATTAGAAGTTGTGTGTTCATCTGGAGTGGGAGGAGAAAATGCAAAACAGGAGTAGTATGCTGTTTGCTGATGGCTCATGTTAGGAAATAAACTACCTTGCACTGATATTGAGCAAAACATCCAGGCAGAATTTGAACTGTTATTGCTTAGCATAGCTGGCACCCTGTACCACAGTTCTGTTTGTGAAAATGTGACCTGAGATCAAGTGTTCTCATCTCTGCAAAGGCAGACCATGCATTCTCTAAGGCATACATTTGATTTCAAACTACCATGTCCCAGTATTGCTGACTTTTATTTGCTTTACTGATGTCTTGTATTCTTCAGCTCTTGGAGGTAGCAGTATGAGAGACTGCAAGTTGCAAAGGGATTTCCTTTGTCAGCCAGCTACAATAACTTCTTTTAAGTAAAAAAAAAAAAATAAAAAAATCCACTATCATTGAGGCATGGAGGATGGACAAGGGCTAGATAAAGAATAAGGACAAAGCAAAGAGGTCAGAGGAACAATTGAGAAGTTTACATAAATTACAAGATAAAAGCAGAAGTTAAGAAAGAGAGCTTGAGATGGCTTGAAGCAAAGCCAATGGATCAGTGGTAATGCCTTTTTCTATCTTGTCCCCTGCCTGACCCCTTTCAGGTTAATAATATCCATTTACTAGTGAGGGAAGAGGTTACAGGACGATAATCACAATATTCCAATGCTGAACTGAGCCTGAGGATAGACCTGAATGCGGGTATCAGCTGGGAGCAGGAGATCCAGCAAAGAACTGCCCCTTAAAGCAAAACAGCGTTATCTAAATACACCTTCTGTAACAATTCACCAGTTTCAGCCAGACATACTGCTGCTGAAATGAGCAACCTGTGACTCTGCATTGTGAGGCTTTAATTTATTGTTGCTGGTCAGTGGGACAGGTTGGCTTTAGAGTCACATGTTTGTTAGGGTCTGGAAGCACGTATGTCTCTTCTTTGGGTTCAATAATAAAGCACTTAGCATCAGTGAAAATGGAGAAATGAGGGGTGGAGCTGATCCACAGTGGCCTCTTTGTTGTTGCAGCTAGGCAGTGTTTCGGAAGTGCTGTGTTGCCACCCACACTGAAACAGTGCAGATACTAGTGATAAACAAAAGGAGACAATGCTGAGGAACAGTGCAGCTGCTGGCAAATGCACTGGGCAGGTTGCGTAAGCTGCTCGCCTCTGTGCATGGAGGAGAGGCTGACAGCCAGACTTCCATGGGAGACACGGACCGCTCTGCAGTTTGTAGGGAGTTTCTGAAAGGAAATCTTGCCAGTGGCCCTGGGAGTCTCTTACTACCCTCCCACTTGCATTAACTCATTTTTGACCAGCTGCTTGTCACTCTAGCATTCACTTTGAAGAACTGCATTTGCTCACAGCTAGGACCAAAGAAAATTAAAGAAATAAAGCAGAGCTGCCAAAGCAAATTAAGAACATTTAAGAGGAAATGAGGACTAAAGAAATCATATGCATTAAATAAGGTATGATTGTGTTCCAGACCAATCTGGTTGGCCAAGCATTTATAGAATCACTGAATCAGAATATCTGAAATTGGAAGAGACCCGTAAGGATTGTCAAGTCCAATTCCTGGCTCCACAGAGGACCACCTAAAAATTAATCCATAGGTCTGAGGGCACTGTCTAACTTGAACTCCTTCAGGCTTGGTGCCCTGACCACTTCCTGGGGGAGCCCATTCCAATGCTCAACCACCAGTGCCCAGTGAAGAACCTTTTCCTGGTATCCAGCCTGAGCCTCCCCAGTCATCTGCTATAATACAGATGTCAGGTTTTATATCTCAAGGTAATAGACTTGTTCTGTTGGATTAATGCTGGAACCGACTAATGGAACTCTGTAAAAGACTTGGAGACTCTGTGGTGATTACCTGCGTGCTCCCACGATGACAACAAGGCAAAAATCACTAATGTGATGCTTGAGTATAAAAACAGTAAAGTCAGGTGGTAGTAGATGGGTGTTGTTGTTATTATGCTTGTCACTTCTTTTACCAATTCTGCAAAATCAAGTCTTGTGTTGCAATACCAAGAACAATGCTAACGCTGGCTAGTAGTGAAAACTGGTACTAAAGTGGTAAGTAAATTGTATTATGCTCATAGTTGACTGGATGAAGTTCAGAGTATTTACCATGATTAGACGATAGAAGACATGGCATAATAAGACTCCAAGACATTCAGCTGTCTTATATAAAAGACAGGGAACAGGGGTAACTTCAATAAAATCTGCAAGTACCTGCACAGTAACCAAATTTAGAAGTCCACGCCCAGGAGACAAAGGTTTAATCAGATCATGTGTCTGGAATTTGGAGCTAGGCATATCAAGATCAGCAAGAGAATACACCTGAGCACAGAAGGCAATGACTATCTGGAGAACACAGCTTTAGTCACACTTTGTGGAGAATTTTAAATCACCAGCAATTTTAATTTTAAAAGATCCTTTTTTTTTTTTTTTTTTTTTCCCTAAAAGAAAAGTTATACTGAGAAATCCCAGGCCTGTATGATACACCAGATTCTACACTTTTATCACATTACTTTCTCTGGATTTCTGGAGCTGAATTCAGATTCCCTTGAAACAACTCAGGAGTCATGAGATCTGAATATCTCATGCCGTAACGCCATTATAATTACACTTTTCCTATCCTTTTGATCATTTTTCTCAGAAAAGCAATTGTTATATTATGATATTTAAATTCCATTTCCAATAAGCAATGAAATGTTAGTATGATTTTCTTCCATAGATTTTGAGAAGTGGTCTACGGAAGAACAAACCAGTTATTGTTGCAATTAAGTATGAGCCCAGTCAAATTTTTGTTCCAAACGAAGCTGAGGCAGTGATCCTCTAGGGAAGCTTGTACAAATTCAGTTACCTTCCCACTGCTATGTTTACATCTGCCTACTTGCCTAAATGGTTGTTGATCTAGGTAGCAAAAAAAGCAAAGCCTGAGAAAACTTGCTTTCCAAGTCTAGAAGGTCTGCTGGGATCCCCTGTCCTGTGACTGGTTACTTCTGAGCAATGTGTGGATTTTGTTACGTCTGAGCAGTACCAGGTAACAGAATACTTTTGGTGAGCTGGTCTGTTCTTTCTCTTTACAGTGCCTACACTGAGCCTTATAAGGTATGCCCGGTCTCTGTGATACCTGCAGAGGTCATCACATCAGATGAGGAACAGAAGAGTTCAGAAGATGAGAAGAGCAGCCAAGGTGACCCCAGCCTCATCAGCAAGGTAAAAGAGCTGCACTAGCAACAATTTACCCTGATGGCATGTAGCTGAGACAAGGAACTGCTGTACTAAGATAGACAGCAAGAGGGGCCTGTTGTGGATGTTGGGACAAATTTCTCACTCAGCAGAAAGATATTACTACAGTTCTGAGAATTTAAAAGCTACACTGAATAAAATGATGACAAATACGTTATTGAGACAAGTTCTACGCTGGCTGGGAGGTGGAGCAAATGATTTAATTGGTCTCTACCTTCTCAGAATTCTCTCATCATTGAAAAATATGCTCAGGATTGGGTTTATTTTACAGATTTCTGATGAATAAAACAGCTCTTGAACAAATTATGGAGGAGATCGAAGAAATGTGACCACAGTTTAAGGCCATACCAGGATGTTTTAACCTCCAGTAAGCTGACAAACAGTTCAATTATTAAAGAAATAGCATCAGGTAGTTTTAGGCACAAACTTATCTTTGGTTTTCACAGGTATTTTTTTCAGTTCTTAAAACCTGATACAAGCCTATCAACTACCTAATGTCTCTCTTGAGTACAAACACCTGCTGTACAATCCATTTGGAACTTATATAATAAATGGGTCCCAGGAACTGAGGTTGCATAGAAATATGGTAAACTTTAATTTCCTACACCTCTCTCTGCCACTAATTTTGGCCTGGTCTGTCAGTGTCAGCGTAGCTATAGGGCTTCCAGATTATAGACAGCTTGCGTTTGATCATGGACATGTGCAAGATCCTGCACAGATGGCACCTCCAAAACCAAGCTGATGGCAGAGTAAGGGTCTACTCTGCCGAGGACACATGCAGCGATATGTATACTGATTCTAGGGAGCCTTAATCTCTTCTGGTATTCCCAGAAGCTTTGTCTGAGGGCAGGTGTAAAGAGAGGGGAACAGAATTTTGCCCTTACCCAGGGCACGAGCTCTTGAGACTAAAAAAGAAAAGGCAGTTTTTCAAACTTGGCGTCTCCCTTGCCAGCTGTTAATGTTGTACTGTGCTATTAGTAAATGAATTGCAGGAATACCTTGTCATGGAGAGGTCTTCAGGATGAATAGCAAAGAATAAAAATGTGGTCCCTATCTTTACTGAAGGAATATGTCACTTTGGATGGCTCTCTTACTCTGTTTCCCATCTTGTCATATTTCTTAATTATCTCTGGGTTTTGCTGTTGACAGAAAGGCCAACCTAGAGCTTCCCTCATTGCCCAGGAGCTGATGTCTTCAGAAAAAGTGTGAGTTTACTTCTACTGCCTCTCTGTTGCTCTCCTAAAATTGAAGCTATGCAGATTATCCTTATTTATTCAGCATTGGTTTGATGGCAATTAATAAAAGTTTGTTTCTTTTTCCAGATACGTGGAGATGCTCCAGCTGTTATGTATGGTAACTAAATCATTTCAATCACTGAAACCTAATGCCATCTAAGAATCATGGAATCGTATCTCACTGAGCTGTAATTTAGGAGACATAAAGGCATTGTAGGGACTGAGATGAGTTTGAGAAAGAATGGCTTAGACCTCAATAATACTTTTTGAAGCATTGTAAAGGAGTTTGCCACTAATCTCCTCTTGCTACAGGTTTCTCTTTCTGGCATCTCTCATTCACAGGGAAAAGGGTTGGCCAGCTGCACTTACGGGGCCTCTGAGACTGGTGTAATGTGCACAATAGGCCCAGATCAGAGAAGGGGATGGTGAGGGTAACCCCACTTTCTTCAGAAACAGTCAGATAGGAGCAGAGGTTTGAGGCATGGAGGGTTTGTTTCAACAGAGTCACTCAGATTCCCATTAAGCTTCTGCTTTCTGATAGTGCATTTCCAGTAATACTCAGTGTGGCCTACCTTGGGATAGGGCAGCTGTACAAGCTGGGACCCACAGGTAGTTGCAGTGAAAAAAAAACAGGGCTCTAGGCTCACAAGTTCATGAGGCAACACACGTCTGTCAGGAATAGCAGAAGTGCTAAGTACTGAAAGAGTGATTGAGCACCTGGTGGGAAGGCAAGGCCACCCCAAAGTTGTTTTTTTTTTTTTCCCCTCAATGACTGTTGGAACACGTTTTTTTCTTGTTGAAACACAGTAGTACGGCAGTTCTCAAGTAATCACGTTAAGAAACAACAAAGACTGCTCCAGATAAACTACCTCTTCAAACTGCGTCCATAGAAGAAGTGCTCACTTTACGAGGCTATTACCGTCTTATACAAGCTGGACCCTCATTTGTCACTGTGGGTCGGAAAAGCACATATGTATAGAGGCAGTGTGAGAGTCCACGTCTTTCTGGGGCCTCATAGACTGTTCAGAACTTGCATGTCTAGGTATTTGATTAAAATCCTATGGCCTTGACAGATCTAGCATTCCCAGAAAAGCAACCTGTCAGTGCTATGTTCACTGCACAGAAGTTTAACTCGCATTGTACTGAAGAGATTATCTTGCTGGCTCCTAATCACAGACTGATCATCTATTATATATCAGAATAGAGTGGAATACTTCCATTGAAAGCAACCTTCGAAGAGCACCTAGTCCAACTGCCTGACCACATCAGGCTGACTGAAAGTTAAAGCTCATTAATGAGGGCATTATATAAATGCTTCTTGCCCACTTATAAGCAGGGGATGCCAACCACCTTGCTAGAATGCCTGTTCCAAGCTTCTGTGCCAGAATTTTTTCCTAATATCCAGTCTGAGCCTCACCTAGTTCATCTTTGTGCCATGTCTGCACGTCCTGCTAATCAGTTCCCAGGGAGAAGAGACTGCCACCTCCCTTCTCTGCTTCCTTCCTCGGGAAGTTATGGAGAGCAGAGAGGTTGCCTCTTGGCCTCCTTTTCTGCAGACCTGACAACCATAAGTGTCCTCAGTCACTCCTCGCAGGACATGCTTTCTAACTCTTTTACCAGCACTGTTGCCCTCCCCTGTACGATTCAAAGAATCTTAAAAGTCCTTTTTGTGGAAACCAGAACTGCACACAGTATTTCAGGTGAGGCTGTTGCCTCTTTTGATCTTCTGGCTGCTCTGTGTTTAATGCATGCCAAAATGCAGTTTGTCCTCTTGGTTTCCAGGGCGCACTACTGGCTTATGTGGAGTCTGCTGTCAATCACTACCCCCAGATTCCCTTCCAAAAGTGGATACATTTTAATATTGAGGAAATTATTTGCATAATTTATTAACCATGTCAGGAAAAAATACATGTTTCAGATGATGAAAGATGTCTCAGTTAAGTTTTATATGGAAAATTATTTGTTCCATAGCTCAAATCTTACAGCTTCTTTCCTCAGATTTGGATCTGGAGGCAGATGCCGTAATTTATAGTACGGAACATGTATAGGTGTTTTTTTCTTTCTTGTCGTGGGTCTGTGAAATGATGGGGGATTCTCATCCTTCAATTCTTTTTAAATTGTTTCTGGTTAAGAAAATGAGATTAACTATACCCAGAAAAGCATGAAAGAAATAGGAAAGTAAATTAAAAGATAACAAACTCATTGCATACAGAAGGGCCTGATGGCTTGATCAGGTGAAATGTTCAATTCTGGGTTGACAGCGCTGTGGAATTTATCCGCAAATACATGTAAACAATGGATGTAAGAAAACGTATGCTATGATCTCCTTGCTCTACTACATACAGTCTATTACTGTTGATAGTGCTGGAATTCCTACAAAGTGTATCTCAGGAGTCAAAAAATCGAAATGATAACTTCTTAAATCACTTTTAAGTCTGTCTGCTTAATCTCTATGTTGTTGCTCATAGGATTTATATGAAGCTATTTTGAAAGCACTTGGGGAAGAAGATGAACAGGAAGTAGTTGAACTCAAACAGGGCTTAAGTGAGCTCCCTGTAATGTATGAATTACACCAAGAGATCCTGGGAGAACTGGAAGAAAGAGTCCTTAAATGGTAAGTAATTAATGGCATGGTTTAGCCGTGACATACTGTCTACAGCCTGTTGTTTTCTTGAGCCTGAAGACATGATATTATTCCCCACAACCAGTTCTCAAAGCCCTGCAGCAGCTGAAAGCTCTCCTAAGAGTTGAAGAATCTGTGTCCTGAAAAGAGGCATCGTGCCTGCTACAGATATACAGTGTTACGATGGCACTGGCACAACCAGGGGAATGGCAGCCCCTCACCGATGTCTTATTGTGCCTGATCTACAGGAGATAGCTTTGCTATCCAGTGTGTTTGTGAAGTATTTTGTGTTTGCTGCCATTTAAGCTAGTCTTTAGCTGCCACTGTAGGTCTGATAAATAGCACTGCTGCAATGAGAGTTTTTGTTTACTTTTTATTCTTTCTATGGCCTTAGGGAGGAACACCAGAAAGTTGCTGATGTTTTTCTCTCCAGAAAATCGAGACTGAATCACCATACAACATACATCACTCAGTTTGACAAGAACTTGGCTTTGCTAGATGAAACCTGCCTTAAATATTCCCAGCTGGCTACTGTCATTCAGGAGTTTGAGGTAAGGCCCCATTGTTTTTCACCTATACTGATGCACGGCTGCGCCACAGGACTTGCTCAAGGTAGTCTTGTCTGCAAAATCAGTGTTCACACAGGGAGGAGACCTCCCCTCACACATCCTGATAGTAGAACTGAAGTGAGATGTTCACATCTGCATCATGTGCTTCTGTGTCTGCATCTGTTGCCCACACATTTTTATGTGTACGGAGTATATGTTCGTGAATCTACAGACCTATGAATATATTTGCTGAGATATATGCCAGTACTGGACTAGCTTCTCATTTATATGTGAATATATAAATCCCTGTGAATTTGTGTTAAAATTATTAACCATTATTGTTACTATCTCTTCTTTCATTGCAGTTTGCATCATTTCTTTTATACTGGGTCTAACCAAAATGAAATTAGAATTAGGCTGCATGAGTGCTTAGCTCTTGGCTGGGGTCAATCCACAACATCTTCAGAATTGCATTTCTCTGCGTTTTTAAATGTCTTCTAATGCTTCCTCTGCTTACGGAGGATCTGGTGACAGTTAGCCAACTAACCTGCAAAGACAGACACCACTTTCACTGGCCAAATACAGGGTTCTGTTCTTGCAGACTCCCTGAGTGATTTACAAGCTTTGGGCCTGTATCAGTAAGCAAGAAACATATTTTTTCAGTTGACTTAACTCCACTAGTAAGATACAGCTGACAAAAATTGGGACCACAATTCCTGATTACATTTTAAAGTATTTACAATGTAGGCAGTTCATACAATTTCAAAAGTGTGAAGTTATTTGTGGATGGAGAAGTTCAATTTGTTAAAATAAAATGATTCAAAGTCATGGTGCTTTAATATTTATCTACAATCCATGTTTCTTTTTATCTTCATCTGGTAAGAGGAGTAGCACTGATTACTTGGGTGGAAGAAGGCCTGTGAAGTTAAATTAGTGATTGGACCTTAATGGTTATTTAGCATGTTAGCATATATGAAATATTAAAGATAACAATTCATTTCAAAAGACATTTGAAAGCTAGCATTTATAAGCAGATACCTTGCAGTCACCACGATTATTTCCTGTTAGCAAATGAGGGTAGCTCTGATGGCTCACGTTGCTCTAAACTTGAATCAGGGAAATGCAGGCTTTCTACTGATAGCTTGTATTCCTAGCATCCCTCGTTACCACTTGCCCATGAAATCTTGTCTTAACCATTAATCCTGAAAACTTGACTCTTCTTTCTAAGAAAGCAGATGGAGCATGTCCTAGGAAGAGAACAGTAAGATTTTACTTTAGAATCAGTAAGGAATCAGTAAGCTTTGTTCCTTCTTGCCCACTTGCATGTGTGCATGCCCTCAAATGTGGAGAGTTGCCTATTGGACCTTTCCTATCATATCTAACTAACCACCGTTAGTTTTCCAGTCTAACAACAAAGAATGTAGGTGTTCATCTTGTTTCTCTCACCTATGACTTGAGCAGTTAAGAGTAATGCAGTGACATTAAATGTCTCTTCTGCCTGGGAAAATACTCTCTTTTCCCTATCCTTAAACAGATAAGATTCCTATTTTCCCTTTTGCCCTGTCCGCTTTCACAAGTGGCAAACGCTGCAGAAACATTAGTCAATGAACACTGAAACCCCTTGAAACCTAAATGGCTTTTGGACTCAATTCTCATAAAGAACAAGCTACGTTTTGAGCCATCCCCTCAGGGTCCTGCAAACTTCGTTTCGTGGTTCCTCTGGAGATGTGGAGACTTTAGATAACTGAGTTTTGTGGTTTGCTGTTGGTTTTGCAGAAGTGTTGGGACACTTCACAGATAAACAGCAAGTTTCCTATTTTAATTTGTCACTTCTGAAGCAATAGCTTGAATCTGAAGGGGAAGATTAAAGAGAGAAGTGCTACTTCTCTGTGTGTGAGACTACACTTCTTTCTCTTGTTATAAACACTCTGTAGATGTTCAGTTCTAATTAAATCACAGGAAGATGCTTTGCTATATTTTGCTTAATTCCATGTCTTGGAATAAGATACTAAGAAGTTGGAGGTAGAAGAAATTTTCATTCAAAAAATAAAAATGATGAGCTTTGTTGATGTTTGATACTTGACTCTTCAGATGTCATTCTAAATCCTTTACCTTCTAAATAGTTCTTTTTTTCCTTCTTCCCTCTGAGTCCAAACTATTTGTAAGTGATGCCATAGGAGATAAATTGTTAAAGTACTACCTTATATAAATACCCCTTGCCACTTAGTAAACTGGGAATGGTTCAACAGAATTTTTGCATTCAACTCTTAGTAATCATTCAGGGTACACATCAGGTAGATGAGATGACAGTTTGCTGCTGAGCTCACACATCCTTGATCTTTATTTCCTGTGCCTTCCTTGAGGACAGAAGAGCTCTGGTGGAAGCCCACAGAATGTGAAACACCAGCTTTTGAAAGTGGTGCAGCGTGTCTTCCAGTATCGTGTGATGCTCACAGGTCAGTAAAACTAATTAATTCTCAAAGGTATTCAATGTGCTTCACATTAGTGCCATGACAACTAAATTTAGGGGTGGAGCAGCATGGGAATTCCTGGGAACTTCAGTGTGTTTAATACAGGTTTCAGGTAGTATCAGAGAGCCTGGGAAGGAGCAGGTACTTCTTCAGCTTGACAATGCTTGAAAGGTCACTAAAAAGTGTATGTCAGGTACGTATAGCCATTTCTTCCTGCCTTTCCCCTTCCCTGAGTCAGGGAAGGTGGAGTTCAGGAACCTCACTGTCAGCAGGAAGGCTTGATTTTTTTTTTTTTTTTTTTTTTTTCCCATTTCTGTCAGTGGCAATTGTCAGAGGTAGTCAGGCATGGTAGTCACTGGTAAGGGAAGGCACTCTGCACTGTATGCTGTGTGACAGTGGTTAGTACTATTTCTTCCTACTCCATCAACAAAGCAGTTGTACCCAGTACTGCATCCTGAGCCCCATGTACAGCAGGCCTAAGGCTAGTGCTAATTACAAGTCAAAATCCCAGATCAATTTCTCCACACTATAGGAGGGAGAAATCCAGATTTACATCAACAGTGTATCAAAAAGTATAATCGAGTCTGTGTTGTTAAGTTTGTGAGTTATTAAAAACATAAACCAAACAAAATAATAGGGATCCACAGACAAAGATGGAGGAATGTCTTAAGAATATGCATATGTGTGGGTAGAGAGGGCTTATAGATGAGTTATGTGTGGGACAGTAGAAAGGAAGCTACAAACCTTGCTTATGCTTAACAGCTGGTGAAAGGCACAACATAGTAGAAAGGACTCCTATAAATCCATGAGAGCACAGGGGCTGTATGAATTTTTATTCTCAGCACACATTAGCAGCAGTTTCATCTTGCTCCAGATACTTTGATCAAGGATGCAAGTCATTTTCCACAATTGATTTCTACTTTTTAGTAGCAGTGATGAATTCTGGATGCCAGTAGTAGGACTGTCTGTCTAGCTTTCCTCTCTCTGGGTGTGTCTACGTTAAAGGCTACTTCCCAGACTGAAGGGTTGTGGTACCTCACGATTCTTACAGTCTCTGTAGTACATGCAAACAAACGTTTCATCTGAGGAAATGTACTCTTCATATCCCACTCAGTTAAATGTCTATAGCCAAGGAAAGAGGTTGTAGCTGTAAAAAGGAATGTTAAATACTGCCTGATTACACCACACAAGCCCTTCCGATCTGAGTGCAGGCAGATGCTTCCTCGAACTCACGAGAAAGCCAGGCAGTTACTGGAGCAGCAGGGAGAGGACAGCCCCAGAAAAAGGAACGCGTATGGGGAGGATATTCAAGGGAAGAAGTACGTGAGCAACACCATTCCCAGCACATAGGCCTTTTTCTTAGCTGTAGAATTTAAGAGGTTGGATTAATCAAAGAGGTATGAATGAAGCATTTCATGGTTACACTTTAAAAATGGTAGTGCTGTATACTACAGCTATTAAAGGCATAAAGACTTGGGCAAAGAACAGACAGATGACTTATGTCAAGTAGACCAAAGAAAGGTGACAGGTAAAAGTTTATAGATGATACAAATATAATTCCTGTAAATGTAAGTCCTACTGTATGTAATTTACAGAACTTATTTTCAGAATGTGATGGGGTTCATTATAAGGTGGAATTCTGCAAGTACAGAAACAGAGTCCCTTTCCTGTGTCTACAGGATTCGTATAATTAATATAGAAAATAAGTTATTACAGCTGACACCCATCACTCAGATGGGAAAAGAGAATTCATGAGAAGAATAATTGTTTGAATGATTTGTCAAAGGGTACTACTCAGCAATTATGTTGGCTGAGAAACAAGGAAATACTGTTGTCATTCTCTGTTGGTTTATGCCACATTTTGTGTCGAGTCCAAGTATGAATTAATACTTTTGTGCTGATTCTCAAAGTAGAATGCTATCAAAGGTGTTTCCCCCTTGGGAAGAGGCAACATAAATCTAATTTGGGAATAAAGTGATATAAGACCGTAACATAAAATATTTTATATTTTTGGTAATCCAGCTACATATGCATGGATCTGAATTTTGATTTGTGTTTGTTTTCTACAGATTACTTGAATAATCTTTGCCCTGATTCTGCAGAGTATGAAGCCACACAAGGTAAAATGAAATGGGTAGAACAAAAATCCTGTTTTGCTAACTCTGTTTCTAAAGAGGTGCTGGATCTATATTGGAAATATACATAAGGGGATTATTTTTAAGATTTATATTAACAGGTTAGATATAAGATCCACATTAACTCATTACTAATTTAAATGAACTATTAAAGGAAAGAACCCTGTCTTTTTCTTCAGTGAAATAAGTAAACTTCCAGTAGTTTTTATGTGATGAATTTATAGAAGAAGAAATGATCATGTATACAACCATGGTGCTGACATAACCACTACCAGCGCATCAGACAGATAAAGCAGAAGTCTCTTACTTTCCCTGGAGTTAAAGGGAGGTTTAGCCTAGGTATGAGTGGTAGTGGCCTCTAGGATGAAGAAAGAAGGATATCACTGTGTTAATGAAACCAGTTCACCTCTCTTATAGTGACAGTGAATCTAAAGTAACCCACAGCAAAAAGGTGTGCAGCTGACCAATGGTCAGTCTGTTATGACATTCACACTCACAGAACGTAGGGCCCTAGTCACTGACTGTGGGGCACTAGCTTTAGCAGCAGCTGAAGCAGATGTTCAGGCTCTGTACCCACATTTGCTTATCTTGTTTAGGCTTATAGTGTGTGCTTGTCACATTTCTGGCCAGTAATGGTTCAGATGCTCCCAGATCAGGCCCAGAAATAGGTAGGCTGACATTTCCTACAGGAGAAGAGATTTGAGATAAGGGTCTGAGCTATGTTATACTGTTGCCCTCAGGCAAGCAAACTTGCCTGGGCTTTTTGCCAGCGGAGAATCCAGATGTTAATTCACATCACCATTTCATACACACTTGTCAAAAAGGCATGATCTATCCTCTCCCTAGGCAGTGAGGGAAAACAAGTCACCTGGACTGCCATACTTTTAGATGGTAGAAGCTGGATTACATGAATGTATCCTTACCACAAGCTCCTGCTTTCAAAACTCTGCAACTAGAAAGCATCGTAAAAGATTTCTTCTGCTTAAAAGGAATCTCTTGAGCTCCCTGTGTTAATACAAACACAATGCAGAGCTTTGGTTAGCAGAAGGATGTCTCTTCTGCCCAACAAATTTAGGGCCCAGTTGCGTCTTTATGATGCCAAAAGATTTACTGAGGTGCTGCTGCTAAGGGTTATGCTTTTTTATTAAAGATGTAAACAGAGGATTTGGGTTATTTTCTTCCCTCACGTGATTTGTGATCTTTGCTTTGCTTTGCTTCATTCTTCAGCTGCCTTATTCATTGTTTCTGAAATCACGGATCGAGCCAATGAGAGCATGCTCCAAGGGGTAAGTCCTACCCTGACACACTCCCTCCTGATCCAACAGAGTCTCTGTACCCCTGACAAAGTGACTTAATATCTGTTAAATTCTGAAGCCTTTTCCAGAGTGAAGCTCAGAAGTTTTTACAGGACTGATTTAGAGTACTACAGATATGGAACAGGTAGTATAGCTGTGCAAGATATAAGTCACTGTAGCAAGGAGTGGATTTTTATTTTTTCCTCTTCAGATTGCTGAAAAGGGATGTGACACAAGGAAGTGAGAGACGGGAACTTTTGTAGTTATGTTTCTAGTCTAGGATGGTTTCAGTTATTAAATACTGAAGACGTTAAGTATGTGCTGTCAAAAATATAGTCTGAGCTCATTTATGTGTTTTCCTCTATTCTGCTATCCTATTTTACTGAATAATTCATCCTGGTATACAGTCTTGCAAATGCTCAAATAGCCAACTGGCCGCGATTTTCATAGACTGTAGCTTATGACTGAATTGAGATTTACATATTTAAGTAGTTCTCTGAAGTAAATGAATGTTCCCTGTTAAGTCACTATGACTTATTTTTTACGTGATATTAGAGTCCTAATTTACTGGCAAGGATAGGCGAAGTGTAGCTAGTCTTATGGTCACTTGTTTCCAAGGATCTAGATCTGATTTTTATCTAAGATGACAGAAGTTTTGCTGTGGACGTCAGTAGGGTGTCAGCTGGGAGACACAGGCGGCAGAGAGTCAGACACGGGATGCAGCAGGTTCCAGAGAAATTCAACTTGGTGGACCTCCAGGTGATATCATAACTAGAGGAAGTATCTCTCCTTTTGCCATACTAACCACTTAGACCTTTAGCTAAATTCTTTGCGTTCTTTCCTGAGGGTCATTCTTTGAAATGCAGACATGTTTTTGTCTGCAATGACCTAGCATCCAGCTGAAGTAGTTGATGAGAATCACAGAATGTCAAGGACTGGAAGGGACCTCGAGAGATCATCTTGTCCAAGCCCCCTGCTGGAGCAGGAACACCTAGATTAGGTCACACAGGATTTGCCTCCAGGTGGGTTTTGAATGTCTCCCGAGGAGACCCCACAACCTCTCTGGGAAGCCTGTTCCAGTGTTCTGTTACCCTTACTGTGAAGTTTTTTCTCATGTGGAACCTTCTTTGTTCCAGCTTGCACCCACTGCCCCTTCTCTTATCATTAGATGTCACTGAGAAGAACCTGGCTCCATCATCCTGTTTCACAGGCTTCACATCCTGTTTCCATCTCTGTTTCACAGAGAAGTCTCTCAAAGACATACCTACAGTTTTCATAGTCTCATGACAGATCTAGAGATAGTTATAGTAGAGCCCAGAAATTCAAAACTGCTATTTTGAAGTACTTATTTTCAAGGTATTTAGATTACCTAGGAGTACGTACCGTTGCTGTGGAAAATGTCAACCATTATGGGGTTTGTGTTCAACAGCATGCAGGTTAGAGAACAAGGCACTTAATTCCAAGCATCCTGCATTTCGCTCAATCATGAGTGGTTACACTAAAGTATTTCTTTCTCAGAAGGTGACTTCAGTATTTTTGTCACCGCTCTGAATAGCAGTTAACTGTAAGTGACTGGGAATGCATTGTATCTCCTGGGAAGCTGTTTGTGTTTTAAAACTCATTTTGACATTGCTGAGTCTAGCATTCTGCCTTGTGGTTTTGCTGGGCCTTCACTGAATTAAAGATCTCTTCTGCAGTGCAAACATCCTTCCCCATGCTTATTTACAGCTGACAGTCAAGTCACTTTTTCATTATTTCATCTGCTTGGCAGATGGTTATTAACAATTACTTAAGCGTCATAACATAAAATCCAAGGGACGAAGGAAAAACCTAACCATCAATATGGACAAGGGGAAGAAATGAAGTATCAACTCATCTTAGTAGGAGTTTGTTTTCAGATAGGATTTTAAAGTTGAAGGAATATGGAATTTATAAGGAAAGATGTGTCTGTAGTGGCCCCCAGCATATGCCAGCATTGCTTGCTCAGCACATTTCATTTAATGCCTTTGCCTTCTGACTGCAGGGTGAATGGGTAAAGCAAATTAACTCAAGCCAAGAATATCAACTTCTGCTCAAATCTGAAAATCCCTGCTGCTCAGATGTAAAAGCAATGTCTCTGATATGTGTGCCAAAGTCATAAATGCAACCCATGTGTCCATGGGCTGTTTTAGAGCTCCGTGTTTAGTGATGATCTCCTCATGGCTAGGGACAGAAAATAGTCAAGTCCGGAAATGTTTGTGTCAGAAAGGCATAAATTGTAGTTAAAGGTTTGTTGTTTGTTTTTTTTTAAACATAGTTGCTACCATTAGTGGCAATGAACAAGAGCTTGCATGCCATGCTTGTACAAGTCTGCACCAGAGGAGGTTACCTACTGTCATCACTGCTGAAACGCACCACCTACCCCTCACTGTGCTGCATCTGCTGTTTGGACTCCATAAGTGTTCATTAATTAGTGTCAGTGGGTGCTACTTTTTCCACATGGAGGAGTTCATTTCCACGCTTCTGCTTCATACACACCTCTATGACAGATGCTATTTTTTCAGGTTGCCGCTCTGCTACCATTTGTCACGCAGCAACAAAATGAAATGGGGTATTAGCAGGACAGTTCAACCTTAGGCATGACTGTTGGAGCAGCCCTTGTGTTTTACCATCAGCCATTATAGCAGGCAGAATGAGGGCAAAAGGTGGGAGGGAAGTTTTTGTAGATGAAATGATAGTTACATTACAGAGTCAGATTTTCATTCATGTTGCAGTGAAGTCAGTGGAGTTACATTACTGGTGAAAAGAGTCATGAAAGTTCAAATTCTGTTTTTTTGTACCACGTTTTTTTCCTGGTCTAGGGAGCCTGCTTTGGTGGGGGGGGGGGTTGGACTAGATGATCTCCAGAGGTCCCTTCCAACCCCTGCAATTCTGGGATTCAGTGATATAAACTGAAAAACTCAATTTTTGATTTTACCTATGGGGAGATCATCCAAGAAAAATAACAATGAAAGGTATCAACTTTGGACTAGATGCAGTTTCACTAAGTCATGGATGTTGCTTTGCTGAGAGTGCTTACAAATCTTTCAGCTGACTCATTTTGACAACAGCTGAGTTTTGTGTGGTTTAGATCGGCTCTGCAGGAAGCCAAGCCATGCAGGAAGGAAGTCTGGTGGTAAGCAACAGTTGTCAAAGGAGCAAAGAGATTCCCTGATGCTTATGGCTAAGGAGTAAGCAACTTCCTTTGAAGCGGTAGTGATTAGCTTGTAGCTCTTTCATACTTTTTATGAAAGATTTATATTTACAGTGGTGTGTTACTGCGAAATGTTTTTTTTTTTTTTATCTCCGCTAATCCATGCTTTTATTTGAAGAACATCACCAGATCCTCTGTGTTTTCCAGATGCAATGGGCTGTATAATATTTACTTTTAATAATGTCTGTTCGGGAACAATTTCATCACATATTCCACGTTGACTTTTACACCTTATTTTTTATCATGTCAGAGCACATATGCTCTTTTTGAAGCTGTGGCCTGGAAAAGATGAAATAAGATTTCCTTCTTTCCTCTCTGTGTGAACACTGTGGGTTTTAGGAAGATTCTCATGTTTGTGAGAATCAAAGTTCAGTATTCTGTGATATTAGAGGCTGTCCTCCTAATTAACATCCCAACCAGGAATACTATAACCAGCAGTTATTTTCTTTCTCTCAGATTTTTAAAAATGCAAAGAATTTAAGAAGCGTCCTTAATTACTGAGCAATCTGAACAAAGTAACTCAACTTAGTGTCAGTAACTTGACGTGCACTCAGGTGAAGTTCTATCAAAATGGCACATATCTGGAAAAAGGAAGTATTCTGCTGCCATTTATTAATTCATGGAACTACACCCCAAGTATCAGACAGGAACATTGAATTATGATATACATCTTTTGCAGAATATAAAAATTTGTTACTGACTTTATAGTTTTATTGTAAAAACACACCAGCATTGTTTCCCCTGGGAACTATTGGCCCAGGATTTTCAGACACATTAGGACATTAACTATCTGCACAGCTTTTTTCTTGAGTAGAAAAATATTATTGGCACTTCACAAATGTGCAAGTAGAGGCAGAAGGTGTACCATCACCACATAGCATTAAGCCTGTCTGTAACTCTAGGAGACATCCAGTACTTTAACTGAGCAGGGTTTACATAGCTTTCTGAGCTTCTGTGATCTTTTAGAGGCCTTGAGATGCTAAAAGAGTAATAACTTATAGTAGTGATTAGCAGCTGGTGAATTCCTGAGGAGTCAGTACTCCTTCATAGATGCCATGGTAATGTTGCTTGCCATATGGAAGCTGCAGTTCATTGCTGACCTCTCCAGAGAAGGGTTTTAGCCACTTCGTATCTGCAGTGCTAACTGGGTGGAGCTTCAATTTTGGAATTTCAGGTTGGGAAGGGTATTTAACAGGAGAATGACCAGGGTTTTAAGAAAAATGAAGATAACTATATAAACAGTGTTTTAGGGTACTCTAAGGAAATTATACCTTCCTAAACTGCCCACATTCTCAGATAAGTCACAGTCCTTCACACGTAATGTCTGTTTGACTTCCTACAGGAAATTAGTTTGATATATCTTTGTCCATTTTCTGGTGAACATGTGTCCATGTTGCAAATGTCAGCATTACAACAGGCATGTCTACGAGCAGTCCTAAGAAGCTGAAGTGTATCTGAGCTGCAGCAACTGAATTCTTCTCTCATGCTTGTAGAAATCCCAGTGTGTAGCACTAGCACTTGCCAAGAGTGTGTTCACAAGAAGGCAGATGAAGAATGGGCTTCCGTTCTAGAAGTTGTCAATTTGACAAGTTTTGCTAGAGCTAAAATACTCTTAGTGATGCAAAAGTCCTCTAGAAATGTCTTTTTCAGATGTCAGCAGTCCCATGATAGCTGATGATTCCTGTGCTATTAGTTTAATATATTGTTTCTAAAATACTACAGGCTAACAAAATTGAAGTTAGGTAAAAAATTCCTTTTTCTGGTTCTGGCCTGATGACTGGAAGCGTTGAAAGTATGTCAACTGTCAGTTATGTTGCATGGTCACAATGCAGCTTTGTGCTAGTCAAGGCACGTAGGTATGTGGTGATCTCTGCTTCTGGAGTACTTGGTGAACCCTACTCCATGTGATGGATAAGCAAATCTTTTTTCTTAACTGGATTTTGTCCATCACCCTTTTTGGGGTAGTTTAGAACTGGTTATCTGCCACTGCCTTTCCCTATGGCAGTTAATTGTATCAGAGTCTGTTAATAAGCTTCTTAATCTTTGCAAATTGTCAGAAGAGGGATGCAAGGGTAATGCCTCCTTACTAGTTAAGCTTCTAAATTCCCTTAGTTCAAAGTCGCTAATCTGCTGGTGGAGGATATAAACCTCCAGATAATCCTAGCAATGACCTTACTGTCTCAAAAGTGTGCATTAGATTATCCATTTTATGCCACTAATGCGCAATCCTTTGCAGCAGATATTGTCTTTAGTCCATGCTTCCAATTTCTTCATTCCCAGATCAAGGAAGTCAGCAAAGATGCTGATGTATAAACAGTGCATGGAGTGAGCAGGCTCCCTCAAAGGTGAGCTGAAGTACAGAAGAGGGTGTTAAAAAGATATTAAGGATGTCAGGAGTGTACTATTTCACAGGAGATGTGAATGCAGGTGATAAGGTTTCATAAAACCTATGATTCTGGAAGGAGACTTTCTGGACTTAAAATTGTGAGCTGTCTCAGTTCTCTCTGAAACCTTATTCTCTAATATCACTTTTCTGTTTCAGAGGGATAAAATGGTGAGGAGGGATGAGGGAGGGTTTGCCTGTTTTGCCAAAGAGTAATCACCATCTGGTCACCTAACTATTATTTCTCTCCCTCAGGAAAACTTGCAGAAGCTGGTACACATTGAGCATAGTGTGAGAGGGCAAAGCGGCCTCCTCCAGCCAGGAAGGGTGAGTGCTGCAGGCAGACCTATGCTGATAAGGACATTGTTTCCGGCCAGTTTTATCTTTGCCTGTATGGATAGCAAGATTTGAGGCATCTACAGGTGTTGTTTTCTGACCCACTGTGATAAGAGTTGCAGTGCTGATATATGTAAAATGCCATTACTCCGGTACTACGGGAATGCTCCGTGCTTTCACACAGCACGGCCATTTTACTTTTCACTCCCTCTGTCCTAAGCCATGCCACGTGTAGTGTGTTTTGGAGGTTGTGCTGTTTTCCTTCTTAATATATTGCTGTTGGAAGCTTTGAAACACCAGCAAAAACTGCTTGCAGCCTATAAAGGCTCAGAACTTTATTTGGCTAGGTAAGATACCCCTAATCAGGGAAATTATGTACTTTCAGATTTTTATTCTCTGTCCTCCAGTGGTGCTTTTAATGCAAGACATCATTTTTTTTTTTAAGCAACATATGTAGTGGAAATGCAATCCATGGATTGAAACAGCGATTGACCACCTGATAGGAAGGCAGGGCTAACCCAGGGAGTTCAGGCTTATGCGTTGCACCTGAGTGACTGAAAGGGCTGGAGCCAGGATCCAGCCCTTCCCAGCCCTCATTTAAGGGTTGGCAGTGGAGGGGAGGGTGTCTTACTGGAGATCCCAGTGTACCTGAGGCTTTCTGAAGGTAAGCAGCTGCTTTTCCTGTGCCTGTGGCTATTGCATCTAAGCAAATCCTCACTTGCTACAGCCTGGGATCTTGCTGCTCTGCTGTCGTTGCTGCCCTTTCCATCACATTACAAACACATGGACAGAAATGCAGGAAAGTGTATAGCTGAAGTACCAAATGCAGAAATTTTCCTCCTGTGCTTCCAGACTGCTCAACACTTTAAAAAGATTGCTTTCTTGTGTTATTCAACCCTAAATTTCCCTTCAGTCCATCTGTCTGGTATGCTGTTATGTGTACTATTTTAGCTGGTTATGTGTAGTGTACATTCCTACTTATATGCATAGTAATAATATGGGCAGACAACATATTGTGCTTGCAGATATGTACATAGATATATGCAGACTTTGTTATGTGAATAGGTCTCAATATTTCTTCTTGACTCATTTTATTTTTTTATTTTCATGATCAGGGGATGAGTGGTTTTTTTTTTGGTTTTTTTTTTTTTTTTGGTTTTTTTTTTTTTTTTTGAAGCCCATTATATGTTAGCTGAGCAGTACGTGGTGCAGAACATGGTGCTGAGGACTGCCCACTGTGACAAGGGGGTTTCTAAGCCATTTAGTATTGACACAAATGCAAGCCATAAGGAACAGTGAGGCTAACACAGGCACAGACTAAGACAAATCATAAGGAGAAGGGCTAGAAGCATGTGTTGAGGTATCCATCCCTTACTGTGCTGATGAAAGCAGTTGAGTGCCTTCTTCCCTAGGAGAATGTTCTCTTTTCTCAATAAACTTCATAATCCTGAGTCTTCATTCTGACTTTTCTTCTAGATCTTTGTGAAAGAGGGAACGCTGATGAAAGTCTCTGGGAAAAACAGGCACCCTCGGCATCTGTTCTTGGTAGGATTTCTTTTATGTTTTTACTGTCTCTTTCATGTCCTCTCCAGCTCTAAGTCATTTAACTGTTGTGTTTAGTGGGCTCCTGTTACTAACAGGATGTAAAAGTCTGCAGCCCTTTCACGTGTCCCTGTTGGCCCTGCATGGGAATGGGTTGTGCAGCCTTCCATTTTTGCCACAGCCCTGTACAGCCTTGACTAGGCCATAATTGTGCAAAGGAATGCGGGTTTCCAGTGTGCTCAGGAGGACAGAAGCACTAAGTGCATATTTTCATCAATTAAGCTTTAAAATATAAAGTTATTCTCTGAGGTCTTAGGAGATCTGATTAGAAGCAACAGCAAACAAGCCCTACTAATAAAGTTTATGAAAGCTGTCTTTCTGGGCTTACTTGGGCATGGTTTCCATCCTCAAAGCTCAGGGGCTGGGTTTTAGTTCCTGATGCCCATTTCTATGTAAATCACCTGATGACTTTGTGCACAACCTAGGGGGAGTCTCACTGGAAGCATACCTCCATCTCTGTTGATTGAAGCAGCAGTTTTCAGTGAGGGCTTGCAAAATTTTAAGACAGTTATGAGAAAATAACCTGTAATCAGTTGTCTGTACTGGAAAAACAAGTATTCACAAATCAAAACATGGAAAACCTCTGTTTTGTAGATGTATTAGCATTTGTGCTTTTTGTTTTGCATTACATGCAATATTGAGAAGTTACAGAGAGCCTGAGACTCCAGGCTCATAAGTGTTGTTCTCAAATCTGCTGTCAATCCACTGTATAACCACAGTTATTTTTATGCTTTCATCTATATGAAGGGGAAAATATGTGCCTGCCATAAGACTTTTGTGATGCTTACCTATTAATGTCTGTGAAGTTGAAAAGCACAATTTGAGTATTGAGCATTACTGCTGATACTAACATTAAAGTATTGTTTGCAGACTCCATTTTAAAACAAATGGATTACATGCCTGGATTATATGTTTGCTATGGCCTCTGTAAATGCGGAGAGCTTTTCACTCTAGGACCATCATGAGGAGAGATGGCATATCACAGAAAACAAAGTTCGCTATTTATTCTTCTTTCTTCCCCTTATTAATAATTCCTACTTCTACATCAGTAGGATATGCAACATTCTCTATTTGATCATATATTGGAGTTATAATCAAAGATCAGATGAGATAGGGCATAGTACTATGCCCTTCACTTTTCTGATGGCTTCAATGGTTTCTGTTTAAAAAAATAATATAATAATCATACTTTCCTGTACTGAGAATAAGATATTTTATCCAAGTCTGCATCAGTGGACTATAAAAATAGTAAACAACATCAAAATCGTGACTTTCTTTCAGCCAGAAATGTATACCACGACCAAGGGTGCTGTCATGCAAAGTATATGGTGGACTGAACCGTTGTGATTATTTTGAAGAATCGAAAGGTGCATAAAGGTTTCTCACTTAATGCATAAGTTGAAACCACTTTAGGCCCCTTATACTACGTTTCCTTGGGGGAGGAGACGTGAAATTGGGACTTGGAAATTACAGTTTAAATGTAATTGATACAGATCTTTCTTTTGGTTCAGTGATTTTCCCCCTTCCTCCTCCCCCCATTGTTTTCTCTGAAAGTTCTTAAGTGCCATTGCTCTGCAGCCTAATGGTGAAAATGCAGGAAAGAAAATCAGTGTGGAATGTGGTAATTCCTGCACTAACATCTGAATGGTTCTGTATTATCTGCTGACACTGGAGATAATGCCATCGCCTCTCAAGTGATGTGTAATGGACTATTCAGTCTTAAAACAACTTCTGCTTAATTCTACCAGTGAACTTTCATCCTTGAATGTAGCAACTTCTCTACAGCAGTCCTAAGGGCCTACTGCCCGTCACTGCAAACACCTTTTTGCAATAGCCAGGAACTGCCTGAATGCATCCCTTCCTCTGCCAGCGCGTCTGGTCCAACCGATGTGCTATCTTGATTCTGACATCCAGGGGAAATAAAAACACACGGAAAACCCCAGGAATAAAATAATCTTCTAAATATCGTCACTTAAAACTTAAATTGATTTTAATCCCTCCATATAAATACTTTGCAGCCACTGGCAAAATGCAAGTAGAACAAGAACCTGCCCTATGGTATTTATCAAAAAACTTTCACAACTGTATGCTTTTTATGATGCCCTAGTTGCCACACGAGGAAAAAAAATATTAGAAACTGGAGGAAATTTCAGCAAAAGAGTATGTATTGAAGGATAAACATGCTAATTTAACCCCTGTGCATCCCAGGAGATGAGCTCATCAAACGAAGCTGTAGTTAGTACGTGCCAGAAGAATGAGGTGTGTGCCAAAACTAGATTTGGCCTTTCATTCAGGCTGTGATTTGATGGTATGTGCGCTTGTGCTCTGAATAGATGCCTTTAAGGACAGATGCATCTGTGTGCAGCTCATGTGGACATAAATGTGTATCACGTGCATTCAGGCATTTTTGGGGTGCATATTTTTTGTGGGTATGCACATGATACGTATCACGAAAGTTTACTTGAGCTGGGTGTTTTGTGCAGGCTGATGATATTGTCGCATGTGGTGCTTCCTGGCAGGATGTTTGGTGAGGTTTGCTGGACGCCTGTTTCCTGAGTCCAGTCTGTTTACAGGGATGTTGGGGCCTCTCTGCAGTTCAGTTTGGGACTGCTGATGCTGGCAGGCCCCCTGACTGCCCCACAATCGCAGAACTTTGCAACTTATACATTGTCTCTTATCTCACCCTTCCAAGAATTTCTTTACAAAGGCTGCTTGTGTTGCAAGTGGGGTGTGGGAAGCTGCTATCAAATGAGAGATTGTTTTAATGCTCTAGCCAGCAGGGCTGCTGGAGCATAGGAAGTTTCTGAGTCACAGCCTGGAAAATGTAGCCCAAGAATATGTTCAGGCTGCTCTGCTGACACTCAGAGGATGTTTAACACTGACTTGAATAGAACAGCGTAGAGTTCATAATGAACTATCCTTCACAAGCATGCAGAAATAAACAAGTATATGGTAGGAGCTTTCAGGGAGTGTGCTGTGGCACTGTATGGGTGCCAGATGTTGGCAGAGCTTGGATAAACTTGTTGCTGCTGCCATCTGAAGTCTCAGAGTTGTCATGCATCTAGGTGAATTCTGCTAGCAAGGGAGTCCAGTTACTCCTCCTGCAGATCCAAACTGTTCCTCCCTGAATGAATCATTCTTCCAAGCCTTCGCACCACTCTTCCTTTTAGTCCAGAAAACATAAGCCCATGAAACCCATCTCTACTTCTGGCCTTGCCGCATCTTTATTGTCACAGGACTAAGTCACAGCTGCAGGATTCTGGGCAGTTAGTTGGTATCGCCACATAATAAATGCACAACCTTCCTTCCTCACTTGAATACAGCACTGCGCCCTAAAGCAAGCAGCAATTTCACCCAAGCTAAATAAAAAGGATGCAATCATCTACTTGCTTAGCCACTAGAAGAAGTCAGAAGGGGGAAGGAATCAAAATTCTGGATCCAGGTTTAACAGAGCTCTCTGGAAATGTAGTTCTTCATCTAAGCCGTATAGCTTGGGCCTGCCTCTAAGCAACAGTCCAAGCAGTTCCAAGTTACTGCTGTTCTGGGAATACCCCTGGGGGGTAATGATCACACCTCTAGATCATATTGCAAATCACTGATCCTCTCTTTCTCTTTATATAGATGAATGATGTTCTGCTGTACACGTATCCCCAGAAGGATGGCAAATACCAACTTAAAAACACGTTGGTTGTGTCCGGCATGAAGGTAATGTCTTATCCGTATCATTTGGCAGGGGTGTTGGACTGGATGAGCTCTAGAGGTCCTTTCCAACCCCTACAATTTTGTGATTCTGAATTAAAATTGTATAGTGGGTAGTTAGTGCTTTTCTGGTTTGTGTCTTATTTCCAGCTGGTGGCAAGAAGACAGAGGGGGTGGACCAGGAGTCAGAAGGAAAAATAATATTAAGTAATTATATATCAGATTATCTGTAAGGGTGTGACTTTGTATGACAGCCTTATTCAGACCGTTAATGAATAACACAAGTCAAAATCAGTTTTACCACCTGATCATGAAACTGGGGACAGAAAAAGTTTATCCCACTTTATGCATTTCCCCTTTTCATGTTTCTAGCAAATGCATAGTTGTACTCTGTAACGTGTTCACTAGGGCCTCAGGTTGCCAGGTTTTAAACACTTACCACTCACAATTTACGTAAGCTTTCATTTACCTGTTTTCTATGTACTCATTGACTGCTTTCATCAAAAATGTTAATGGATTCTAAAACTTCACAGGGAAATGATGTATAGGGTGATGCTATGTGCAGTGATACGGGTACGGTGTCTTGGTCAGTAAATTCCATAACTACAGACTGCAGAAACTAGATACAATTGCTCTGTTCTTACAGTCTTTCTCTAAGCATCCATTGACAGCAGTTACTGTACAACAGGAAATCTTGGGTTGGAATGGTCTTTATTTCTGACCTAGCTGACCATTATATACTTCCCACCAAGAATCTTCATAACTATTCTATAGCTGATATGCCAAGTTGTATTTTTATGAAATAAGACTTAGAGTGGCAAGTCAGGAGGCTGGGGCTGTAGAAAACATGTAAGACATGAGTTACTAATAATGAATTTCAGCAAAATGACACCAGGTATGTTGGGGTTTTCTGAAAGGGTAGAAAGCTAATCACCCCAAAGACTTCATAGTCTAAAAATAACTGTAGGTTCCCTGCTAAAGAAGGAATTACCAAAGTGTTCCAACTCTAAGTAGAAAGCAGTTGCAGAACAGATACTTACTGTAGTACATTTGGAATAGGGAGTGATTGCTATAATAGATGCTTGTTAATAATATCACAGAATTACCATGAAGTCATGTTTCCTTTAAGTTGCTTTTGCTATTGGTAGATGACTGGTATGGTACGTGGCAGGAAAAACTTTCAGCTGAGCTGTATATTAGGTCCTTTTGGCTCTTAAAGAACCTGGCTGCAGACAGACATTAATTGATCTGAATCACTTCACAGTGTATAGTGTACAGGTCTTATTTCTGTCTTTCACAGAAGGCTTCTACCTGACATGCTCTGACAGTTGTCAGACTAAATATCTCCTAAGCTTGTCACGTGCAAATTAACCCTGACTGACAGTGTATAATTACCTCTATGGTTGGATTAAATTATTTGTTTTCCCTTTAGAACCAGCACTGTATCAAAATACAGAATATTTCTCATTAAATTAGCAATCGATAAGACAGAAAACCCTGACTCCTCTTTGCATTTAAATATGAAACAGAGGTCTGGGGCATCAGAGATCTCTTTGCATTTGAGACTTGTACAGTTTAACTCATGTCCACATTAATGTTCATAATTGTTTCTAGGTGAGCCGCCCAGTGTCAGAAAAAGCCCAAAATGTCCTGAAGATTGAATGTGATGAATATTGCCTGACACTGTCAGCAAGGTATTGTCTCCAAACTGCCGTGGCAGAAGGTGCTGCATTCTAGCTATATCTCTCTCTTTCACTGTTATATTTGTGTAGTTCTAGTTCTAATTGTAACTGGGAGTCAGCATATCTTCTGTGGTATTACAAACTAATGGCAGAAAGAGACTGTAGCTCATCTTTTTTTTACCCACAGATAGCAGCGTACTGTATTTTTTCACGCTTCTAGTCCAAAAGTATCCTGCAAGTTTACCTAGATCTACAGCAGAAAGGTGGATGGGTTGATCTTCAGATGTAGTTTACAATAAAAGACATGCCCAGGTAGCAGTATTAAAATTAACTCTTAAAGTTTTGAAGACTTTTTTTATTTGAAGTACTTACTTTACATCATCAGTCTCTAACTACAGCATAGCTGGAAACACAGCAGACTTTCCTGAGCTATGCAGTGCAGTGAGTGACAGGGAAGGCACTTTCTTACTCAGAATCAGAATTTGGATCTCCTACCTTCCTAGGAACATTTGCAGTCTGTGGGCAGTGCTCTGATACCTGTCAAAGCCTTTTTGTCTGGTTCCTTTTATAACCAGCAAATGAGAAAATATCTGAGATTTCCTTAGATCTTCATACTCATCACAACCTTCAAAATATGCACATAGTACTTCTGAATTACCTGCTGACAATCACAGAAGTGAGTGGAAAGTGCTCCTCTGTTGTAGAGGAGAAGTAGCTGCTGCATGCCCCCTTTATCCTGGGCAACTGTAGTTGGCAGCTCTAGGAAGACCTTGGGATGCTCTCTGCTTGCATTGTTATGTGATTCTTCATCCTTTGTGCTCATGTCAAGCCTGCTTAGTTAGCCTAAATTAAGCATGTGTGACCATTGGGTGCTATGTTTCTTTGGTAGTAAATAGGATCAGGGCTGAGACTGAAGTGACCCTTCCAATAACAGCTGGACTGAAACTGACACTTATCAGAGCACTGGGACAGGTACTCTTTCTTTTCCTTGTGCTGCTCGTTCTGGGACCAGTCTTCCCTAAGAAAGCAGACATTTCCTCCTCTCCCTTTCTGTGCTGGCTGACAGGGTGATGAGACACCAGTGGGACAGCATGCTCTCCTAACCGTGCTGCTGCACTCACTAAAAGGAGCACTAAAGACACAAAAGTACTAGAAGGCTTCAGGCACCCCCAGAGACGGCATTGTTATCGTTTGCACTGCAGTGCTCCTGACCTGTGCTGAAGGCCAGCTGTTGACAATCACAACTGAGGTCTCAGTGCTTTTACACCTGTGACAAGGTGAATGTGCACTGAATAAAGGCAGTAACATTTTGACCAAAGCTCTGAAGTTGCCATAAGTATGTGAACGAGCAGCACTGCAGTCTTTGTATCTCCCATTGAAAAGCTATGTTCTTGCCTTGCATTAAGCTGATGACAGATCTGATCACAGAGTCCTTATGGAGAAGGCTGATACTGCTGTTATCCCTTTATTTACATATCAAAAATGTGCTTGGACGCAGGGGTAGCCGTCTAGTGCCCTTATGAAACACCAGAGCACTGGGAGAAAGCAGTCAGTATCTCCTCCTTAAGGGGCTAACGGAGCAACACAGCCACAAAATCCAGTCCCAGTTCAGTTTTTCGTGTTCCCTGGCTGCCCCCTACTGCACAGGGGAGCGCAGTGGCAGTCTGACCCTCTGCCTAAGGAAGAGTGGATGAGGCAACACGGATAACCGGTAGTTTGGCACAAAGGTTCAGTCGTACTCGGGCTGAAGTGTAGCGATGGCGAATCAAAGCCTGAGGTTCTCAGAGCCTCAGAGGTTCAGCAAAAATTTATCTGAGCCTTCATACAACCAATGAAATAGCTAATTGCGAGGCCATTGCCTCTCTGACTTAATTTATCTTACTTATCAGCAGACAGATATTTTTCACCTTTATTAGGTTAATAACCCGTGATTACTGCCCAGAGATACTTCAGTGGAATGGAGAAAAGGTTAAAGGCATGCATTAGGTAACAGGTTTTACTAGCGGATTTCCCTCCTGTCTGTCTGCATTTCTTCACCAAAGATTTAACTCACATCAGTGTGAAATTTGTATTTATTTATTTACTTATTTAGCACTGGAAAGGGCTTGTTTTGTTTTTCAAATCAGATCTTAATTCTCAAGGATTAGGAATTCTCAAAGAATTTTCAAGAATGCTAAAGGTTGAAGCCAGGACTGCTTCTTTTAGTGCTTTGCAGGATGGGAATGTGCTTAGTTTTGAAAAGACAGGTATTTCCTTCAGGTTTCCCAGAAAGCATAACTTGATTATACTTCTGATAGTAATAAGGACTGATGGGTAGTGTGGTTCTTGTCGGAGATTATCTCCTGTATCATAGGCCCTTGTGATGAAAACAAAAGAAGAAACATTTTATTGTCCAGTGTTATCTAGGACTGAGCTTATCTAGGACTGAGCAGTTCATAGCAAAGTCCGAGACTACTTTGGAAAAAAATTTGAGAATGTAGTACCCGCTCAGTCACAATAATAACACTAATCATCCAGCTGAATAAGTGCAACAGTCAGTTTTGTTCATGGCTCTGAAATTACTGGTTCAGTGCACAAGCAAATGAAAACAAATGTTCAGAAAGTGAAGCTTTTCTCATCTGATCCAAAAGCTGCTTGTGTTGGTCCCTGACGTACATGGCATTAACTGCTCTGCTATATTTCATTCCACAGCTCTTGCTTGGAAAGGGATGACTGGTACAGCTGCATCAGCAGACACATCCCAGATGACTACAAAGCTCGCAATACTTCCACCTTCCACAGCAACGTGGAGGTAAGAGGAAGCCAAATATTTCAGTGCTTGAAGGGGAAAAAAAAAGAGAGCAAGAGGGAAGAGAACAAAACACAGTGAAATGGGAAGGGAAAAAGCTATGACATTCTAAAAAGCGGAGTTGTGTTGGTCAGGATATCCTTAGAAATTCCATTAAAATCAGAATTCCAAGCCTAGATTACAAAGCTTATTACAGTGCGTGACTTCAGAGATCACCTCTGAAATGTTAATCACACTCTGTATTCTGTGGTCTTTACTTAAATACAAGTTCACCTGGAGGAAAACTAGCAAAATCTATTCCTAATGTTCCTAAACAGTATCTTGAATGTTCTAAAAATAGGTAAAAATTCTGGTGGTTTCAGATGGAATGGAGTTGATTTTCTCCATAGTAGCTGGTATGATGCTGCATTTTGACTTCTAGAGAAAAATGATGTTGATAACACGTGCTATTTTAGTTGATGCTGAGCTGTGCTGAATACAGCTAAGGTCATTTCAGCTTCTCTTACTGTACTACCAGAGGGAACTGGGGGTGCACAAGAAGCTAGGAGGACAGAACAAGGTCAGCCACCATAATCCAGTCAGTGGGATGTTCCATCCCATATGACATCATATGACAAAAACTATGAGTGGGGGAAGTTGGCTGGGCATTGTTCAGCAGGTGGGGAGCGATGGCATTGTGCACGTTGCACATATATGTGCGTTAAACTGGTATCAGTTCCGTACTGACCGTGGCTCCATAGGCTTAGAATACAGGCAAAGACACCTGCACAGCCCCAGTCTTGTACATTCCTAGAAACAGGATTAGTAAATAGATTCACTTTAGTTGCTTCCATATATCCCAGTCAGTCATGGAAAGCATGTATCAGGTTCGGACTGAGTGGGGATAAATTCCTCCTTGTGCACAACATGGTTTGCATTGGGAAATAAAATAACTTTTTACTGGTTTTTGGTACTTTTGTCTTCCTCATTCATAAAAGTTCCCAAGGTGTAATGAATTAATAAGCTCAGCTACTTTGCTGTCGATAACTATAGAGCTACTGAGATTTTTTAGGGTTAGTATTTCAGAAACTGATAAGAAAAGGATGGCTTTGACTCATGCCCTTACCTGCAATTTGCATTAGCAGTGAATAAGATCCTTGCCTCACGTGGGAAGATTGGCAGTGACTGACCAACAACAGATCTACATCATTGCTGTCTGGCTTTCACAGCACCTTATACTGATAGCCTTAGACTTGCAGTGCTGAATCACCTGCTGAAGCACTTAGAATCTGTATATCACTGCACCTATATTTCACTGCATTAAGAATTGAAAAACTGGGTGGATGCTTCTTGATTTGTTCTTGTTTCATTTTTAGTTACGGGAAAGGTTTGGAATACCCTTGGGTGAGAGGCCTCCTACTTTGGTACCTGTATCCCATGTTATGATGTGCATGAACTGTGGCTGTGACTTTACCCTCACTCTGAGGCGACATCATTGCCACGCCTGTGGGAAGGTAAGAGCTGTACGAGCTCCTCAGGGAGGCTTTATTCACACTACTAAGATGCTGGCTACCACTACTGTAATTTCTGCAAGTGTGCTGCAATATCAAGACCAGACTTTCTGCAGAAACTGTTAACGCATTGCTATATTAGGTAGTTAAATTTCTAATGACTAGTGTGTGACTAAATTATCTGGTTGCCTTAGAACAGTGTAAATCTGCAGTAACTACAGTTCAATCAGAAGCTTTACCTTGACAGACACAGATGTAGCAAAAGTTATATCTGCCCCACTGTCTATCCTTCTCTCCTAAATAACTCGGAGGATTTGTTTTATGTGCATATATATAAATTAAAATTATACCTAAGTGCAAATCTCCTTTCTGGAGCAGATTGTATGTCGAAACTGTTCAAGAAACAAGTACCCGATGAAGTACCTCAGAGATCAAGCAGCCAAAGTCTGTGATAGCTGCTATGTGGAACTGAAGAAAAGAGGTAACGTTCCTCCATTCTTGGCAAACTTCACAAGTCTACTGTCTGAATAATGGAGATGGTTTTAGGACCTGCCTTATTATGTTGACCTTTGTATCAGGATTTCTCATTTCAACCACAATTCATGTATCCTGAGGTCCCAAACTGTAAGGCAGCTGAAATTGTTTTAGCAAGCCACATTTTCTGGGGGGTTTCTTTGGCCTTTTGCTAAGCCAGAGTAACAGCAAGGAGTGTGAGATGTAAAACATTACAGCTGACCACCATTCCCTGTCATTTCTAGTCAATAATCCATCAAAGGAAAACAGTGGCTTTGCTGTACCTCACTCTCTCCCCATCCTTGTTGCTTTTTACAACAAGGACTGCTGAAAGTGCAGAGCCACTGGGAGCTTTTCCACTTGGAAAGTTAATCTGGAAACAGATGAAAGCAGAAATTCATTAACAGTAGAGCTACTGCCTAACTAGAACTGTATTACTGTCACACTGTGAGTCCATGTTTTAATTTAAATTCACATCCACATCAAAGATAAACTGGGGGGTGAGAGATTTACATATATAATTGTGGGAAACAGCTCCATATCCAGGTGGAGGCCAGTGATGAGCAGTGTCCCATAGGTGTGTGTCTTGGGACTGGTGCTCTTCAACATCTTTATCAGTGTGACAGTGCATTCTCAGCAAGTTTACTGATGACTCCATGCTAATGTGATTTGAAGGAAAAGCTTAAATAAAAACCAGCTATGGTGGAGGCAGCCTGTTTTCCATAGTTGTTTGCATTAGTGTAGTGTGTATCTCTTACCCCTTGTATGATGTATACTAATTCATCCATTTCTCCCTTCCCTTCTGCATTTTCTCAATCTTACAGAGCGACCACTAAGTGTGAGCTTCCCTCCAACTTCATCCAGGTGTTCAAGCAGTGCCTTCTCCTCTGTCTTCCATAATATCCATTACTCATCTTTCAAGAAACAGAAGAAGATCCCATCAGCTCTTACAGAGGTAGGACCAAGTTGGCTGTGAAAGGCAAGGAACTGTTGAGAACTGCATGCTGAGATTTCAGCATCTGGGTTTATAATTTATTCTGCAAGCAGTGGGCTCATCCCTTGTTCATGCAATTATTTTTTCTATTCTTCACGCCACTGTTTCAAACATAATGTACTCTGAGCTCTGGATGCAGTCCAGAAACTTCTTCAGCCCACTAAGAAATCCAGATTAGAGCAGCTTGCTTACATTTCCTCATCAACCTGTACCATCTTCAGAAAACTAAGACCACCTCATGGCGTTAGCTGGTACAAGAAGGCAGGTCATAGCCTTCACAAGTATCAGTGGAGCACAATTTGCTGTTGCCTAGTTACTTTTTATGATAAGAACCGTACTTATGAAATGAAAGTGGCAAGACCCTTATGTCTTACAACAGCATTAATCTGTAACTTTTTCTCATTTGCTTTAGCCAGGACCTGGAATACTTTTGTTCTGCTACAAAACACTGCTGTGTTACTGCTCAGTCTTCTATGTTGTCAAAAAGGCTTGTTTTGAATCTCTGGCATTCTTTTCTAATTTGATATCCTTGCAGTTTACTACTGTAATGAATGAGGTGTACTGCATTCTGTATTTGTGTTTGAGCAGAGTACCCTCTAACCAAAACGTGGATCTTTAAGGTCATTAATGAATTAGATCTCAGAATAGGTTTGTGAGAAGGGTAACTTTCCTCAGAAATACTATTTTTCAAATGAAATCAAGTCATAGTCAAGTTATTAACATAATATAAAAATATTGCAAAGTCCAAAATATAACCACATTTTAAAAGGTGCTCAGACAAAGGTCTGTTCTCCCTTACTGAAAGCATGATTTTTTTAATATGTCACCTCACCCTCCAAAAAGAGCTGGGAGGGACAAGTTCAGCTTCCCAGAATATAACAGTAACAATTACAATGCATTTTTTCATGTGTTAGCAAGAACAAAGTTTAACATAATCAAAAGTAAAACAAAAACAAAAAAAACCAAACAAACAGAAATAAGCATGGTATTACTTTCTCCAAGTAAAAGTGCATATCAGGAGGAAAAAAGCCTCTGCTGTCATCAATTCAGATTTCTCCCACTCTCCTTCAGGTGGCAGCCTCAGAAGAGGGAGCTACCATCAGTGGCTACCTCATCAGATGTAAGAAAGGCAAAAGACACTGGAAGAAACGCTGGTTTGTTATCAAAGGCAAAGTTCTCTACACCTACACAGCAAATGAGGTACTGTACAATCTAACTTAAAACAGTTTCTTAACTGAATTTTATCCTTTATGGTCTGCAGTCAGCAGAAGATATAAATGATGGTTCTCAGAGCAAACTGCCTCTGAGAACTGATTCTAATAGACACAGCCCTTAAGCAGTAACCTTTGGCTGAAGGGCTCAGCCACATCCCTGGGTGCACCTCAACAACCTCTTTGCAAACTGCCCTTCATTACTGATTATTATTATTATTTTGCTGATCATGTTTTTATATACTGTCAATCTGAGCCTAGGTATTTACATATGAGACCTGAAGGTAATTCCCAGATTTTATTTATTTATTTGTAGATATATGGTGCTGTATTACTTTTCTGCTGGGGAGAAGAGTCTTGTATGTGCAAATAAGGCACTTATCCTAGAAGTATCAACAGGGAAAGACAGGACAGTCTGCAGAGCTAAGAATACTGCTTTCTGTATTGACCTGCAGGCTTCTTCTCATAGCTGAGGAGGCTGGCTTTCCAATAGGCTATTTTTATGTACTTTTTTCTCATCCCAGTCCCTTTTCACATTTTTATTCCTTCTCCAGTTGAACAGCTGCAGTGCTGATAAACTTGAAGTAATTGCAATACAAGGAACAGTTAGAACTGACAGATTTTGTATGCAGAACCATCAGCTCAGCAGAACAATCATACTACTGCTTTTGCAGCACACTCAGCGTTTCTATCATGATTGTTCTCCAGGAAGAGCCCTTAACCTGACAGAAGCTTTGCACTGATTTTTGGTTCACTTGTTTACTTTCAGGACAAAGTTGCCACAGAAAGTTTGCCTTTGTTGGGTTTCACTGTTGCCCCAGAAAAGGAGGAAGGATGCACGGATGCAGTTTTCCATCTCTATCACAAGCAAACTCTGTTTTATAGCTTCCGAGCAGATGACAGCTATTCAGCACAGAGGTAAGGGAACAAGCTTCCATGCTAGCAAGCCTCCAAGTCCAAAAGCTGACCTAGGGTTCTCCCTCTCCTTTGCTTCAGATGTGTACACATCTGAATGCATCTATGCAGAGGAAAAACAAATAGTTCTCAGAGTGTTAACTAAGCCCAATTGCATGCAACTGCCCTTAGTGATGAAAAATCTACCTCTTTTCACTCCTTAGTTTAGATGGAAAGAAGGCTGAGCCTCAAGTATTGTAGTTTTCCCGTCAAATGTGATTTTTATATGGGATCTTCTCTGGTTTTGTGTTCTATTCGTTCACCTATTAGTTTGCTCACCAAAAAATAATAGTTCAGATTTCAGTTTATTGCTACTCTACTCCTTCCACATAGTAAAGTGATTATGAAACTTGTAATAAAAGTGGCAGTGCCTCAAGACATGCAGGAAGGAAATTTGTATTTATGGGGGGTGGAGGGGTTTCTTGCTTTTACACGTAATTCAGTGGTTTCATATTCCATATTCTAATCACAAAACCATAGCTGCTTATTAAAACTAGGATGGGAAATACAGTCCTTTTCAGACTTCATGTAATTAAAATACATATTTTTTCAAAAGAAACAATTTGATATGTACCACTCTTTCTTTCCTGCCCTTTTTAGGTGGATTGAAGCCATGGAAGAAGCATCTATATTATAGCAGCTATCACTCAATGGACTTAAAAATCTGAGAATTAGCATTCTGTACAATCCAAGCAATCCTTTTATTTACAGAAGTGAACGGTGTATTTCAGGCAAACTGGCTACAACACTGGATATGAACTGTTTCCAGATTGCTGTCTGTTTCCTTCCTCCCCTTCCTTTTACTTTTTTTTTTTCTTTCCCCCAAAGAAACCTTCAAAATAGGGAATATTTATGTTGACCTTTATGCCTGTGCAATTTCAACCTGTGCTATAAGCTTCTCTTATGATCCCATGGTAAGCTAAATTTAACATTAAGGAAAAATGAAAGCCATGGAAGTACTGACTGCAGTAAGCAACAGGGTCCCTTTTACTTACTGTAGAGCACTATCATATTCCACTGGATTGGTTTTGGTGTCTACCATGAAATTTGAAACAATGTAGTAAACAGCAAATACATCATTTAAAGCACTTTATAATTTTCATTCAACTGCAGTTTAATCTTCTTGTATTTCCAGAGAGTTTGGTGGACTGATTTATTATTCATCCACTACCAAATGCCAGCATGAAATTACACCCAGCATATGCTAAATTGTTTCTACAGAAAAGGAACAAACAAAAATATTCAGTTTACGCAGTCTACCAACATTGCACTAGCTATGATCCAGGATAATTACTATCCTTCATAAGTTGACACAAATCACTGTATAACTTATTTTAAAGTGTTTTCTTTCATATCACACAGTATTTTGAAATGCACTATAGTTCCTCTGCTGTCCAGATGTAGAAAAGTATCATGTCACCCTGAATACCACGTCAGATTCAAACCCAAAGGATATTTTTAATTTATTATAAACCTACAGACAGTTTTTTATTTAACACTAATCTCCCTAGCAGAATTAGGATTTGTATCATTTATTTAAATATCTATCTTTATTTTCAGTCCTCCAGATGTTCCTGCTGTTGTTATGAACAATGTCATCAAAAGTTTAATCCATACAACTAATGCATCATTTGAAATATGCTGGTGGGGTGAAATGCACTCGTCTGAACCTTCTCTAATAAGAGTGATTTGGAACTCCTCTAGCTAAATGCATCTTACTACACTCCAGAGCTGGACTCTCAGCAGCCAAGTGACAGTATGACTTCAGATGTGTGCTCCAGCTGAAGATGCCAGAATCTGGAGTTTTGGTTTCTGTTATTTTATTTTATTTTATTTTTTGGTTGGTTGGTGTTTAAAGAAGGTTGAGAAGTGATGTATAATCATTGCAATAAAATCATCTTGTGTTCTATGTTTGTCATAAAACTTGAGTGCAAATAGAATGGCAATTATGATTAAAATATATCTTTCTACAAAAATAAAATGCTCAAGAATTTTCTTACATTGAAATATATTATGGGGCACAGAGAGGGGAAGAAACTTCACTACCTTCATTTTCCTTTCTTCAGTAAGCTTAACAGATACCTCAATTTCTGATTAACAAACTATCTAGTTTTCTGTACTTCGGAAGGTCTGTAATGTGTCCAAATGATAAATGTAGTTCAGTTTATCACCTAGAAAAACAAGCTTAAAATACAAATACAAGTCTACCACTAAATAAAATCATACTTCTTTTGTTTGGGGGCTTCTTTGTTTATGGTACATCTGAGTCTGATAGTTTCATAAAACACAGACTGTCATAAGCAAACAGAAATCAAGTATCTCTCATGTTAGAACTTCATCCTTGTTACTGATAGATGCACGTAGTAAGATTCCTAACTGTGATCCCAAACAGAAAAAGTCTGCACCACAGAACAACGCTATTTTGAAGATTTAGGTGCTGATGTGTTTGATGTCTTGTGACTACTGTATAAAGTTTTTCTCAGTAATAAGCTGGAAATGAATGCACAAAAATATTTTGTTGTAAAAAAAAAAAAAAAGTTACAGTGCTTTTAAGTCTGATATAATGTGGAAAAAATAAAAGAGCAAAACATGACTGCAGTTCTACAGGCTTTACGTTATTTTTACCTTAACTCCAGTTCGTTAACGGATGCACGGGTGTTACCCAGTTCTCCAACGAACTGAGAGAGTAGCAAAGAACATGTGCTTCAATCCACACTACATTTAAACATGTTGAGCCAAGTTACCAGTCAACACTACTTCAGTTACAGATATAAACAGTCTTAATGTATCACAAAAAAGAAAGTAAACAATATATACATAAAAAGAAAATGCTTTTATATTTTCAATTTGATTAAATTTAATTTGAGCAAAGCAAAGCACTAAAGACAAACGCTTGTCTTAACTTCAGAGCTAATTCAGTAATCACTTTTTATAGGTTTAACATTAAAATAGAGGTTTTTGGATAGTTTATTCCAATGACTTGCAAGTAGCTCGGTCATATTTCCTTCTAACATGTACCAAGCCTCACTTTCTCCGGGAAAAAAAAAATCCACAAATTTGTAAATATTAAAAAAACAGATATCTGATTATGCACAGTGATCTAGCTAATCAGTCAATAGTTTAGATGCAAACTGTCTATTATTTCAGTGTGTTTTTGTTTATTCTGTCAACATTAAATTGATCATCTACAATCGAATTTAGAGCTATATTACAGTACATGCCTATTTAAAATCCATTTTTTATACAGCTATCATAATACTTTGTTTTGGAAAAATGATAAATCATACAGCAGAGCTGGAGTGCTCCAACACGACAAGATTCCATGCCATTGTCACCAAGTACTGCTGGTCAAGAAAGCCCTGGGCCTACCACCCTTCCTGAGCTGATGGTGGACTGCATTTCGGACGGAAGAAAGCACAGAGCTAGAAACACACACTGGGCTTTTCAGTCAAATCATCAGTTTAAAAGACAGCCTGCGGTCATAGAATCTGCTCCACAACTCATTGTTCTTGATTCACAACTAGGAAAATACAATCCTACCCTAAAACCTAACTTCACAAATCACGGTACTATGAGGACAGTGAAAATTATTAATAGAGGTATGCTCCCCTCATGCTCCTGAAAATAAGTGTTTACACTTTAAAATTACACTTTGAGGAGGAAAATAAAAAAAGCAACTGTTTTTAGTCTTCTTTTGGAGGAACGTACATATCCACATTTTGGAAAATATAAACTCCTGCCTTCACGAGTTACTATCACTTCCCATCTTCCAGCTTTACTGTTTGCATCAACACTCAAGTCCTTAATCAGACATAAAATAAACCTACCAGAAGTACGACAATTAACTGCGATAAGCGTAGGTTAAAAAAACAGTACAAACGTGACAGAATTGGTCCCACATTCACGTTCAACAGCCAGAGACAACGAGCCGCTAAAAGCACCTCGCTGTACACTGCGAAGAAGCCTGACAACAGCGGCAGCCACATTCAGGAGCAGAACAATCTCCAAATCCAGCTCCACTGTGTGAACGGCCACCAGCGGCAACGGGCAGATAAAACCAAACCACAACTCAAGACTACGTAAGAGCGGCCTCAGAGCACCGAACGTTTCCGAGTTTGAATCTCGGCTCAGTGCACACGCACGCCACGCGCCGGACACGGCCACGAGCGCCACCTGCCGCGTACGCGCGTGGAACGCCGCTCCAGCCGCCACCGCGCGGGCTGCGGCCCGGCTCCGCTCGTCGGAGCGTTGGCGCGAACGCTCGAAGCGGCTCAGGTAGCCCCGCCCCCCCCCGTCGCCACCCTCGGCCCCGCCCCACGAGAGGATGGAGGGGGCCGCGGCCGGCGTGGTGCCGGGAAGAGGAAGCGCCGGAACGCTCTCGGGCGGCGGCGGCAGGCGGGGTCACGAACTCTGACCTTTCACAAGGCCCTGAGAAATAACACACAACTCCCCCCCCCCCCCAACACACACACACACACTCACCCCTCCGAATAACACCGTGCCACCCCTTCTACCCCTCCGCGCACCCCGTTAAGCTTCCACTGCCGCCGCCCCTCGTGGGTTGGGGAGGGGGCTCGGGCCTCCGCTGGGCACCGCCGCCACCGCCGGCCCGCCTGGGCCCAGGACACCGCCGGGGCACGTTTGGCGCCAATTCCTGAGGTAAAAATCATTTTTTTCTTTAACGGAGAAGGCCGTCTGGGCTTCTTCGTCGCGACGGGGACGAGGGAGGGGGAGTCGGGATCCCGTTCGGGGAGGCGGGGGCACCAGAGCTCCGTCAGTCGCCGCGCGGCGGTGCCGCAGGCCGGCCCGCAGCTCCCGGGGTGACGATACCCGCGCCGGGATACGGGCGCCGCGAGGCCGGGGCCGGTCCGGTGGCGGTGAGAGCCGTCCGCCGCCTCGGGGCCGCTGGGACCGCGGTCGTGGCGACGCCGAGCGCGAAAGGCGGATGGAGAGGGAAGATGGAGTCTGAGCGGGCGGAGGCGGCGGCGTGAACCCGACCCTTTTACCTTTGCCACCGGGAGGGCGGAGGGGAGGGGGCGGTGGGTACTTTGCATACGGGGCCGAGGCCGCCGCCATCTTACCGGCTGCCGCCCCGGCGCCGCGCGCGGTTCTCCCTTAGCTCCGCGCAAGGGGATACCAGAGGGGAGGGGGCCTAATGGCGGCGGCGGCCGCTGCCCCGCCTGGGATTTGGCCGCCTGCCAGCGCGGCCATCTTGCGCTCATTCGGGTCCCTCGGGTGTTTTCCCTCATGCTCGAGGGGCGGTGCCGGCTGCGTGACGGGCGGTGCTGGCGGCCAATGGGCAGCGCGGGTTGGAGCGCCGCGTCCTCCATGAGGTCATCGGCCGTGACGGGGCGGGGGGGGAGGAGTGCGGCCGTCGGGCTCCGTCTGCGCAGGGAAGCTCAGTGATAGGACGAAGAGCCCGGGGGCGGCGCTGCCGGTGGGCAGCGTGGAGGCCGAGGCCGTCCGCTGCCGGGCGTGCGGCTCGTCGGAGGCGTTTGAGTTTGTTAATTTTTGTCATATGCGTTGTCGCAAGGATTTGTGCTGCCTTCCTGTTACCGCGCTTAGTGTAACACGGGTTCGCAGCAGAGCCTCGCTTGCCGGCTTCTCTTTGCCGTCTTCTGCTCCACGATCTCGCTGGAGAGATGCCGAGCTGCTGCTGGGTCGGGCATGCAGCGTGAAGAAGGCAGCCGCACTGAGTAGTAGGAAAACGTTTCAGGCAGCTCAATTCAGCCTCTCTGCGTCAGACTTGTAGGACTGTCCCCATAAAGCATTCAATGGAGCGTGCAAGTTTATTCGAGATGGGTTGCCTCAGTTGCAGACCACGGTTTGTCTCCTGTTTTGGACAGGAGGTCTATGTATGCTCAGGTGGCTGCCGTCCTGTTATATTGGAATTGTTTTTCTGGGGCTCTTACATGTGCACAAACGTTTACACATTTGATTTTCCATAGTAGAATTTAATCTTTAATCAATTGTAAAATTTTAAACAACATTAGCTTTGTAAAAGTTGAGTTTTGAGAGAGGGTGTTGTGCTGGAGATGTGAATGTCTCACAACGTTTCTATTAAGTGCTTTGCTATATTTGTTTTTCTTTTTTAACTTCACGCGAAATGATTGCTTTGCAAGTACCCACAGAAGGTTTTCAACAAAATGTCAGTTAAGCTGCTATTCAGGAGTGCATTTTCGTTCCCTACACCTGGGTCGTAAAATGAACTGTGGCTTTGTAGTAAGAATGTCAGTGCATGAATTTGAAATCTTAATTAAATATAACTTTGAGGAAACAGCCCTTATAAGAATCATTAATAAGGTATAGAAAATATTTATTCTTATTTCTTCTGTTTGATCTTTTGATCTTTTAAGCATTGAAAGCATTGGAATGACTTAATAAAAGTTTACGCAAACACGGTTCTCAGATTACTGTTTCCTTGTCCAGGGCATAATCGGCCACAATTTATCTGCAGTTTCCCATCCCTTGAGTTCAGTAGAGCTCTTAAAAGGCCTGTGAATTCTACAGACTGCATTGATTGTTGATGCTTAAACCAGTCCTTTCTCCTTTATAAAATTATTATCTTATGCTTGCTGCTTAAACAATAGAGTAAAAAAATTGTATGAGAAGCTTTATAAAGTAGAATAACTGTGCCAATAATATCAGAATTCAGCTTTTTGAATACTTTGTCCTATATGCATGTACTGCGCGAATACATGTGTATGCACTCACACGTGCACACTGTATCTTATTTTTCAGATAGATGAAATAGTATCGTAAATTCTTAAGTCATATCAGAGACTTGTTTAATAGTAAGCAAAAAAAGTGACCAAACTCTGCCTGATGGAAGTTGCTGACATCTTTCTCAAACAGGTTTTCTAATGATCTTGCTTCGCCATGGCAACCAATACGGAGGTGCTGGCTCAGCAGGTAATGGAGACTCAGCAGGTGGCTGAGGTGAGTGAAGAAGGTACCACAGCAATTGGCATGTGAGCCTCGGAGAGGAAAGCTATTTAAGGTTGTCTTTGCTGTTTCCTGTTTGTAATAAATAGAGCAGATCCTCATAGGACAGTTCTGCTTTATGCCTGGGGACATATAAACCAGTGCAACTGGTGATACGTGGTCTGTTTCATTCCAGTGACCTCCCTATCAGGAATGAAAGTGGGAAGTTCACCATTAACTGCAGAGATGCTTGTCTGTATTATGGATTGTTTAGAAGAGTAATATAAAAAAAAAAAGTGTTTTTATGATTTGATGATTAACTTATTTTGATCATGAAAATTTTCTGCTCTTCTATTGAGTTGCCATCTATGTCTTAAGTTTGAAGTTACTTGCTTTACTTCTGTACCATACTGAATTTACGGTAGGGTGTTTGACTGAAATCAGGCTTTATATTTCATGTCTCTGTATATGAGATAACACTTCATGTAGATTTTTGTGCTCGCTATTAAGTGATGCCTTTGAATTCACTGAACTTGGATATTCAACAGGTAAAATGTCTCAATCAACTTGTAAACATTCAAACTGTGTGTATTCATGGCTAAAGAAGAGAAGTAATTTCTCTTTCAGTTTGCTAACCTTAGTCTTTTTTTGTCTTTTTTATTTTTTTTAATTATTTTAATATTTTTCAAAGTTATTATGGTTTAACCGTGAGATTTAATTAACCATGTGATTTCATAAATAATGAAGGGCAAATACAAATATGCTTAGAGACTTAAGTGGGCAAGACCACTTTTCAGACGTTGCTTTTTGTTAGTTATTTTTGTTTTTTAACCTATTGAACTAAGATTGTGCCTTGATATTAATTAGAATTATCAATTCAAGAATAAGCCGTACATGGTAGATGTACATTATGTTTTCTAAAATGGATTAGTAATTTTTCATTGCATTTTTTTGTGAAAAATTTGGGTTCTTTTGAGGTACATAATAACAGTTAAGATGCTACAGCATGAAAAAAGGTCTGCCAAGTACTCTGGAAATGATGTCTAAGGCATAGCTTTAAGAAAAAAACAACTATGATTTCACAGTGAAAACTGACAAGTGATTGTCACTCAGATTTGCTGTATCAGATATCAATTTAGCAAACACATTTCTTTATTTGTTTGAAGAAAAAACCTTTTCCAAAACAACTTGGGAAAAAAAAAAGCCTGTAATGGAAATACTGCAAACCATAAACTGTTTTGGTAGAACTTGACATCTTTGATCACATCTTCGACACATAAAATATGTGACATTTGTAATTCCTCGTGCAGGAAATGCACCGTGGTAACATAGTGTGATGGTTGTATCTTGCCACTGGAGAGATCGCTTCATCCCAAGAATTTATGAAGCTCTGTGATTTCTTCCTAGCCGGTGGGTAAATAGAGGGCTTCATCTCTTTACAGTATTCAACTCCTCCTTAAATTATACACCTGTTTGGCGCATAACCCCATGAAAACTTTTTTCATGGAAAAGCAGTTGCTAGCAGCATTGTCTCACTGAGAGTTAATTGATATTGCCTATAAGTTTTGAATTTTTTTTTTCCTGTATGAATGAACTGGGTGTCTTTAATACAACAAAATACATTACTGATTTTCTTCAAGTGTACTGTGTCTGTGCTCACTGATTACAGTAGAAAATGTAGCATAAAACGTGGTATTAGCCTTAAATGAGTGACTTTTTGGAATATTACAAAATGAAATGAAAGGAAGAGAGTTATTAATGATGTACTGAATTTTAAGTTATGAATGTTCAGAGACAAGTTGCAAACAAGATAACTTAATACTTTTTCAGCTATATCTGCAGCTGTTTTTCAATATAGTTGTCGCATACATTGTGAATGGCTGTGTGGAAGATGACAATGCCAAGCACCAAATCAGATTGCTGTGCAAGTAGGCTATGTGTTGTTTTTCTTGAGCAACAGTTAGTCACGTTTGTTTTCCATTGTACTGTGACTGCACCACAGGAGTTACTGAGCAGTCTCCATTGTTTGTGTGTTTGTACTGATTGTATTTTTAAGGGCTTTATAAAATTGTCCTTCTAATGGTTTCAGATGTTTCCACTGCTTTTGATTTCTTTAGCAGTGTTGCTTTTTGTGTTTTTCCAATTGTATGTTTCTGAAGAGGTTGTGTGAGTGAGTTCCATTTTTAGTGTATGCATGTGATTGCAGAGGAGAGAGCAGCTTGGGGATTCAGAGGGAATTTTAGGAATTCTTCCTCAGTGTGCTGAGGAGCAGCAGTAGAAATGCTGCGAATTGAGCTGAATAAGGTTTCACTATATTGTAAGAGTTAAAACGCAAAATAAACCCATTTATATTCATTATTTTAATGTCATCGGTGGACATTTTCTCATTCTGGAAGAATTCTCAAAGTGATACTTTGATGCCAAGTTTTCTCAAACGATTCTTGCTTCAAATGCAACTGTTCTTAAATCACTTCTGAAGTGTATACCAAGTCAGCCTGAAAGGTATCTCATGCAAAGTGCAGATTAGAGACGTGAGACCCTATGGATTCAGATACACCACCAGATGTCGCAGTCTCTGGTGTAATACCGGTCTGCCAAAGGGGTTAATGTCGGACTCAGCGTGAGATTCTTTGTGATGCAGATAAGATGAAAATTGCAGCTTCTATGGTGACTTTTGACTTTTGAATTGATATGGCCCGTACAGGGTTTTGCAGCAGAGTCAGCCTGTTAGGGCAATAAAACTGGAAATGATGGTTCTGAATTTTGTCATTCCACAAAGGGCCCAAATGGTCAGGACAGGACATTCCAAAGGGTAATGTTGAAACTGTTGGAAGATACAAACATATTCATTTCATGGACATGAGAAATATTTCATGCTTCCAGGCAGCGTGTTCATTTTTTCAGGAAGACCTGTTGTTAACTTAATAGCCATAGGCATTTATTAGGAAAAAGGTCCATTAAAATACTACATCAAAAAAAAATTAACTTTTTTAACTGTAAAAATTGGATAGTGTATCTTCAATTCAAATTCTTTTTAACTTCAGTTAGAGAGGTTTTGTAGGAAGTTTCTGAGTGCACTTGAATGTATTTGATCTATAATTGTTTTAACTAAGCCTTACTTTAATTGCTGTTATTTGTTTTGGGTTTTTTTTCTATAATATTAATCATACCTCTGAAATTGCTTTACACTTAGTGTGATGTGGCCCGGATATTCAAACAACACTCTTAAGAGTTTTAGTGGCATACATCTAAGAAATTTTCTACTTAAGCTGTAAAATTTACAGCCTTTAGTGAACGTACAAACTCAGAAATTCTTGTGCTGTGTGGCGTACTGATTTATTCCCTCGATGTACTTGTTAGATAACTTTATTGTCCATGTAGTAGTAGGGGAGTAAACTATAGGAAGTACTAAAAATTTGATCAGTAAGTACTAAAAATTTGATCAGTAAGTACAGAAGTGTTTTTTTATTACATATGTTCGCGCAAACATACACCTAAACGCATAAATGTGTATGTAAATAAAAGCTAGGCAAGTAAGTTTGGTAAATTGGTAAACAACTGGTTAGCAAGGCTATGAAGAAGCTTTCGTTACTTCAAAGGCTGGAGAAACTTTGTTTCAAACTACTGAACTTTTGCAAATGCAGGCAAACATAAAGCATTAATGATTACAGCTAAAATGTTGAATGTGAGCTACTTTTTTTTTTTTTTTTGAAAAAAAAAAGTATGTATACTTATACAATACATACAAAAATTTATACATATGTACAGTACACAAAACAACAGCAAGTAGATAAATTGAAGAGAAGAAACCATATTTATTTTGCCATTCATAAAAATGCATTTCGTTGTCAAATACTTGTATTTTAGGCTGGCAGTGCAACATGCGAAGTAGTTATGTATGTTTCTGTGTGTTTTTTTGTTGGTTTTTTTTTTATTTTCTGAGATTTGTGCAGATTCTTAGTGGTGTGTTTAATGCATACAATTATTAGTTAATTCGTAAACAGACTTCTGATAATTTTGTTAGGTGCATGTTACTTTGGGAGCTCAGATGAATGAAATTCTGTACTGAGTGGTCCAAAGCACGCAGTTCTCCAGGCCTTGCCAGTTTTCTTCAGCTTCAGCTCCACCTTCCAGTGGTACATACTTGCCATCCTTCATAGGATTGTTTTCTTCTCCCAGTCTGTCTACTTGTATGTAGTGTTTCTAGTGTGAATTCTGAAGTGGAAAAATCGGTTGTATTCTTACAAACTTGTAAGGGAGTCGCATAAATCCGGAGATGTTTTAATCGATAACAGATTCACAGCACTGACCAATCCTGAATACTACCCTTGAGAGATGTTGAGCCTTTTTAAGTCCTAAATTTACATTTAGTATTGATGGCTTCTTCTTTCTCCCCCCCCAACTCCTTCAAGCTAATACCATCTAATTCTGTAGTCATAGAATTGTAGGGGTTGGAAGGGACCTCTACATAGAGTCCTACTACCCAGATAAAGCTGGTTCCCTACAGCAGGAAGAAAAGACTCCACAGACTCTCTGGGCAGCCTGTTCCAGTGGTCTGTTACTCTGACGGTAAACTTCCTTGCATTAACACAGAGCTTTGCGTGTTTCAGTTTCTGCTTGTTGCCCCTAGTTCTGTTGTTCCTTGCCATCAAAATGCCTCGCCCCGTTATCTTACAGCGATGAGAACCCCTCTCAGCCTTCTCTTCTCCAGTCTGAAGAGTCCCAGGTGTCTCAGCCTTTTGAAATATTTATATATATAAATGTATGTGTGTATATATATACACACATATAAAATCTCTGTGTACAGTAGCAAAAAAATCCAGTATAAGATAGATCCTAGTCTTCTTCAGGCACATGCAAGATATGTCATTATAAGAATGCATGTAATATTTCCAGTAAGTGAAATACAGCAACAAAAGATCAGGTTTTAAGCAGAACAGTAGATATCTAAAATCATTTTTGGGTAGTGTTTTCCTGTGAAAATTACTATTTACAGTAATTTCAGAATCTTCTTAATCTGAGAGTCTTGCTATTATATTAAATGTCATATGATTAATATTAAACGTAATCCAGTACTTAAACAGTGGCTATGAAGAGCATGGAGGCTGTCTCTTCTCCAGGAGCTTCATGGAGAAGGCACATGGCAGTGGGTACAAGCTGCAGCAGATGAGGTTTTGTCTTGATAGAAGAAATATAGTATAGTGAAAACAATCACTTGAAGAGGCTCCCCAGGGCTGTGGTAGAATCCCCATCCCTGGAGGTTTTCAAGGTGCAATTCAGCAGGCTACTGGATCTAATCTAGGATCCCTTTTCCTGTGGACATGATAAACTTCTGGAGGTCCCTTCCAACCAGGGGTATTTTGTCATGAAATTACAATATGCACTCTCGCAACATTGTTCGCTAATAATGCTTCTGATTACATAGAGAAATTAAAGGTACAAATTACTAATTCTTCTTCACTGGATTTTATTAGAGTATATGATGCCATATAAAAATAAATGTTTGTACTGTGTCTGTGCAGCATATAATACATAAAGCTCTATTAGAGACAGTTGCAATGATCTGAAAATAGAACTTTTCTCCTAGTTAAAGGTGCATTTTATGTTTCTTGCTCAGATCATTGAGGTTTACTGTGTGAGTTAGGCAGCTACATGTATGTAAGGTTGTTACTGCTACAGGGCATTATATAGATGGTCGATATTGTATTTTATTTCAGATTTCAATTACTCTACCTTGTCTTTCAATTTGAAGAAGTAAGCAACTGTAAGTTGTGGGTTTTTTCCCCCCCTTTTTTCTCCCCTGCTATGTATTTTAAGTCTTGCAAGGATTCCAGCATCACAATGCAGTTATTGTAAAGTTTGAAGTGAGAAAGATATTTCTAAGCAGAGGGTTATATAGTGATTGAGGATTATTATATTTCAGATTCAGTTCTTCTTCCAGATAAGACAAATGCAAATTAGATACCACAAGCATCTTTCTTGAGTGACCAATTAAAGACTAGAGTCAAAAGATCGTTATGTATGGTGTCGGATATTAAGCTGAAGAATATTATGGTTGTAATGTTATTGCGTGTTCTTACATGTTTTAGGTATAATAGGTTCTTCACACTAAATAAATGTCAGGTCAACTAATTGTTCTGCTGTACCTGTGCTGTAAATACAGTCCGGTAGTTACAGTAACTATTCATGTTTTCAAATAGTTTTCTATCAAGTAAAGAGCCTAATGTCAGTCAGTAGTGAACACATTTCAGTAGTAAGGTTGAGGGTCCTTAAAGCTGAAATAAAATAATGTAGCTATGTAAATAAACCCAAGTCATTCATTTGTTGCATGAGGCTTTCTAACGGTAATTCCCTGCAATCAGGTTTCTTTTCATAAACCTAGTCAAGTTCCTGGTTACTTTTGGAAAAGTTCAGGTAAAGTGACTTAAGAATTTCCCTTTTGTTCTTTGGTCAGCCTTTGTTGCAGCTTTGTACAAATATTTTTGTTGTGGTATTGAAACTAATGAATCACCCAGGTGTCACAAACTTACTGCATTAATTCTTACATGTAAAAATACTGATGTGTTTTATTTGCAAGAGCTGGACAAGTCAAGAGAGGAGTATATTCTTTTAAATATATTAAGTTAATGAACTTTAAGGCCAAAAATGCTCCACAGGAGATATGGTGGATTTTCCTTTTCAGTTTGTTGATTTGAAAATACTTCAGGCTATCAGCAGACCATTTTCTCAAGTTTCATTTTGCTGTTTTATAATTCACAGAAAGCATGTTAAGGGGCTTAAGAACAGAGAGACCAGTAGGAGGAGTAATCCTGACAGCGTGGGACTATCTCCCCCAGATGCAGTTATTTTTATCATTAGGCAAACTCCTGTAGCAACTGGCAAAGCAGCAGGAGCGCATCAGTTCTGCTTCCTTGGTTACAGGCAGTGATAGTACACTTGACCTTCAGAGGAGAAAGGTCACTGAGAAGCCATTTTATAACAATTATGGTTGCTTTGTGATTGGAATCCTCATTAATGGAGACTGGATGCAAATATCTTTGATCTGACTAAAAGTGACTTCAACATTTCTTTCAGATTGATTTTCCTCAGCAAATCTCTGAGGCCAAAATGTAAATAAGGCTGCAGGAAGGATTTGACACTGTAAGTACTAGAGTCTGTACAGCATACTGTAGGGAACTCCAGAAAGCAGACAGTACATTAGAACGTATTCCTATTTCTTAAAATAGGTGTATTTGATGTGTCTTCTCTAGGAGAATTAGGAGGTTTTGAGGTAGTCTTTTACACCACATTCATTATTTTCTATCTCAAAGTCATGATATCAGTGTGGATTTGTTTTTTGTTTGTTTGTTTTAGGATTGTGGATTTAGCTGTGTAAAATGTGATGCACTGAAGTTCTGCGATACAAGGCTGATTTATTTATTTCATCTTCTCTGGAAGTCTTCCTGTCTTAAAGAAATTGAGGCACATTTAATTTTTTAAAATATAATTTAGAACTACAGAAATGTACCATCATTGACTTTGAAGGACTAGGTTTTTGTAGTATAGCTTCCACAGTGGTTGCTTTGAACTTCTCACAGATTTTTCATGGTGTGATGTTTGTTTTGAACAGTATGTAAATATAGTCAGCAGTAAGAGTAGTCCTGTAAATTGATCTAACATAGTGCTAAACTATGTTATCTCCCTGACATGAATATTTACAAAGAAATTGCTTTCAGAATATTTTTATTTGATTTAAGCGGTCTTTAATTTGAATCCCAGGTTCTTCCTGTAGCATTTATGTAAGCTATCTGCAGTCAGAAAGTTTACATCTCTGACTGTGTTGTGAAATGTTGCCTTGGGCTACTGTTTCTTCCTTTATTTTCTACTTAAGGAGTCAAAACTTACTGCAATTGAATGAGTATAATAAGAAAGAAATCATCAGAGTTGTATCCACTCTTAGCCATTGTAGGTGTGTGAAAGTATTCAAAGTAGAAATTCAGCTGACAAATAATATTGCAGAAGGTATTTTTCCACTCTCGTAAACTGTTCCATTTTTGCATTTGACTTTCTGCCTCGGTTCTTATTTTGCTGTCAACCGGCGGCATGTGTATTCAGTCTGGAAAATAAACTTGATATGTTCAGTAGCCATTGAATTTAAATAAGGAAGCTGATGTTCAAATGTGTACACTGGGAGCCTCTTGATTATAGGTGTCTTGGCTGTTTGTTCTTTGTTGCTTTCTTGCCTAGATATTGTTCTCTACTGCTGGATGCCTTATATCATCTAACAATGAGTGTACTACATGTGTATCTACCTGTACATTTTCCATTCTACTTCTTTGCCCTTTGTTTTAAATATAGATTTAGATTTTACTTATACAATATGGGACTATTTAGGATATGGGCAGTAGGAGAGTTAATCAGTTTGGCTTCATGAGAAGTGCTGTGTGTTTTAAGACTATTTCTTTTTCCCCAGGGAGACTGTGCATATTTTCCTTTCTATCCAGACTGCTTTTTCTTTCCTTGGATCACAAATTAACTTTTTTCGATATTAAACAGGAGATAATTTTTTTGATGCTAACATGTTGTCCACGTATACAAGTTTTGATGAAGAAATCATTCTGAAGTTATTTCAAATAAGATTTACTAAAAACAACTTGTGAGTTTCCTAGGTTTGGCCACCTGTCTCTGCGGATATTAGACTATTTTGCTGCACTAATTCCTACGTAGAATTCAATTGTCATAACCAGGCATGTTTTGCTGAAAGGAGGTTGTGGTGAGGTGAGAGTTGGCCTCTTCCCCCCGCGTAGCTAGTGATAGGATTAGGGGAGATGGCCTCAAGTTGTGCCAGGGCCGCTTCAGGTTGGATATTAGGTAAAATTTCTTCTCCAGAAGAGTGATCTGGCACAGGAACAGGCTGCCCAGGGAGGTGGCTGAGTCACTGTCCCTGGAGGTATTCAATAAACATTTAGATGTGGCAATAGGGAGCACGGTGTGGTGGGGAAATGGTAGTGGTAGGTGGGTCTTTGGAGTAGATGATCTTGAAGGTCTTTTCCAATCTTTGTGATTCTCTGGTTCTGTTTATTAAACACAGCAATATAGATAGTGTGAAACAGTGGATACTTTTATTTGGGGGGTATTTATGAAAACAAATTGTTTACAATTAAATTCTTAATTACAGTGATTGTAAATTACAGCACTTACAATGTAAAAATACTTACAGTTCTGAAATTATCAAAAAGTAGAATCTGTTAAACTGAAAAGAAGGTTTATTTAGCATTAGGCAGATGTATGTTAAAAATCTGGGCATATAATCTGTTGAGATTAAAAAAGCTTTTTTTTTTAACAAAAAAAAATATATATTTTATATATATATTAAAAAAACACTTTATATATAATATTATATATATATATAATAAGTGTTTGCCTGGTTTTCAATAGCGGATTAATCTGGGTGTGGAAGAAACCAGGCTGCAGTAGTCTATTCTTTTTTTACATAGTACATCACTGCAGTATTTTATTCTCACTGGAATGGAATATCTCTGTAAGCATGTACTGTATCATGACAATTCGTAATACTTTGTTTTCAGACATGCTGCATGTGTAAAGTTTGCTGTCAGCAATCTTCTAAAGTATTGTTTTTTCTATCATTTTATATAATAACTTTTAAAAAGAATGTGACTAAAAGGTATCTGTGTCGTACTGTTGCTTGTGCACAGCAGCGTCACCTCTGGAGTTGCTGCAGTCTTATTATGGTAAATATTTATTTACTGTTTCAAATTATGTTATTTGCTGTAACCTGTTGAAACAAAATGTCTTAGGTATACTGTTATTCAAATATTTTTGTACCCTGTCTGAAAACATTGGTGAGCATATGCAATATGTGGCTTTAGAGTAAAATTATCTTTTGTTTGAGTTTTCTCACAAGCGTTTATCAGTCCAAGTCCTAGATTACTGACTTGGAAAATGCACCAGGAAAGTGGAGCTTTTGTAACATCGTGCTAGTGAACTCCTCGCTAGAATAATAGAAGTTACCCACATGCACCGGAATATGTACTGAGTACACTGATATCTGTAGAAGTATACTTTCGAGAAAGGCTTGTACCACCATGAAATAAAAAAGACAGAACCGAGGGTTGGAGAGAGAAAAAGAGCACACAAAGATAATGTGTCTGATTCTGGTTATCTTTAACTGTCTATCTCTAAAAATATCAAACTGTTGATTGGTGAGGAGGTTAAGGAAGTGAATATAAAATTTTAAGTTGAGAAAATTGAATTTCATTAAGCCAAAGACTCACACAATTTAACTGTGTTTCCTTTGGTTGTGAAAAATTATAACTGCCCTGTGATTTTGAATATGTCTTGTTTTGGTTTTGTTTTGTTTTGTGTTTTTGTCATCTATCAGGTTCATTCTACTCTCCCAAAAAGCTATATTCCTGTAATTCATTGAAAACAAATTCAGGTTGGTTTAAAGGCTGTACCTTTCCAATAAATGCAGGTTGCATGCTAAAGCCATCTGATGTTTAGTGAACATCTATATTTTAAAACGTGTAAATCAAAATTCTGTGCGCTATTTTACAGGTACAGACTATTCGGAATTCACTCTCTGATTCTCCAGTGATGACCAGCCCTTCCCAACGTATCCAGATAATTTCCACAGATTCCTCTGTAGGTTCACCACAACGCATTCAGGTACAAATTGATTTAGTACTATACTTTTTTGTTGTCTTATTTTTTTTCTTATCCTCCTGCTCTTATTTTATACAAAATAGCACTAAAATCTATTGAAGTTTTTTTCAAAATCTGTGAGAATAGATCATTTTTATTGCAGACAAGAGTTCTTCCTCTCAAAAGATACAATTGGTGATGCCTAGTCTATAATAATTATATATGTGTAGTGAAGTGTGTAGTGAAGTGAGGAGTATTTTCAGGTATTAAACAACCTGCATATACAAGTTGCATGAGCTCTAACCGTGCCAAATGGGCAGGGACTGTCAATAGACAGTTCAGAGCACTTAAGATCATCTCTAAGGGCTTTCTTTTCTTTCCGTCCCTCTCTCTGTCTGTAACGTGCAGAAAGAACCAGTGACAGGAGTTGCCTGTGAAGGCTGAAGTTAGCCTGTGGCATATTATTACGTGGTGGATTGATGTTACTCATAGACGATATAAAGAAAACTGTAATGTACCAGAATTCTAAATATGTGCAGTGCCAAATGATATGAGAATTAAATAATAGCATTATTAGAATGCCTTGTTCTTTTTCTGTGCCACTTTAGTACTCTGTTCTACTTTTGCTAGAGATGGTGCAGGAGAAGAGTGCCTTCTATTCCAGGTCATTTGTAATGGTCCTGGGCATAGAACCTGCATCACAAGATGAACTCACACTTTTCACAAGTCTATCTAGTGTTTCTTTTCTATATGGTAGGTATGTAGATACAGAAATATTCTAAACAATTTGCTTTGATTATATTGCTTTGCACTTACAAATTTATACCAGTCTAACAAATAGCAAAACAATTACTAGCAAGGGCTTTTATGAAACAGTGTTCTGTAATTCTGAGACAGAAACATACCATTCTGCAATGTGTTTTACAGATTGTGACAGATCAGCAGACAGGTCAAAAAATCCAGATAGTGACAGCAGTGGACTCATCTGTGTCTCCAAAGCAACAGTTTATTTTAGCCAGTCCTGATGGAACTGGTGCGGGAAAGGTGATTTTGGCAGCACCTGAGACATCTAATGCCAAACAACTTATCTTTACCACCGCAGACAACATTGTGCCAGGCAGAATTCAGGTAAATGTAGTAAACAAGATAAACCACAGATTTTTCTATTTCAGTTTGAGTTTTCAGTGCTTTAAATGTAGAATTCCTTTAAGACATCAGAAATTGCAGTAATTTTAGAACATGGATTTAGATGATAACAATTGTAGGCTATGATAGTCAATTTTAAATCCTCGTCTTCGTGTTCCTCATGCATTCCATTGCATTCATAATTTCTCATTGAAATTTCAATCATGAGAAGACATATGCAAGTACTTAAGCTGGTGCTTGTGAGGGGTGCCAGGATTTCAGATTATCTATTAAAGATTCACAGATCTACAGTGATAGAACTTACCTGGGAAAACGGTGCAGTATCACAATACTGGGGTTGATGTTCTTCGGAGCAGAAGCTGTCACAGAACCACAGAATTGTAGGAGGTAGAAAAGGCCCCTAAAGACTGCCTGGTCTGTGAGAAATGCTTATGTTCAATATGCCAGGCTCAGGCAGAATTTGCTTTGAATCACAAATTATTTCATACTTCAGCAATAGCAGGTAACTTTAAGAATGAAAGGGTGCAAGGAGTGTGGAGACAGGACAGCTTCTGTCTCCTGCTTCCCAGTGTGAATTCCCTCCTATTTCCTTGTTGGTCGAGGACTCCAGGGTTTACAGCCTGTCCTACGGTTCTAATTCCCTCAGATGTCTGGTCCATGTTTGCTGCTTGGTTAAATCCTCCCTATTCTCCCTTTCTTTTTTAGTTTTTATTTATTGTGGTATGCTGTGATAACCTCTCATAGTTAACCTTCCTCTCTGGCTGTCATTGAAGCCACAGAACTGGTTTGTGCTAGTACATCTCCTTATGTTATTCAAAAATTCAAGGTCTTCAGTTCTGTAAGCAGAAACATATCTTGTATCAGAGCTTCATGGTGCCTCTTTGGACCTTTTTACAGTCATAACATCTTCATTTCTTTCACTATAAGTTCAACCTTCCTGCTAAAGCAGGTTCCCCAGAGCAGGTTGCAAAAGAATGTATCCAGGTGAGTTTTGAATATCTCCAGTGAAAGAGACTCCTTTACCTCCCTGGGCAGTTTGTTCCAGTGCTCTGTCACTCTCCCATTCATATGGAACCTCCTGTGTTCCACTTGGTGTCTGGTGCCCCTTGCTGTGCACCACTGAAAAGAGCCTGGCCCCATCCTCTTGTCTCTCACCCCTCAGATATTTATAATCATTGATAAAGTCCTCTCTTAGCCTTTTCTACTCCAAGTTGAACAAGTCCCACGTTTCTCAGCCTTTTCTCAAAAGGGAGATGTGCCAGACCCCTCATAATCTTTGTAACCCTCCACTGGCCTTTCTGCAGCAGTTCTCCATCTGTCTGGAACTGGGAAGTGCAGAACTGGACACAATACAGCCTCACCAGTGCAAAGTAGGGGGAGAGTACCCCTCACCCTGATTGACCACACTCTTTTAATGTGCCCTAGGGTACCATTGGCCTTCGTGGCCACGAGGGTGCGCTGCTGGCTCATGGCCTCTGTTAAATTTGTGGGCCTTGAATGTAATCCATATCAACGAGAACTTTGCAAAAGAAGTTATATTAACAGTAATCCAGATTTTTTTTAATTTTTTTATTTTTATTTATTTAATTTTTTTAATTAATTTAAAAAATTAATAAATAAAAACTGGTGCCTGGCTTCCATTTCTACTGATAGGATAGAGAGTTTTTTACAAGGAAATCTTTTTTTAAAAACAGTTTTTAAAAAAAATTGTCAACGTTCCTTTAAAATTTATTTTATAATGCTATACAAGTTGTTAGAAAGTGGATTTTGTTTTGTTTTAATTTTTCTGTGGTAAGTTGAATGTTTTGAACTGAAGTTTTGGGATCCAGGGTCTTCGGAAGCCAGACTGTTTTCTATAATTGATCTCTGTTTCAGGCTGCCCCCTCTAACCCATATACACATATTAGGTAGTGTGAGGATGTCTGGACACAGCATGTGGAGTATAACCATCTTGGCTAAAATATAGCAGCTGTTTGACAGTAACTGCAAGAAAGGAAGCATACTGCTGACTGCACAAGTGATGCACTTCCATTGAACAAAGTTGCAAATTCAGTTTGCAGATCTCACTGCTGATAGTAAAAATGCTCATTAAATTTTATTCCATATCTATCATACTTGTCTTCACATTGAACTGCCTCTTGCCTGTGGATACACGTGCCCTAGGCAGAGCTCCTTGCTTTCAGCAGGATATACTGCCTACTTACCTCTTCTTGTTCTGGAATTTTCACTCAGATAGTGACAGACTCTGCTTCAGTGGAACGCTTGCTGGGAAAAGCTGATGTTCAGCGGGCCCAGGTAGTAGAATATTGCGTGGTCTGTGGTGATAAAGCATCAGGTAAGGAAGCGTAGAAAGCCTCATTCAGGAAACTGACTGGAAAGATTACCAGGGTGAATGGAGGGAGGAGGTTTCATGTAGTTTTAAATGATTATAACCATGCTATGGGAAAAGCAATTCAATCTGAAGTGGGAAGAGATGTTATGAATAACTATACACACTGAGTAATAGAGCTCTGCTTGGATGAATGTGAATTTGTACTTCAAGTGGAGTAAGTGATAAATTCGCACGTGCTGAAACAGAAAATAAGGATTGCATAGCTCCTAGTAACTGAAACCGTTTGAAGAATAAAGTCCAGTTCCCCAGAGCTGTGGGCAAACTTGCAGTAAGTATTGTCTAGAAAAGTCTACTTGCTCCAAGGAAAAAATGCTTCTCAGAGATTGCTGACAAACGTTAAACTTCTTGATAGATTTTGGTTTTTTACTGTTAAAGAGAGGCAGGTAGAGATCAAGCGAGTCCTCAGTGTTTCAGATCCATTCAGTAACAATGAATCTACTAGATAAAATTTCACCATTAATTAAGGAAGCTTTCGTGCTACAGAGCTCTCTCTCTCTTTTTCTTTCCTTCTTTTCCATTTTATATAAGCATTCATGTAATTAAAGCAGTCCCAGAATTAATACACGCAGGAGTTTTGACTAAACATTGAATTTCAAATTTTGTTCTGAAATTACTTAAAATCTCCATTTACTTAAATGATTAGCACGTGTGCTTTTTTAATGTAACTTCAGGCATGTGATATTCTTTATATAGCTCGTGTACTGTAACAGCAGATAGAATTGCTTCTATAGCTGGCCAGATTAGGAGCTACCACTTCAAAGGCCTCTCATTCAAATCAAGGGTTAGCTGCCTTCTCTCCACTTTCCCACCTAAGATTCCTGTCAATGGATAAAAAAAAAAGAAACATTCTGTAAGACTTTAATAATACTTCTGCAGTCCAAAATGATGACAACAATACAAAACAAGGGTGACTCTTACAATGCTATACTTGCCTAAAATAACTCTTTTTATGTTAAAATGGGAGTTTTTTCCTCTGATAACAGTATATATGTTTCCTAGGTCGTCACTATGGTGCTGTCAGTTGTGAGGGATGCAAAGGCTTCTTTAAAAGGAGTGTGAGGAAGAATTTGACCTACAGCTGTCGTAGCAACCAAGACTGTATCATCAATAAACACCATCGGAATCGCTGCCAGTTTTGTAGGCTTAAGAAATGTCTAGAGATGGGCATGAAAATGGAATGTGAGTGTTAACTACCCAGTGTGAGAGTGTGCCTATCGACTAGAAAATACGTGGACTGCTACTGTTTTTTAATGTGTCTTCTCTATTTCAGTCTATATTGACTGAAGTAAACAGAATTTTTGATAGACATCTACCTTACCTTTCTTTCTTTGCTGTTGGTGTTTAATGTCCAGTAGTGATTTCTTTTAAAGTGTATCTCAGACTACTTGCACTCCTACAGTAGTCCAGTTAGGGCCTCTTAGTATGCATGTTACAAATGTAGCATGTACAGAAAGTACAAAATAACAAAAATAGCCATAAATCTGAGTCTAATGCTGCATGTACAGAATGGGTGTTGTTTTTTTTCAGGTTCATTTTTCTCTTTTAACCTGGAGATGGGAAGTGCTAGTCTTTTTATGTATTTGTTTGGTCATTTTTAAGCAATATTATAATATAATTCATTATACATAAATAATCATGTTCTGAGCAGTATTATTTTCCTGTTTGTGTGCAGTACTTAATAGTTTCAGTGCTAGAATCCAAATAACGCTTTCAGTGCATTTTAATTCCAGTTTATAGTACCCTTTGCTTCTACAGCCCAGCACTTCGTGAAACCTGTTATCTTCTTGTTCTCAGATAAACTTAAGGAGAATTTAAGGTGAAGCTATAAATTCTAATTTCTGCTCTGATCAAGATAAATTCCAGCCACTGAGTTATAAAGGAGGCAGAATTTCAATTTTTAAATGAGGAGATCTTTGTTGTATTTACACTTTAAAACTTCAGAAAGATAGTGATGGTTCCTGTGCTATGCACGCACTGTGCTGAATGTAAGGTGTGACGTCCATGGTGAAGAAACTGCTGCATTTCTAAAAGCTAAACCCTTCTTAGCCCCATGTTGTTAGGATTTATGCTTACTAATTTTACTGTGCACTGGGTCAGGTTTCTGATCAATACCTATGCATCCACCAAGCCTTGAAAATAGATACATCTACTTACTAAGCCCCTACATTTTCCTGACGCTAGCAGTATTAGTAAAGACAAGATGAACAAATAAATAGCTTACTGTTTATGAGGATAGGAGGAAATATATCCGTGTATTTTAGTGTTACATTCAAAGAAGGCTGTTGTCAACGACTTACCTGGTTCTGTGATGACTGGGGCAAGGGACCCAAGGACCCGCACCATGGGAAAGGGAAAAGGGGAAAAAGGGAAAGGGTAGGGAGATGAGAACAAAAAAACAAAACAGTGGCAACAATCTGAGGAGAAAAGATGATTTGCTAAATAAGATATATTGTGTTATTCTGTATTCCAGTAGCACAGTATAGCTGAAATTGAAGATAATAATCAAATAAAAAGAGTGTGTCCAAAAACTGAAGGCTTTACCCTAATGCTGAAGGTGAGATAACTAGCGAGTTCACAAGTTGCCAGGACAAGCAGAGAGGGAAAAGAGTGGATGACTTGTGACATGTGAACAGTTTTATCTTTTTTCTCTGAATGGAAAATAGTAACACAGAGTTCTCTGGGGTACATAGTTCTCTTCTTAAACAGGTATGCCTGGAACTATCAGTGATCCACAGAACTGGAGCATTAACTCTTTAGCTCACAGTGCACTACATGCTGTTATGATGTGGAATACTGATAACAAAAATCATAAAACCATGACAGCTCTACAGTAGAGTTCATTTTTTTTGTTTGTAATATTCTTGTAGAGCAGTAACTGCTGTAGATTGATTTGTACAATGAATACATAGTATAGTTTCCACTTATGTTAGGCCCTACATTTGCAAAATATTTTGAGAAATAGTGTTAACACAGCACATTTGCAAATTTTCTGCGTTACTGAGTTTTGTTTTATTAGTTTTTTTATTAATTATTATTACTGAGTTTATTTTATTAGTATTGTTATCCATACTTTCAGGTGAAAAAATAACGCAGTCAAATGTTATGCCAAACTAGAGATGAGTTTGTAAAGATCAGTGACTTAGATTCCAGATAACCTCCTGTAATCCTCTGAATAATATTGCCTTAGTATTGTACAGAAGCACTCTTCACTTCCTTTAAAATTACAAAGTTACTGTTTTTATTAAAAGATTTAATACAGTTGTTTGGCACATTGGAGACTAACTTTATTTTCTTCCACTTTTCAACTGGAAACTTTTAAGTTCTGAAAAGGTTAGTTTTAGAACACTGCTCCCTAACTGGCTGGAATGAATGAATGAGTTAATTGTGTATCGTGCTGAGGCTTTTTCCAGGGAATTAAGCTGCATCTCTTGTATAACAGAATAATTCTGGAGCTAACTTGTGTTGTTTATACTCATCCAGAGTAAGACTTAGTCTTACGTTTGTGTATAGCTTTACCTGGAAGAATAAGAACTCCACCCCCCCACCCCCCCCACGCTCCTCTTTTTCTAATGTATATTGCAGAATGTTTTGTCTCCTAAATACCGTTGAAAAGGTAAGCTTTGCCTCTAGTTCATGAGAACTTAAATGATCAATCTGTCCTCTTCTCAGTTAAAATTTACTTAGATACAATTATAGCACAGTTGGAAGTGTTTCTTTGGTCTTTATTTTAAATTTCAGTTTCACACTGAACTAACTCACCACTGTAGTTATTTGAACAGAAATCCTACTATTTCAGTTTTTAGTAATATTCATTTGAATGCTTTCCTTTCAAATCTGTGTGTTTCTATTTTCACGTAGCGGTTCAAAGTGAAAGAAAGCCTTTTGATGTGCAGCGTGAAAAACCGACCAACTGTGCAGCTTCCACTGAAAAAATATATATCAGAAAGGACCTTCGAAGCCCTCTAATAGCAACTCCAACATTTGTTGCGGATAAAGATGGCGCGCGGTAAGTAAGTTAATATAAAACATGTCTGTTTAAAGTTATTTGTGCATTGCAGGCACGGCTATGTTCTTTTTTCCTATACGCTCTAAAGCATTGGCCAGAAAAAGACTTCCAGTTTTGATTTTCCATTACCAAGACCAACCTAGTATCTTCTGTTTATCATCAATGTCTTTATGTCTGAGTGCAGTTAAGTGGTTTTAAGTTAGGAGCTGTAGCTCGTGTCAAAGCACAACCAGGACAAATACGTGAAATGTAAGTAAAAAACATGCAGACATACCGGTGCAATGAATTCGGGTTCATGCTTTTCTGAAATCAGATCCGCAGATAGCAGACTTCAGTCTTCCCCTTCCTGAAGGCAGGAGTAAAGAGCCTGCAGTGACAGTTGATTCAGATCCCGAAAGATTGATCTCAGCAACAGGAAACCTGCAGTTTCCTTTTGCTATACAGAAGATTTAGATTGGCTATCAGGAAGGTTTCGACAGTAGGAGTGGTGAGACATTAGAATAGGTTGACCAGAGAGATGGTGTGGATGGCCAGTTATTTCAGACATTCAAGATCAGGCTGGACCAGGCTCTAAGCAATTTCACCTAGCGGTAAATGTCCCTGTTCATTGCAGGGGGAGGTTGGACTTGATAATCTGTAAAAGTCCCTTTCACCTCTAAAGATTCTACAGTTCTATGACTTGATGACACTATGGTATTTGTAAATGGCTTTTATGTTCTCAGTTTTCTCCACAGTGAATCAGTGAAAATGCACGAGTAAGGTGTAATATCATAATAAATAGAGGCAGAATTTTTTTTTCCTCAATAAAATAAAACTAAATATACTATACCACATCTTGGAAGATATTGCTCCAGTATATAGAGAATCTTAAAATCTCAAAATTCAGTCTTTGTGTGTGTATGTATATGCATGAGTAATACACACGGTTGTTTTTTTGTTTTGGTTTTTTTTTTTGTTTGCTGAATAAATAATACTAGGATTAGGAAGCTTAAGCCACAGATTTTCTGAACTGTTTTTCAGTGTTTCTCATTTGCTGGTCATTTTGTTTAAACTACTTGCAAACACGTATGCTACCTCAAGATTTCCTTGTGCTGCAGATGCCTTACCCTCCTGTAAACAATATAATACTCATTGTATGATTCTATATTATTTATATAAGATTCAGATTAGTGGAAGGCACAATAATTTGCTTCCTGAGGTAGTTCACAATGTTAATGTCAGACTCTAAGGTACCAGTTCAACAAGGTCTGAATGTGCCCTGCATCATTCATTTATATTGAGCTACGCAGGCCAGGAGTGCTGTGGCTGTAAATCAGACTTACTGGCTGTCCTTTAAATAGATAGGAGTGAAAGGATGCATGATTAAAAAGCAGCAGAAGAAAAAACAGCTGAGATTTTATATAAACCTTGAATACACAACTGTTTTGTAATGTGAAATAAATTTCATTGACTGAACTTCGTTTATTGCTGTCCATTATCTAACTTAAAACGGAAAATTATGCCTTAGGAAGTCTAAGGCTTTACTTTAGATCTGCTGTGTGGCTTCTTGAGAGCTTTCATAAAATACAAAGAAACAATATCAAAAACAAATGAGGAGGATATCTGTTTAGGAATCTAGGAATTTAGTCACTGGTTATGCACAGGAAGGGAAAATGTGTTCCTGTGTTTCCAGCTGCTTTTGGGAAACTGTTTCATAAGTACTGGTGCCCCAGTGAATAAATTGTTAGTTTCATGAAATTGTAAATTTAAAAACTGGTTATTTTTTCTCATTCTGATGTTCTTCCTATGGATGTTAGGTACCATTAACTGTCACATGGCTTATGGTTTTCATCAGGTCTGCAGGTCTTCTTGATCCAGGAATGCTTGTGAATATTCAACAGCCTTTGATCAGGGATGACGGTACCATCCTCCTGGCTGCTGACTCCAAGGTATTAATTCTTTCAGTTAAGTTCTGAACATACTAATATATACAGACTATTTTAGCTATGTACTTAAACACAAATCATTCTTGCACTTGAAGGGAAAAGGTTGGGGTAAGTCTGAAAATACGTAGGATTGCTGGTAAAATAAGTCTCGACAGAGACATGATTTCTTTTAACACTTATTTACAGCATAGCTTGTTCCCTGTACAGTATGTCAACAGAGGTTGTGATTTAGGCTTTAAAGGTCATTGCTAATCATGCATGAACCATTGTACTTTCTGCAGGCGATTGAAAAATGGAAAAGTACTTAAGGGTAAAAAGAACTCAAGGATTAAAAACGGTAATAAAGTTATGTATGATGTAGCACCTGTAATTCTGATCCACTTATATGGTTCTCCCTTTTTAGGCTGAGACAAGCCAGGGTGCTTTAGGAACACTAGCAAATGTTGTAACATCTCTTGCTAATCTCAGTGACTCGCTAAATAATGGAGATACTTCTGAAATTCATCAAGAAGAGCAATCGGCCAGTGAGATTTCACGGTATGCATCTTAATTTCACATTTTGTATTCTGTATAGTGCATACTTACGCTCATTCATTGAAGTAAATTGTTGTTGTGATACCAAACACAACAGAAGTTGCCCAGTACCTCGAAATGCAAAAAAACGATTCTTTGGAAATCCAGGCTTGGCTGTTGTCTTAATCTGTATTCAGCTTGTGAAGAACTGTGTCATGTGTTATAAGATAGTGGTCTGAGACTAAAGCCAATTTCATACTAAGAAAAATAAGAGTAGGATAGAATTACAGAATGGAAAGGACCTTCAATGAGTCCATCCATCAATCTCACCTACCAGGTCTCTTCACTAAACCACATCCCTTAGTGCTGCATCCATACATCTCTTAAATATCTCAAGGGATGAGGATTCCACCACTCCTGTAGGTAGCCTCTTCCAGTGCATGAATAAATGACTGGCTTGTGGCCTTCAGAAGAACTGAGAATAGTAATACTTTGATACTGCTTTGTTTGATAGGCTTGTTATATGGAAGCTTCTCCTGTGAAGTGCTTGCTGCCCTTAGCAATTTTCCTTGGGGATCTGTATGATTTTCCTGTGAGATTGTGCTGCCAAAATACCCATTGGTTAAAATAGGATAATTGTGGATAAAGGAAGATGAATAAACATTATTTAATGTTTGGAAGGAATTTGAAGGCTTTATTAAATGAGGAAAACCAACACAAACTGGAGATTTAGGGATGAGGTAATAGTGTTTTTGTTGGGGGGGGGGGGATATTGATTTGTTTTTTTGTTTGTTTGTTTGTTTTAATTATTATTCTTATTTGTTGTTTTTTTGAAGGAAAACTTAAGTTGGCAGTACAGTGAAATAAGAAAAATAGTTGGCCTCAGAAGTGTCCAGATTTTTAAGAGGAGCTTTAAGCTCTTAAGTCTATTAACTGAAACCTGAAAATATTTGTCACAGCAGATTATTATTTTTTTTTTTAATCCTTGTAGTCATCTTTTTCTGCTTAAAAAACAAAAGAATCCTCCAACTTCTCAACAAAAATAGTGGCAGAACAACAGTATCAAATACCATTATATTATTCCTTTGTATTAAATTGGAGCATGAAATTCTGATTCTAAACCTAAGTTCAGTCATCATTAAAAAGGGAATTTACACAGCCTTATTTCTGCAGTGGCCCAGCTACAGTTAGAGTATGAAGTACAGGAACTAGTCTTCCTTATGTTGCTGTCATAAGATTTATAAGGCACTGTCCTTAGTAGAAGGAAATTGAGGGACATTGTCCTGTAGGTGAATGCAGTGTTCTCCACTGTTTCAAGAAATTGGTTAGTAATGTCAGGGTCTACAGGATATTCTCCAGACAGCATGTGGTATTTTTGAGGATTTCACATAATGTATTACAAATTTCCAAGGTGAGAAGAAGCAGGTAGTGAATGGTGAGTGTAAAAATCCCATTTACTGGTACAAATACTAGTATAAAGTAATTAAAGCATGATTCACAGTGTTGTAGAAAGTTCCTTTCCTTACAAGGATTTTTTTTTTTTATTGGCTGTATATTGGGCATTTCCCAGTGTAATGTCTTAACAGTATAGAAGAGCCAGGCTGTAATTAAAAATCTGGCCTCATGTCTTAGGGTAAACAGTTCCTATTTGTGTTAACTTATGAGTGGAAATGCCTCATTGTGTTTTATTTAACAGCTTTGAAAATTCTGAGAGTGTGAGGAAACACGCTTTCACTGTCACTCTTTATTGCAGGGCATTTGATACTTTGGCTAAAGCACTCAATACCACAGATGGTACAGCAGCTCCTAACTTGGCAGATGGGATGGATCCTACAGGAGGAGGCAATATTCATGTGATCAGTAGGGATCAGTCGACACCGATCATTGAAGTGGAAGGACCCTTACTTACTGATACGCATGTTACGTTCAAGGTATGTTTCTTGATGTGTCTTACTAAACCATTAAAGATGCAATCCAAAATAGAGTGTACTATGCTTTCTTAAGCTAAATTAAATATAATGATCTAGAACACCTGGTATTTGAAAGAATCTGTTTTCATTCTTGCATGCTCTATCTAAAATGTAGGCATAGTTTTTTTTCCATAAGGCATTTCACTTTGCACTACTGTTGATAATCACTTTCCATGTCATCCATATGGTGCTATGTCTTGCTTAGTTCATTTAAGGTTCTAGGTAATATAGAACTTTTATCTAAAAAAGTTTCTGTATACAGCAGGAGGTTACAGTGTCTTTTTATATTGCTTCAGTTACACTGCTCAAACAAGAATGCACTGATGAAAATTGTGGTAGAAACAATTACAGTAACAATTACAATAACAGTCGCTGTTATCAGTTTGCACTGTTCAAACTGTTACAAAGATCATTACTGAAATAATAGTGATCAATGTAGTTTAACCGTAACTTGCTTGTTCCTATTAATGGTGTTTTCTTTGTAGATTCATACTCTACAATTTCCTTATGTTAGGTTTTATTTTACTTTTAAAAAGTTTTAGAAAATAGTTTCCTGGTGCCATGATGTTAGCAATGCAGCAAGCAAAGAAATACAAGTATAAAGATTAGAATCACAGAATCGCCAAGATTGGAAAAGACCTACAAGATCAACCAGTCCAGCCATTCACCTATCACCCATAGCTCCCACTAAACCATGTCCCTCAACATAACATCCACAAACAATTAGTTATTACATGAAAATTAAAACAATCCAGAATGAAACATTTGAAGGCTCTCTCATGTTATTTCTATTTCCCATCCCCATTTTGCATTCCTTGCAAGTAGTAATGACTTATTTAGTAAAGTTTTACTTCAACAGTGTTGTGTCACACAATTGTTCATGACAGACAGTGAGAGCTGTTTGATTGTTTTCAGTGGTTACTTCTATGATAATGAAAACTATTTTATACTTTATACATATTGTACTCTACATTTTGCAGCTGACAATGCCCAGTCCAATGCCAGAATATCTTAATGTACACTACATCTGCGAATCGGCATCACGGCTACTTTTCTTATCCATGCACTGGGCTAGATCCATACCTGCATTTCAAGCACTTGGGTAAATAGACGTTCTTCCATTGAATGGTTTGCATTCCAGTTATTTCAAGCACTGACCTTAATGTTTTTCAACTATTTTGAATTTTTAAATGAGTGAATTGTTTAATTGTTACTTAATTATTTAAAATATGTGAAGGCTATAGAATATTTTATTTTTTGAAGACTAATATAGATGGTGGTGGAGGAAGGGATAACTGCAGTATCTGATACTGTTGTTACGGAAGCTTAACCTAAATTGAAAGCAAGCATTTAATTTGTAGAAATATATCTTGGTAAAGAATTGGTGAGCACCATTTTACAGATAAACCTGTGTGGTTTTATGTAGTTGATCTATTATTGCTTTTTGTTTTTTGGAATGCCTGTAGTATGCTAATATAAGCCATTTTAGTAAGGTGGTTGGAATACCTTAACCCTTGTTACTAATTATTCAAATGTATATATTATATAGAGAGAGTAATACCAACCTGATATGAAAACTAGCTGCTGCTTACTTTGTATTGTTCATAGCCAGGAGTGTAATACAAGCCTTGTGCGTGCCTGCTGGAATGAGCTGTTTACCTTAGGCCTGGCACAGTGTGCACAGGTGATGAGTCTGTCAACTATCCTAGCAGCTATTGTCAACCATCTTCAGAACAGCATACAGGAAGGTACGTGTTCATTAGGTAACTTTTAGGTATGCTTAGTACAGGGTCACAGAGTGGAATTTGAGTAACGTTTCTCACAAACCCTTTTCTAGTTGGTAGCAGAATTGTTCCCCCAGGATCCAGGGGAAAAAGCCACCATCCTTACATGTTTAGTGGTTTTAAAATACCAAATGTGTAGGGGAACTTTTAGGTCAGAGCTTGAACTGGTGATTGAGCACCTGGTGTGAAAGGGTGTAGCTGGCCCAGGGAGCACAGGCAAAGTATGTGTTATCCACATGAGCAGAATTGGAGCCACGTTGGGCTCTTCCAGGGGCCAGACACTGAAGGGAGAACATCCCATGGACCTAGGCTGCTTCCTGAGAGGGAGTGCTGCTTAGTCAGAGATCCCCTTCACCAGTTGGGTGAGTTCAGCTCTTCTTTCTGTATTTGACTGTTGGCTTACCTGTGAATACTTTACCTGGTATTGGCAAGAGCCTGTCAGAACAGTTTTACTTTTTTGTGAGTGGAACAAAATGACATAAAATTCTTTGATATGTCACCTGTTTCATGAAAGGAATGCTGTTAATATATTGGATGTACTTGAGCTTACATGAAAAAATATCTTTTTGTAGATAAGCTTTCTGGAGACAGAATAAAGCAAGTCATGGAACACATCTGGAAACTTCAGGAGTTCTGTAACAGCATGGCCAAGATTGATATCGATGGATATGAATATGCGTACCTTAAAGCTATAGTCCTCTTTAGCCCTGGTAAGGAATTTAGTAACAGTATTTGTTTTAATAATAAGCATTCGTTAATTTAATTTTTTAATGAGGCAAATGTCTTGAGATGAGACTGTTCTGTTAAGATGTGGATAAAATGAGTGATCTATAATGATTTATCACAAACAATACACATTTTAAAAATAACTTTGGACCAACAAATTTGTGTTATTTATAGCTCCAGTCTATCAGGTATTTCTTGCAGACCCAGCTCAGGAAACTAGGCTTCAGTTATCTTCAGATGATAATAATAAGTTATCAAGCAATATTAGTGAAGCAAATAGCAGGAAGTATTAAAAGAAATACATTCTCAAAATGACAAAAAGAAATTTACTTCAGCGTTAATATTTTTAAGGCACTTGTAAGAGCAATGGTGAAATATGAGCAGAAGCACTGCTGTATTTTATGTATGAAGCTTCCACCGAATATCCAGAATTAAATGCAAGCCAGCTGTCTTCGGAATGTTACCAAAATGAGAGCAGATATATAAAGCATGATCAATAGTATTTATGAGGTGAGGAGTTCCTTAAAGAAGACACTATAAAATTTCTGAAATTACAAAGAAGGATATTAAAGAAAGGGGAAGTGACAGTTTTTGCAGCCAAGGTAGAAGAATGTTCCTAGGATGCTGGAAGGTTGATTTGAAACTGCTGACAGAATGAGTGATAGGGAAGTTCTTACCCTGAAAAGTAAATATCTTAAATTCAAGTAAACAATTTACCACTTTTGATTTTACCACAAAAAGAACATCTTGTTATCAGGCTGCATTTTTTGGTTAGTGTTTTGTTGTTGTTTTTTCTTGATGGTTGTTTTTTTTTGTTTGTTTGTTGATATTATTTTTCTCTTTGTAATTAAAAAAAAAAAAAAAAATCTGATCAATTAGAAGATACTGGTGTCCTGAAATTGCTTTTGGAAATTTCCCGTAGATTGCATTATTAGATGTAGATTTATTAGGGCTTTTATTCAAGTCTGAGGAACAAAAACTTTCCAAACTCAATATAATTCTGTGCCGTTTTCGCCAATGGTGAAAATATTGGGGCATAATCAAATCTGTATTATTTCCAGTTTTTCTGATCATGTGATCCTCTCTGAGGTACAGAGCCAAGTGGAATTAAAACATGATACAATTTCAAGATCAAGAAGTCAATCTGCCAAGAAAAAAATAGAGATTACTCAGTCTGCTTAGATTATTAAAATTACAGTGGAAAATGCACTTTGAAAAGAAGTGTTAGAAACATGTTCTGGGAATGTCATTGCCTAGTATGTACCTACGAGGTTAATATTTTTCTGCTTTCTTGTGGATACAGCCAGCAATGGAGAGAAAAGTGAGTATGCCACTTCTGAAGCCAGAAAGCAAATGTTCAATTGAATGGTTTAAATTTATTCAGTTATCGTGATAAAAATCACAATACAGTGTTTAAATCATGTAAGTATGTGTACTTTGCAATGTACAGGGGAACAGTCGACATGCAGAAATGTTTTGTTTCTTTAGATCACCCTGGTCTGAACAGTACAACCCAAATAGAAAAATTCCAGGAGAAGGCACAGATGGAATTGCAGGACTATGTACAAAAAACGTATCCAGAAGATACTTATAGGTATTTATTATCTGTGGTACCCAAAACAATTTTGTGACCCGTAGCTGGCAAAAGTACAAAATGGCATCATGATTCCCTTTCTGACATCTGTTCTTCTTGACTATTGAGGTGAAACAGCCAGAACCTTGTTCACAAAAGCAAGCGGGGTTGTTTAAGGATAGAGGGAAGCAAGAACTGTGGGTCTTTTTTCTAAGCTAGGCTTGGGTTTTGTGTGTGTTTTTTTTTTTTGTGTGTGTGTGTTTGTGTTTTTTTGTTGTTGTTGTGTTGGGGTTTTTTTTTTTGTTTGTTTTTTGTTGTTTTTGTTTGTTTGTACTTGGGTTTGTTTGGTTGGTTTGTTTGGGTTGTATTTTTTTTTTCTTTTTTGGTTTATTTAAATCATGAGTTGGAAGGGACTGCAGAGAATATCTGGTTCCAGTCTCCTTCCCACTAGGTTGGGTTGCCCAAAGACCCATCCAGCCAGATCCTGAACACCTCCCGCACTGAGGCATCCACAGCTTCTCTGGACAGCCTGTGCTCGTGTTTTACCACACACATAGTAGAAAAAAATCTTATATCTAAGCCCACCTTTTTCAGTTTAAAATTGTCACCTCTTGTCTTCTTTTTTTGTTGTTTGGTGTTGTGTTGGGGTTGAGAATTTCATTTCTGTACTTAGGAAGGTTGACAGACTTATTTTCTATATTAGAAGTCTCAAGTTGTTTAACTCAGTCTGCCTCCTTTTTCAAGGAGGCTTTGAGATAATAAAAGGTAATGATTGTCCTTCAACTGTTTGTCAAGATACATGTGCAGAAAAATGCTGTTAGTTTGGAAGTCTTAAATTAAGGTCTATATGTGGAAAACAGTAACCAACTCTTGATGTTCTAAGAAATTCTCACGTCCTGCTTCACCTTTGTTTATTTCTTTATTTTTATTTTATTTTTATTTTTTTACGTGTCCAAGGACTTGTCTTTGAAAGTGCCTGGTTTGCTTTTGTCAGCTATTAGCTGTTTCTGTCATTACTTGCCTTGGAGTAAATAACTTCCAATTATCTCCATTGAAATTGTTTTATTTTTTAATGTTACCAGGAAGATCTTTCCCAATACTACAAGGGCAGTTCTGTCTAGTAACTGTACAATCACACAATGGCTTGGGTTGGAGTAGACATTAAAGGACATTAGTTCCAGCCACCTGCTTTGGACTGGTTGCCCCCCCCCCCCCCCCCCCCCCCCACCAGCTCAGGGAGACTGGAGCCCTATCCAGGGATGGGACAACCACTGTATCTCTGGGCGGTAGTGCCAGGATCCCTCACTGCTCTCTGAGTAAGGAATTTGCCCCTAACATCTGATCTAAATTTCTCTTTTTCCTTTAAAACCATTCACCCTTTCCTTTCACAGTCAGGCCATGTAAAAAGTCTGTATCCCTTCTGATATTTAACCTGCTTTTTAGTACTGGAAGGACTATGTTTGAACTTCATTGTTAAAAAAACAAACATAAGGGATTGCATGATTATTATATTTAAGCAAGTTCTAAGGGTTGTGTAACTTGGAGTGAGGGGAGGGGCTGAAACTCTAAAAGAGCTTCTCCCATCTCAGAAAATGGTCTCTGCACTGATTCTGTAGAGGAGGCACTGTGTGGAGCATTAGGATTCCCAGTTAAGTGATAATGAAATTGGATTTCTGCTTCAGAAATATTCTCAGATCCAACATTGTTCTTCCATATACAGTTCAGTTATTCTGATTTTGTGAGTGAGGGGTGGACTTCTGACATAAGAAGAAATACCAGAATTTGTTCCATATACTTAATTTTCTTAGTAATAGGCTCTGAAGTGAAGATTAGAGTTTTGTTTCCAAAATCCTATTTTGTATTTTAATTTTCTATTTATAGCTCCATGTTCATACATGGGTAAATCTAGAGTACAAATGTGATTACTTCTGAGCAACTGAATGCTAGCACAAATTGAAATAGAAGCACAGGTGCTATCATTTTCACAAAATAGCACTGTCTCAAATCTTTCCAGTTTTCCCATAAGGTTTGCAAGATGTGGTCTATTATTTCAATAGTCTTTATGTATTTTCTGTGTAGATAGTGAAGCATTCCAATGGTCTGTGTTCAGTGCTGCCCAAGTTTTGCAATTTCACACTTCCATGACTGTTTGTTAAAATCCTAGTAGACAAAAAGCACACCATTTGGAAGTATGTATAAATAGCAGCACACCCCTCCAAATTAATTTTCTCATCAGAAACCAGATTCTCTAATGTCATTTATACATATGCTTCCCCCCCTTACTGCTGTGTGGCTTGTTATTAAGTTGCTAGGCAACTGGGGACTATTCTGTTTATGGTTTCAATTTTAAATAATCATTTGACTCTTAAAATTGTGCAAATGTCAGTTAAGTAGGAATGTTACTCATCTTAATGTTGTCCTGAACTATGCAGTGCTTCTAGAGCTGAGAATGTCAGAAGCAGCCCAGGAGAACGTTGTATATATACAAACATGTTTACATTTACAAAGGGCAATAATATGTCCTGTTCACCAAAGAACCACTAAGAAGATGGATGCTTTTCATTTCACTTGCAGAACAGAAAAGTAATAGTTCTCTTTATGGTAGCTGAAGTAGTTTTAATTGCCTCTTTACTCCCGTTCATCAGTTATGGTAATAAAAATAGCAGATCCAGCTTTTTAGCCACACAGTATTTTTAACTTGAAATCTATGTATTTATAATTTGCTGAACTTCTTTTTCAGGCTAGCCCGGATTCTAGTTCGCCTGCCAGCACTTAGGCTGATGAGCTCTAGCATTACTGAGGAACTATTTTTTACTGGTCTCATTGGAAATGTTCCAATTGACAGCATAATCCCGTACATTCTCAAAATGGAAACAGCAGAATATAATGGTCAAATAACTGGCACATCTGCATAGTGGGAACAACACAATTTGAAGGATCAAAGTAATTTTCATAAAAATACACAATTAAGAAGTTAAAAGAATAGCATTTGGTATGTACAAATATTTCCAACTTGTTACCTGTTTCCTATCAGATTTCTCTTTGTCTGTTTGCTAATATTGACGAGACTGAAGCAGCGATTACAAGAGCTGCTGTGGGACCTTTTCTGCCATAAGGAATACCTTTGATGCCTTTCATTCAAAAGGCTGTAGGTTACTGAACTTACTTTTCACATTCTTTGTACTTAGGAATTGTCAGTGGTTAAAAATAGAATTTTACAATTTAATAAGATTACTTTAAAAGTAAAAATGAACAGTGTAGGTAGATCTAAGAATATCCTTGGAATTAATGCCTAATAATTGCTGGGATATAATACTAGCACTTTGTAAGCACTTCTTATCAAAGCGATATTATCAGCATCCTGCTTGCGAGCAGGAAGGATGAAAAGATTTTATATATCCTTAGTAAAAATGCTAGCGATTTCTGTGACAATGTAGAGTGCTACAGGAGACAATCATTTATTCCACAAAAAGTCACTTGCTCTTACATTATATCTTAAATAGTAATGTGGATTCCTGGATATCCACATTATGAGGATCTGTACTGTTAAATTAGTGCATTTGTTGTTAACAGCATGATGTGATCACAGTGACTTTTACATGCTACAGAAATTACCAAAATAAGGATAAAAAAAATGTTTTTACACTAATGGTGAATTATTCAGGTTCCTTAAAGTTTCTATTCAGCTCAGCATTCGTGGTAAATGTTATTCTAATGGGAAGCCTTTTGATTGTGGAGAATTATCAGTCATTAACTGGAAGAATACTTGTTTTAAAATAGAGATGCTCTTTTAGAATGCTCTGTGTATCTACAAATTTGCTTCTTCCATCTGTACTCCTGCACACTCTCATTGTCCAGCACAGCGTGGAAAACTGAGAACATCTGGCTGTGAACAAGAGTATATTATAAAGATCTCATAATTTAATCTGCCCCCTTATTAGTCAGAGCACTCCCAGTTTTGCAGTGCTTTCAGCCCTATGGCTCAGTTTGAAAATGTGGCTGGGATTTACAATTTTGTGCGTGACTGCAGTTAATGACTGATATAAAGTGACTTTTTAATAGCCCAGAGTGATGAGTCAGCAACGCTTTTTTGTACCTACTAGCACTGCTTTTAGTTTAGTGTAATTTATTATTATTGACATGAAACATTTTAAACAGTGTTTTGCTTCTTAAAAGTCATGATGGTTAATACCTTCATCTGATCCTGGCATATTAGATGCGTCAGTTACTTTAATTATTTGTATGATAGAGATGTTTTCTATTTGCATAATTTTATGTGACAAAAATCTAATGGGAAATTCAGCACTTTTTTTTCTTTCTATAGCGACACTTAAAAAAAAAAAAACCACAACTAATTAAGTCTGAACTATTGCAAAGAACTTAGGCAGGTCTACATAAAGCTTCTGGTGTAATAAAAGGTTCTGATCTGGTGTACTTCATTCTCATGAGGAGACTCACATTTTTATAACTTTTATGATATATTACATGACTGCAAAGGCTATGTAATTTCAGCTTCTGTATGCATTAAGATCTAGTAATGGTGACTGCACCAGAACATTCATGTTCTCTAAAGGGTGTAACAAAGAGTCCAGTATACATGTGGAGATCTGTAATACTGCACTGTTCTCTTAGTCTTTGCTATATTGTTGTACTTTTAATGTGGTGGAAAGCCACATTCTGAATTGTAATGCAAGTCATTGTACTATTGTACTAGTGGTTGCATTGCGATATGACTTAGTGTGAGTATGTTGGCACATCTGGTGCAAGGTCTCTGTTCTGAAGGTGTAAAAATTTAAAATAGTGGCTTTATGAACAGCAGAGGAAGTACCTACCTTGGAAAACTTTGTGGCTGGTTTTGTTGAAATTGTAAATTTTATGGCATTATGTTATTGTTCTAAAAGTGGTATACGTTGAACTTGTGATGATTTTTATTGCAAAAAGTTTCATTTTCTTCCAGTATTTTGTTAAAAAAAAAAAAAAAAAATCATTGAAGCAACTACGTAGGCATTGTTAAAAGAGAAACGAAATATTCCTGAACACAAAAGCTAGACAGGATTTTCTTTTTGCAGTTTGGATGCACACCTGATAGCTTTTCATGACAAGGATCACTTTCACTTCAGTTTTTCAAGTAAAAGGGCACATTTTCAGTGCAAAAATTTGTTTTCCCCCTTTTTTCCTACTCATGATGTGACCAAAGTTCAAGGAACAAAATAAAGCCCACCATGTTTTTTAGGGGGTACAGGAGGGGCATATGAAGTAAACTCAAAATGTATGCATTTGTAAATCAAAACAGTAAATACCAATGCAGCTCTGGTTACAAATAAACTACAGTACCTAAAAAATGCAAGGCCACTTAATGATAATCCTCAGTACATCTCCATTATTGCCTTACTTTGCAAATATTTATTTTGCAAATATCTACCTGTGCGACCTGGTGCAGGGAGCTGCTTTGGCAGGGGGTTGGACTCGATGGTCCCTTGAGGTCTCATCCAACCTCTATGATTCTATGATGATTTCCTTGGCCTTCTAACAGTATTTTACCTAGGATAAAATAGTGATGTGTGTAAATGGAGTTACCACGGTGCAACTCATATCTAGGGTTTATGTAGTGAAGCAGTTCCACAGCTTAGGTTATATCAGAATCTTAAAAGCTTCTCTTCGTTCAGCATCATCACCATGACTGATGCCTTGCATTAGTTACAACCAATGTATATCAGTCCTTTTGCTGTTAATGAAAATGCACTTTCTCTAACTGTACGTTAATTTGATTCTGAGCCTAACAGCTGGAAATGTGGAAATTCGGACAGCAAACAGTAGATCCTTCAGCTTAAACACTGCATATTTGAATGCTAACTGTAAATGCTAAAATAGTTGTGATAAATGATGCAGCACTTCTTCCCCATATGCTGCTCAAGGGATGTCAGAAAAATTAGTCAAAGGTTTGGCATGTGAATGAGCCACTGAAAGCAATCTGCCATGTGAAGCCATATTCTCCAGTGGAGTAGGACTCCTTTGCACTGTTTTTCAGGTGTTATCATCTGGCAGCAAAACTATTTTAGTTCATTCAGATAAATGTTTTTCTTTCCTTTACCTGTCCACCAATATAAGGTAGATGTTCTAAAGATGCAGAACTGACAGAAATTCTTTCTGCCAACAGTTAAGGTGTTCCTTGCCAGCAGCCACAGGAGACACAGATAAGGAAAACAGAGTGGAGACCGTTTTTTATAAGATCTACGTTCACCATTTTTCAGCTTCTTATGCTGGTGGAGTTTTGAGGCCAATCTAACATAATGAAGGTAGAACAACAGACATGGTAAAACTCATCATTAGTTTGCAGTTGAACTTGGATCATAAGTTCTGATCCCTCATAATCCACGTGTGTTACATTAGGTACAGGTACTGCAAAAAATGCTACAAGACTGACATAGCTAGTGTCATTTCTGAGTTTGCCAGTGAGTGGAAAGCAGTCACAGACTAAGCTCATCAACGTGTCTTTTAAATGAGTTTCCCTTCAGTTGTTTTTTGTTTGTTTGTTTAAGTGCAGCCTTTTGCTTGTGAATATAGAACAGGACTCTTTACATTATTGTAAAATTCTTGCAAAATGTTTTACTGACTTTTAAGTATGGAAACAAGTTGTTTTCATGCAGGCCTAGTAAAGGCCAGGCTTGTGTTTACAGAACTAGACTCAAAAGGATCACAGTCTAAAAGTGATTCTAAGAAAAGTGTCATCTCACTGAAGCTCTACTCAGTGCCTACAATATAGTCTGCGGAATCTTCCACTTGGTGGAAAAATAGCAATGAAGTATCTGGTTAGATGGAACAGAACTTGTGTATGTGTATATATTGGTTATAATTTGTGCAGAAAATTGAGAGTTCTGTACCGATGGAAACTGGAGTGTGCAGGGAATGGTAATAAGGCAGAAATGTCCGTGGGCTGAGCGGTTTGTTTGCTCCTTCTTCAGAAGGAATAGATATGGATCGTGTCGATTAAAAAGAGCAATGACAGACAATGGTGTAGGAGTTATTTGGGGTTAGCTTTGCGATAATTATTCTTACTGCATATGTGAGAAAGGCAATAATTAGATTAATGAGATGCAGGACTAAGGCCAAGGGAAAAAAAAAAGGAAACATGATCTCCAAGAATTTTAAGTGAGATCCATGGAAAGCATTCGGGACTCTGCTTTAGCTGCTGTGAACTCAGTGAATTGCAGTTTTCATAGCACTCTGAGACACAAAGGTATTGTTTGTCCTTGTAGATTACTTGGTGTCGTTTTCAGAGGGTTTTCTTTAACCATCATTTTCAAGCACTTAGCCCTCAGGGCAGCAATAATATAAACAGCACTGACTCAAGGTTTCTGTACTGCAAACCTCTGTCTCTGCGTTCTCTTTATGCCTTCAGGAGGAGGCATATTACTGCAGTCTTACTGGGAAAACAAGTCAGAGCCAAGGCTTCCAGGTCAAACCAGTCTTCTGAGCTTATCTTCTTTGATAGAAACTATAAGACACCTTAGTACTTTCGTTGCTGTGTATAGTACGCAGGATTTTTCACAGATCTCTGAATTTCACTGAGGACGGTGGAGATGCTAGTGTGTTTCTCCAGCCATTAAAATTAAGAGGTAGCTGGGAAAGGGGAACACAGCAGGCTCAAAGTTCTGCCAAAGAAGCAGTGATCAAAGCTGCTTTCTGCAATAACAGTACCTGTGAGGGAGACCTGTTTGAACTGGGTGATGTGCGTAGTAGAACTGGCAGGAAAATCAAACATACACTTCTAGCAAGTGTTAACCAACTAAACTCTGTGAGTTACGATAGTGTCATTGTCCAGTTCCACAGCATTCAAGGTGCTTATAAATGTCAACGGTTTACCGGGCTGGATCGGCCCGGTTCCGTGACGACTGGTGCGAGGGACCCACAGACCCACGCCCCAGGAAAGGGCAAGGAATAAGGGAAAAGGGAAAAGGGAGATGGGCCTAGAAACAAAACAGCGGCAACGATCTGAGGAGGAAAGCTAATTTACTAAATAAGATATCAGAAAGTAAAATAACACAATATAATATTGGAATTGAGGCTAATGAATCAAATAAAATGAGCAAGAGAGAGTGTCCGATAAACCGAAGGCCTTACGCTAACGCTGAAGGCGATACGGCAGCGAGCACCCACTGCTGAGACGATCCCGAAGGAAAGAGAGTGTCCCGTGACCGCTGAGGGTTTTTATCTGTTCCCTCTGAGCGGAAAACACGTGAAAATACAAAGCATCGCAAAGTCCTCTGGGGAATGTAGTTCTTCTTCTCTTCTGAGACAGGTATACCTGGAACCATCAATGATCCATGGGGCTGGAGTATTAGCTCTTTACCTCTTAATGCAATACATGATGTTATGATGTGGAATACCAGTACCAAAAATCATAAAACCATGACATTCCACCCCTTATTCCACATCGTTACATCATGCTTGATACATACAGAAGAACAATGATTAACATGCATTAGATATACACACACACAACATATATATACAAGTATATACATGGAATTACTGCCTGCACTCCCCCAACATCAAATTCCCTTGTGGTACACACTGAACATCCCCATTCTTCTGCATCACCCACCAAGTGGATCCAGGTCCCTGAGCAAAGACAGTTCCACGGAGAGGTTTGCCCTTTCCAGAAGCTGGAAGTACCCAAACTGCTTTGCCCAACATGTTCTTTACATGTACTACAGGGACCTTATCTCCCTCTACTGTAGGTAGAGAGTTGGATTGGGCAGGACCATCACGATTGATGGATCCTCGAGTATTGACCAACCAGGTGGCTTCTGCCAAATGCTTCTCCCAATGCTTGAATGTTCCGCCACCCATTGCTTTCAACATGGTTTTTAGCAACCCATTGTATCTTTCAATTTTACCAGAAGCTGGTGCGTGATAGGGGATATGATAAATCCATTCAATGCCATGATCTTTGGCCCAATTACTTACAAGAGAATTTTTGAAATGAGTCCCATTATCTGACTCAATTCTTTCTGGAGTGCCATGTCGCCATAGGACTTGTTTCTCCAGACCTAGAATGGTGTTTCGGGCGGTAGCATGGGGTACTGCATATGTTTCAAGCCACCCAGTGGTTGCTTCCACCATGGTGAGCACATAACGCTTACCATTGCGAGTTCGTGGCAAGGTGATATAATCTACCTGCCACGCCTCCCCATATTTATACTTTTGCCATCGCCCTTCCCCCCAAAGAGGTTTCATCCTCTTGGCTTGTTTAATTGTAGCGCATGTATCACAGTCATGGATAACCTGTGCAATAGCATCCATAGTTAAGTCCACCCCTCGGTCTCTAGCCCACTTATATGTTGCATCTCTTCCTTGATGGCCCGAGGTCTCATGGGCCCATCGAGCTAAAAATAATTCACTTTTATGTTGCCAGTCCAAGTCTACTTGAGCCATCTTAACTTTGGCAGCTCTATCTACCTGATGGTTATTCTGTTGTTCTTCAGTTGCTCGGCTTTTAGGAACATGAGCATCTACATGGCGCACCTTTACAACCATATTCTTTACTCGGGCAGCAATATCTTTCCACAGTTCAGCAGCCCAAATAGGTTTACCCCTCCGTTGCCAGCCATTTTGTTCCCATTGCTGTAACCACCCCCATAAGGCATTTGCCACCATCCATGAGTCAGTGTAAAGATAAAGCACTGGCCACCTCTCGCGTTCAGCAACATCTAAGGCCAGCTGGACAGCCTTTACCTCTGCAAATTGGCTTGATTCTCCTTTTCCTTCAGTGGCCTCTGCAACTTGTCGTGTGGGGCTCCACACAGCAGATTTCCATCTGCGGTGCTTTCCCACAATGCGACACGATCCATCTGTGAACAGGGCATATCTCTTTTCATTGTCTGGTAGTTCATTGTATGGTGGGGCCTCTTTAGCACGTGATACCTCCTCTGCGGGTGTTGTTCCAAACTTTTTACCTTCAGGCCAGTCCATGATCACTTCTAGGATTCCTGGATGACTGAGGTTCCCCATCCGAGCTCGCTGTGTAATCAGCGCAATCCACTTACTCCAAGTGGCATCAGTAGCATGATGGGTAGAGGGAACCTTTCCTTTGAACATCCAGTTCAGCACTGGCAGTCGAGGTGCCAGAAGGAGCTGCGCTTCAGTACCGATTACTTCGGAAGCAGCTCGAACCCCCTCGTACGCGGCTAAGATTTCCTTCTCAGTTGGAGTGTAGCGCTCCTCAGACCCCCTGTATGCTCGACTCCAGAAACCAAGGGGTCGGCCTCGGGTCTCTCCAGAAGCTCTTTGCCACAAACTCCAAGTGGGACCTTCCTTTCCAGCAGCAGTGTAGAGGATGTTCTTTACATCCTGTCCCGTCCGCACTGGCCCCAGGGCCACGGCACGGGCTATCTCCTGCTTAATTTGCTCAAAAGCCTGCTGCTGCTCAGGACCCCATACAAAATCATTCTTCTTCCGCGTCACCCGAAAGAGAGGGCTCACAATGAGACTGTAGTTTGGAACATGCATTCTCCAAAAGCCCACTACACCCAGAAAAGCTTGGGTCTCTGTCTTACTAGTGGGTGGAGACATAGCAATAATTTTGTCGATCACATCTGTTGGGATGTGACGACGTCCATCTTGCCACTTTATTCCTAGGAACTGAATTTCCTGTGCAGGCCCTTTCACTTTGCTTCGCTTAATAGCAAAGCCAGCTCGCAGGAGGATCTGAATTATTCTCTCTCCTTTCTCGAAAACTTCCCCTGCTGTATTGCCCCACACAATGATGTCATCAATGTGTTTTAAGTGCTCAGGAGCACCGCCCTGTTCCAGTGCAGTTTGGATCAACCCATGGCAAATGGTTGGGCTGTGCTTCCACCCCTGGGGTAAACGGTTCCAGATGTACTGAATGCCTCTCCAAGTGAAAGCAAACTGTGGCCTGCATTCTGTGGCCAGAGGAATTGAAAAGAAGGCATTGGCAATGTCAATGGTGGCATACCACTTGGCTGCTTTTGACTCCAGTTCGTACTGGAGTTGAAGCATGTCCGGCACAGCAGCACTCAGTGGGGGTGTGACTTCATTCAGGCCACGGTAATCTACCGTCAGCCTCCATTCTCCACTGGTTTTACGCACTGTCCATATGGGGCTATTAAAAGGTGAGTGAGTCATAGTCAACTCTTGTGAACCCCCAGTCACCCCAGAAATATAGATTAATTCTGTCCTTTGGTGACTCGAGGGCATTAGAGTGCACTGTGCACCAGTGTCCACCAATGCCTTATATTTTTTGTGGTTCTGATGTGCCAGGCCATCGAATCCACACAGTCCAATACACTCTATTATCCCTTTCCCCCCCCTGGCTGGGGGGCACGGGCTATTGTGGTTGGTATGTACCTCGCTCAGTTCTGAAGGAGTACCGTTCAGGCAGGAGGACATCTCGCTCAGACAGGAGGGTGTCTCTTTCAGGTTGGAGGGCATCTTGCACAAACTGGAGACCATCTTGTTGCACAAACTGGAGACCATCATGTTGAGACTGAGGGTTGTTGAGTTCGGACTGGAGGGCATCTCTTTCAGGCTGGAGGGTGTCTTTCTCGAACTGGAGGGCGTCCATGTTGGTCTGGAGAGCTTCTTGTTGAGACCGGAAGGTGTCTCTCTCGATCTGGAGGGCGTCTCTCTCGGTCTGGAGGGTCTGATTGTCAGCTAAAAGACTGTCTTTCTCAATTTGGAGACTGTCCCTTTCGGCTCGGAGACTCTCTCGCTCTATTTTAAAAACTCTGTGCCTCTCTGGGATAGTATTGAATAAAGTCCGATTGGCATAAGCCAGACCCCAAATAATTTGGGCCTCCTCAGATCCGTCTGAGCCGCAACATCCCTGTCTCAAATATCTGCTTAGGTTCTCAGGGTCTTGCAGGTGTTCAGGAGAAAAGTCCCATGACACCGGTGATGCCCACTTCTCTAAAGTCTCTCCTAAGTCCCTCCAAACTCCCTGCCAGTCACTGTTCTCTGGCTCTGGGGAAGGCTTTCTCAAAATATTATAAATATAGATACCGATAAGGAGTACATTCAGGGTGACTGACACCACAATCATTACGAGCATTGGATGAGCATTCAGAAAACGCCTAATGAATTCAAAGGAGAGGCCAGGAGCCGGTTTAAAAATCATGAGTTCCGTAACAACTCCACCTGGGGTTGCTCCCCCCGGAACTGAATGCCACATCATATACAAAAGCCAGGTAGGTATTTCCATCAGTGTTTTTAGTTTATCATATACAGACCAAGCTGCATAGATCAGACTGGCAAACTTAATTAAGTCCCAGTATATTCTGAGCATTACAAGGGAAGAAACCACGAAATGCAGCCCCTTTAAGAGCAGTTTAAAAAGCGAGAGCATTTTTTTTTTTTTTCTTTACTGAAACAAGCTAGCAGTACCCAAAAGAAGTTTACAAATATCCCAGAACAACTGGCAGTACGCCCAGACTTCAAGGTCGTGTTATGCCGTACAGCACCTGCAGTACAGATAAGCTTGCTAGCAAGAGACAGAGATTCACTCTAAGAGTATGTCTCTGCCCGGCTAAGGCAGCTCGTTTGCCCCACGTTGGGCGCCAAAAATGTCAACGGTTTACCGGGCTGGATCGGCCCGGTTCCGTGACGACTGGTGCGAGGGACCCACAGACCCACGCCCCAGGAAAGGGCAAGGAATAAGGGAAAAGGGAAAAGGGAGATGGGCCTAGAAACAAAACAGCGGCAACGATCTGAGGAGGAAAGCTAATTTACTAAATAAGATATCAGAAAGTAAAATAACACAATATAATATTGGAATTGAGGCTAATGAATCAAATAAAATGAGCAAGAGAGAGTGTCCGATAAACCGAAGGCCTTACGCTAACGCTGAAGGCGATACGGCAGCGAGCACCCACTGCTGAGACGATCCCGAAGGAAAGAGAGTGTCCCGTGACCGCTGAGGGTTTTTATCTGTTCCCTCTGAGCGGAAAACACGTGAAAATACAAAGCATCGCAAAGTCCTCTGGGGAATGTAGTTCTTCTTCTCTTCTGAGACAGGTATACCTGGAACCATCAATGATCCATGGGGCTGGAGTATTAGCTCTTTACCTCTTAATGCAATACATGATGTTATGATGTGGAATACCAGTACCAAAAATCATAAAACCATGACAATAAAGTAAAAATGAAGCCTGTAAGTGGTGTGAGTGCCCAGCTAGCAGTTCTGTGAACGCTGCTTCCTGAGGAAAGGACAGGTGCACCAGTAAAAGACCTATGAGATCACCTTCCCCAGGAGAAAAAAGGAAAAAAAAGAAAACCCAAACAGATACTGTTTTTCTATTTGAAACCTCACTGCTCTCCTTCACTTATCCTGCTTTGTGTTCTAAAGAATAGGTTGGTTCTTTTCAACTCTGCTGTTGCCTCGGAAGTGAAATAGTAGAAATAAGTTGTGAATGAGTTCCTGTTTGTCCCATTTGAGACAAGAGAGGCAAATAACAGACGTGGTGACATTTTGCCCTGATGTCAAACATGCATACAACATCTTTAAATCCGACAGCTCAGTTTACCCAGGCAGAATTAGCAATGTGAAGCCATGTGCATCCCAGAGGAGAATAAAGGCTGGAGAAAGGTCGATCTGTCAGCATCTACTGCATCTTGAGGGTCAGAACATGATTTTTAAAATGGCTTTGTATGGAAATTACTGAGGAGGCGTGGTTGAAGGGGAGCGTAAGTGGAAAACGCTTCTAGCACATGTGGATTCTAAAGTTGCTGACTTATTTTACTGGTAAAGACTCCTGAATTAAACTCAAGCTTACTGTTTGACTAAAAATGCTGTAAGCCCTCTTGTTAGACAAGAATACAATCCTGCTTTTGCTCCAATTAAAATTATAATTATATGAAAAATTACACGTGCAGAAAAATTGTGTGTACCAAAGGTGCAAGTTAAAGTAAAATCTTCCTTAAAGTTTGAATCCTGTGAGTCTAAATACTAGACAAGGAAGACACACAGCCCCAGAATTACCTTATTAGTGAAGGTTTTTTGTGAAATCGTAAGTTCATCACAAATAATGTCATAATGTTCCATAATTCCCATGGCCCTTTTTATTATCTGAGTGGCATTAATGCTTTGAAAATAGGAAAATGGCTTATTCTTAAACTCATACTGTTCTTCCCTTTTTTTTTCTAAGGGAATTTTTTTATTTTACATATCTTTATTTTGTGCCTCCCACCACGGCACATTCCTGCATGTTCAGTACTGAAACTCGAACAGCTGATGCCTGTGTGTGTAGCTGTATGTGTATGAATGTAGATGTGTTAATATATCTAAATATATTATGTACAGTGTATATAAAGTGTGTAGTGTATGTAAATATGTACATATTTGTAGCCAAATATTCTTGATGTTCTTTGTTAAAACTTTTCATTTATTTTCTAAATCAGAGCTACTTAATTTTCATTGCGTAGCCTAAACTAAGCCTGGCTTAAAGCAACTGAACACCCGTGAATTTAAGAGCTTTGCCCCTTTTTCTAACCCCGGTTTGAGTTTGGTATTTTCTCTTCAATACTCACGAATACATTCAGTGCAGCTTCTGTTTTTTGTATTATTCCCGTCACCTTTTCTCATTTGATGGGTGAAGTGATCCAATAAGAGTTGGTAGAACCTGAAATACCTGTTAAAAATAAATGTATTAAAAAAAAAAAAAAAGCAACCCTACAGTCATACTTGTATATTTTCAGTATGCACTTATTTCTCAGAAGGATGAAAGAGAATGCTTTTTGTAAAGGTTTATCCCACAATGAAACACGGTGAGAGAGTTTAAGTCTTCAGCTGCAGTCAACGGGAAGAAAACGTTTCTGCATCATTGGACAGTCGCACTCAGAACAGCGTGAACCAATGCCATTTAAAATGTAGTAACAAACCAGACAGAATCTGTTGTTTGTTTTGTTACTGAGGGTGCTGTCTGTTCCATGTTCTGTCAGTTCCTGGAGCTGCAGTCTGTGCGCATCTTGCAGCGTGTGGGAGCTGGGCACAGAGCGTTCATAAAATTGGACTTGCACAAACTCTGTTACATGTGGGAGATGTTCAGATATCTGAATGATCAAAATGCAGGACGTTCGTGTTTGTTTTCCCTCTTGATGACTTGAAGTTACGTGGTTAAGCCTCTCAGAGTAATCTTTTTTTTTTTTTTTTTTTTTAAAGACATTTTTACAGACTGTCTAGGGGAGTAGTTTAAGCATGTCTTCTGTATTGAAAACAAGTGGAGCTCTCTGGGCATTCACCTCACAGACTCAGTGTTGTGTGACCTTAGCAGGTGGGCACACGGCACCAGAAATGCCGTGAGTCTCCTGCATGATGAAAGCAGAGCACGAGTCCTTCTCAGAGCTCAGAGCCAGGCTGCATGCATCACATCTCTGCTGTGAGCAGCACTAGGACTGTTCTCTTGTTTCTTGCTCTATGGTTTAGTAAGCATTTGTCTGCAAGCTCTTGTTTTAAATACAGAACTGGTAAAGCATCCGTCTTTGGTGTTTCAAGTCCAGTTTCTGAGATTTTCAGCAGGAAAAAATTATTGAAATGAATGGCAGGAATTCCTGTGACAGATGGTCCTCCCGTGGTGTCATGACAATCAGTGTGGTCCCTATAATGCTTCCTTCCCTCTTTAAAGGCCGAAACGGAAACCTGAATGTCTCTTAACTGATGTAACTGTAAAATTTAAAGGGTGAACTGAATCTGTTGGAAAATTCGGTAGTGAATTTGTTTTATATATATGCTTGAATTGTTTTTATTCTAAAGAACAAAATGTGCTCAGATTTAAGTGGCAGTAGAGCAGAGTTGTAAGGTTCTGCAGGAGCTGCGGGTGTGTGATGCGCACACCTGGCCAGGGACACAGCACTCCCGCAGGACTGGTTCCTGTATGTTTTGTAGTGATCTCAGATAAACAGTAATAAAGCACAGGTCCATTCGAGCTATTTTCTACAACTGTGCATTAACAGTAGTCTAATTCATTAATTAAAGAGTAACCTTAAGAAAAAAAACCACGTCGCTTCCATAGCGTACGCTTCCCCATAAATGGAGTTAAGGCGAGGACGTGGGGACGTTCCTCACCATCATCTGTACTGGGAACGCAGCCGCAGCGCTCGGTGTGTGCAGCTGAGGAACCGACAGTGCAGAAGTGCTGCATCCCATGTGGTGCCGCGGGCAGGAGCGGGCTGCTCCGCCACGCCGCAGTGTTACGGAGGAGTTCCCCACTTCTGGCTGCTCGGGGCGCCCGCGGGCATTGATTCCTCGGGGTGCCCGCTGCAATATCTGCGTCCTTCCTTTAGAAACCTCATTTGTGCGGTCAGATTTTCATTTCAGGTTTAAACATCACAGCAGTTACTCATTTCTCACAGCTTCTTTTGTGAATCAACGTTGTATGGGTAATAGCATATAAAAATAATAGCATGGTCTTTTTTAATATGAATTTTATATCTAATCAGTGTCTTCAGTTCATGAAGAGGAATTTGCATTGTTGTGTTTCTATACAGTATTGCAGTGCATGTTTTAGCTTATGCATTTTATTAAATGCTGTTTAAATGTGGCTTTATATTGTTGTGACTTACTACTACTACACGAGGTTTATACTATTAAAGCGAATTACAAATACCAATGCATTCTGGATTGTTTTATTTTTAGGTTCACTGCATTCTTTAACGTTATATATATATATATATCTGTCTGAGCCCAACACAGTACAGAAACGGACCTTTCCCTTCAGGCCGTGATACACGAGAGCAGTGAGAGCAGTGCCACGGACCTTCAGTCAGCAGGGAGCGACCTCTGTGAACAAGCTGGGAAAGACTTCTTTTTCATAGGAGTTTGAATTCATCTTTAGACCTGCGCTGTCTGCTGAAGGGGCGGGAGGAGATGGACAGCTGTCAGAGCGTGCGGGGACCTGCTGCCTTGCTCCTGCCGGGCGTGGAATTACGGTGCAGTGCTGGATTTCATTTCCTTTCACCCTCACTTAATATTTAAGATAACGAAATCGAACTCTCGTCTGCACGGTTAAAGCGTCCTTATTTTACGTGTAACAGCTGCGGGGCGCCAGCGCGTTCCCAGAAGGCACTGACTTCACTTTCTGCTGCTGTTCGGAGCTCTGCGAGTCAGAGCGCCGAGTTCCATTGTGCAGAAATAAGGATGGAGAGTTCTGGATCCGGTTATAAACCTCCGCGCCTCCGTGTGCGGAACTGCGGGGCGGCGGAGGGCGGAGAGCAGCGGCGGTGCGCTGGGGATGCTGGGTGCGCTGGGGATGCTGGGTGCGCTGGGTGCGCTGGGGATGCTGGGTGCGCTGGGGATGCTGGGTGCGCTGGGTGCGCTGGGTGCGCTGGGTGAGCTGGGGATGCTGGGTGCGCTGGGTGCGCTGGGGCGGCGCGGCCTCTGCCCCGCGCTGCGATCCCCGCGGCCGCAGAACCGTCCGCCCCGCCCCCACCGCCCCGCTCACACCGATGGGCGGTGGCTGCCCGGCCCCGCCCACGCCGCGGCCCCGCCCCCTCGTTCCGCGCAGCCGCGGGGCGCCGCGCCGCGCTTCCGCCCGCCGCCATGCCCATGAAGGGGCGCTTCCGCCCGCCGCCATGCCCATGAAGGGGCGCTTCCCGGTGCGGCGGACGCTGCAGTACCTGAACCAGGGCGACGTCATTTTCAAGAGCTCGGTGAAGGTTATGACCGTGAACTACAACACGGCGGGGGAGCCGAGCGAGGGCGCGAGGTGAGCGCGGGGAGGGGTGTGGGGAACAGGGAACGGCCCCCACCTCCGAGCACCGCCGCCCACCTCGTTCCGCGCCGCTGTTCTTTCTCTTCCTCCTAGAAAGTTTGTGTTTTTCAACATCCCTCAGATCCAGTACAAAAACCCCTGGGTGCAGATCATGCTCTTCAGGAACATGACGCCGTCACCCTTCCTCCGTTTCTACCTCGGTAGGCGATCCTGTCAGGGCGCCGCGCACGCGCAGAGCGGGTGGTGGCGGCCGGGGCTGATGCGCCACTGATGCGCTATGGGGGCTCATGTGCCATGGGGGCTGATGGTGTGCCATGGGGGCTGATGGTGTGCCATGGGGGCTGATGGTGCGCCATGGGGGCTGATGGTGCGCCATGGGGGCTGATGGTGCGCCATGGGGGCTGATGGTGTGCCATGGGGGCTGATGGTGCGCCATGGGGGCTGATGGTGCGCCATGGGGGCTGATGGTGCGCCATGGGGGCTGATGGTGCGCCATGGGGGCTGATGGTGCGCCATGGGGGCTGATGGTGCGCCATGGGGGCTGATGGTGTGCCATGGGGGCTGATGGTGCGCCATGGGGGCTGATGGTGCGCCATGGGGGCTGATGGTGCGCCATGGGGGCTGATGGTGCGCCATGGGGGCTGATGGTGCGCCATGGGGGCTGATGGTGTGCCATGGGGGCTGATGCGGGGCCGGGGCGGACACGGGGCTTTTGCCTTCGCTGCCGCGAGCCGCGCCAGACATCGCAGAGCAGATTTTTTTCATTAAATCTTCCTTCAAAGTACTGTCCTTGCGGCTCCTGTGAAGGCGTGTGCTGCTACGTGGCTGTGACTGTTTTAACAGATAGCGGAGAACAAGTTCTGGTTGACGTGGAGGATAAAAGCAACAAGGAGATAACTGAGCACATAAAAAAAATCCTGGGGAAAAGCAAGTAAGTATCTCTCCGTATCAGCAAACATTCCCTCCAGCGTCCGTTATAGTACAGCCCCTCAAAACTCCTAAAAAGCTGCCTGAATTGGAACTGTCCGGCTAAAATCCATCGCTACTGTAAACTGTAGCCTGGGAAGAGAGGGGAAAGGCCTTTCTTTCTTTTTTCTAGAGAAACACTTGAAAAAGAGAAAAGAGAAAAAGAAAAACTGTCACATCCTGCAACTTTTGGGCCCAGGAAGTATCATCTGCGAGAGTGCATGTGTGAAATTGAAGGGCAGGTTCCTTGCCCTGCCTTTGTGCCACTTCCCAAAGAGATGAGAGGAAAATATAAAGCTCTTCTGAAAAACGAAGCGGCTGCCTGACCTCGCAGGGCACACTGTGCTCGCTCGGGTCTGGAGGATAACGACTCTTCAGAGACAAGAGTTAACGCCCCCTGGCAGCAGGAGCAAACTCAGGTGATACTGACACGGCTGTCCCATTCTTACCACCACAGATAGAATAACTACAGTGAAAATTATTCTTAAATAAACGTAAGCTAAAAAAGCAGCTTCCTTTGTGCTAGTTTTGATGTAACACTGCGATCAAAGCTGTGTGAAAATAACAGAGAAAGCAGTGACCGCAGCCCTGCCTCCTGCTTGTGTCTGTGAATAAGGGAGTCAGCAGGATGAGAGTCACAGAATGGCTCGTGTTGTAAGGGACCTCTGGAAGTCATCGTGCCAAGGACCACACCCGGACTGCTGCTGAACATCTCACACACACAGCCCCACCACAGCCTCTTGTGCAGCCTGTGCCAGAGTTCAGTCGCTCTCACTGTTGGGATGGTTTACGATGGCCAGAGGGATCCTCTGTTCCAGTCTGTGCCCATTTCTCCTTGGCACTTAGGCAGCACTGAGAAGCCTGGCACAGTCATCCCCATACTGTTGAGATATTGATAAACACTGATAGATTCTGCCTCCCCAGCCCTTCAGTAGGCTGAACAGTTTCAGCTCTCAGCCCTTCCTTGTAAGAGAGACACTCCCATCTCTTAATTATCTAGATGGCCCTCAGACTCTCAGCAGGACGTGCATGGCTCTGTTGTACTGAGCCCAGAAACGGACTCAGGACTTCAGCTGTGAAGTACTCCTGCCCAGTGCTGAGCAAAGGATCGGGTCCCTCAGCCCACAGTGCTTCCCCCGGTGCAGTCCTGAAGTTCGGATCTGCTTTGCAACAGACGGATTAGGGAAATCACTTCTGCAGAAGCAGCACGGCATGCCCCAGGCACGTTTGAACTTCCTGCTGATTTCCAGCTTGTACGAACTGAAGGAAGACAAATGATAACATGCCTGTCTGAAACTTAAATGCTGAATTTTCTTGCTTAACTGATTTGGTTACCACTTAAAGTCTTATTTATCAAGAAAACTTGAAAGTTTTGAGAAGCACTGAAAAGAGAGAAGAATATGCAAGTTGGTATTTCAAATACACGCCTTAAAATAATCACTATCCTTAAAAAAACAAAATCAACTACTAAATGCAGAAATAAAACCCAAACCCATACAAAGAACTGCATCTTAAGAACTCCCAGCTAACTCCAGGCAGCAAATTGTTCTGCTGCCGTCCAGTGCTGCCACGCATCTCCCTCTGACGCCACTGCCCCTGCACACAAAGGTTTTGATCATAGTTTCCACTTCAGTTACACTGCACCTATAACAGTATAGAAATACACATCAGTCCTACATTGCTTTTAATTATTTAATTGCATATACCATTAAGTCAGGCTTGTATGTGCAAATTACTGTAGAAATAGTTTACCAGCACTTCCAAGCTAATGGTTGAATACATTTCACACCAATGTTTAAGGGATGCTGAAGGGCAAACACAGCACAAAATAGATGTTATTTCATCCCTGGTTTACTACGTCTCCATACAGAGCAGCGCATGCAACGGTAACGTGTCAGTGCTAGCTACTTACTGGTTTTATAATTAATAGATCTTCATTCTGTTGTGCCTTGGGAGCCTCACAGCAGTCCGAGAACCAGCATACAATCTTCACATTGGAGAGAACTTTCAGTATCAGAGGGCTGGTCTGCAGCATCTAACACTGCCAACCAACAGGAGCTGTGCTGTCTGTCACTTGTGAAAGTGGTGTTACACGACATAAGGAGACTTTATTAGTGCTTCAGACTGAACATACAAATAACGCAGGACAGTTACAACAAGGGAAACACACTTTCTAAACGCAAAAGTTGAAGCCACCAAAATATTCTTTTCATCAAATATTCTTTTCACCAAAAGCAGCTTTGGGTTACAACGCAGGGAGCAATCCTCCTGACTAGCAAACTAGTCTGCCCTAAGTAACTGACTCCTATTTATTTTAAAATGAACAGCCCCTGGGTAAAGTAGCTGTGTCATTTCCGCTGCCTTTGTAAACCCAGTGCCACAGCACAGAACTGTAGTTAGTTTACAGCCTTTCAGAATTCACTGCTGCAGACACTTGGTCCACTTCACGCACAGTAACGCCCGGAGATTCGCTCAATAAAAAACCTGAAGCTCTCACGACACATTCTGCACACCTACAACTCCAGGCCAAGGCTGCAGTAAGAACCACCATCCTGAAGCTGCTGCACTGCATTACTCTCATCAATTAGTGTTATCAGGGTATGTCTGCTGGTTTTGTTCCTCTTAAACAGAGGTACGCACCTCCAACGTTTAACGTTTATAAACCAGAGTTCCTACTGCTCATGATCGTGGTTCTGAAATACTAACAGTGCACAGCATAGCTCTGCCTGAGGCTGTTACTGTATTCATAGTTCAGAGACGTCGCTCTCCACCAAACTGTTCTCAGTAAGCCCACCAATATTAGTGCAAGAGATGATGATCAATATCCTCCATTTCAGCTGTAATTAAATACACCCTTTCACCCCCCCCTTTTTTTAACTCCTCCCAGTCACCTTTTCAAGCACTGATGTCTGAAGATGGGCCTCTGCCTTACAAAGGGGAGGAGTGGGGAAAGCAGTCCAGACTGCCCTCTGCAAAATGCAAAATAAATGCTAATTTAACACTGAACGATCCTGAATTTCACAGCACCGATCTTCAGAATCCCTCCTGCACTCCAGGGCCAGGCCTTCCCCTCGTCACCGCCGGGGCAGAGCTCCACACCACCACTCCCATCTGCACCTGCCTACCTGAGACACACACGCCTGATTCTTGTAACTTCCTTAGATGAGAATCAAGCATAGAACAGGTACTTATATTTGGCACAATCACAGCCCAGCTTTCAGAAACTCCAGTAGCACTTCATCTCTCCATGCTGAACAGGATTTCTGTAAATGCTATAAAGAGGATTCAAGTTTCAGCTAAGACAAATATTCTCTGGGTGACAGAATGATCATATAAAGAAAGGAATGTGTATGTTCCAGAATATAATTAGCACTTTCAAGGTCACCCTTAATGCTACAGTTTGTAACGGTGCTTGCCTGATCTTCTCCCCAGGAACGACAGCCTACAGATCCATTCCCACACTGGTAGCTCTGAAGCCAACGTGGCTTTCCCTGTTACTCTGCAATCTGTGCCTAGGGCAATTGAGAAACTGAAAGTAATGACAAGGCAGCACCTCAGATTTTACCTAGGAATTCTTATAGACACATAATAACTCACTTATATTAAGATCAGGAGAAGCCTCTAACAGTTTTTCAATCCACTTTATGTATTATTGCACAAAATGGACCTGCAGCCTGTACAGTGTGCACCTCAGAGAATCGCAGCAGCCTTTCAGCAGCAGTTTCTGTAACTTGGGACAGTCAGACTAGCCTGAAACTTGCACTGTGCTATGATCAGAAGATGCAGACTTTAGAAACATTTTTGTCTCTTCTGTCAAAGCTCCACTTGAAAAGCCAATAACTCAGCTGCTATAATAACATGGTGGAAACAAGGAAAGATGACAAACCAACCCCGAGATCATATCCAACTGACAGTTCCCTATTACCACTTAACCCTTGACCAAAATAAGCTCACAATAAGATGAATTAGCATTAAGATGGTTCTAACAAGTTACTGTAAATTTTCTTAGTACAAGTGTCCAAGACTAGCAGCATTCCTCTGTCTTCTTTCTTGAAGGCTGAGTAGCATTGGGAATACATAAATAAAAGTATAGGATACAACATTCTCCCAGCTCCTTCTTGTAATCTGTACTGCTGTTTGTAGCTGCTCCATCTTCCCATCGTAGCAGTGGACTTGAGATAACTACTCATGGTGTGACTGCTGCTTCAACAGTTGGATTTCTCCTTTTGTTTTGCTAATGTGTACTTCAGTTCCTTTAAGTTCTCTGTCAGTAGCTCCACCTCATCCATTCGCCCGCTATGCTTGGCATCAAATATATAGGCTTTGATATTATCTATCTGTTGGAGGAGCAGTTCCTCCTCTATAGCCTCCTCTCTTAAGATCTCACTGACATCCTCCTCTTCAAAGGGGTTGGTAGATCCTTCTTCAAATGGATTTCCAGAATTCCCCTTGCTCACAAGCTTTTGAGAAGGATTTTCATCCTCTTCAAAGGGATTTGAAGTACTGACAGATGCTCCATTAGTTTGCTCACCTTCCTCCTCATTTTCAAATGGATTATATTCTTTATTACTTCGCAGAGCTGTGTTAGAGAAAGAAATCTGTGGAGAAATGTCTTTGGCAAATGGGTTAGTGGGATCCTCCTCTGACAAAGGGGTATCTGCTTCATCTTCAAAGGGGTTTAGACAGGCAGCCTGACTTTGGTCTTTGTCACACTGTGGGACATTCCGGTGTCCAACTGGAAAGACCACGTACTCTTTAGCTGGCAGCTGCTGAACAGCAGCAGTTTCAAAATTTGGGTTCCTTTTCACTTGAGTAATATCCAAATCCATTCCACGTGCTAGTAAGTTCTGATTCTCTTTTGCAGCTTCATACTGATGCTGCTTGACTTCTCTGAAATCTAAGGAGCCTGTCCTTGAATGCTGAGACATGAATCTGTGGTGTTCTCTTTCCCACTCTTTTTCACAAAGGAACTGAAGTTCCTCCCTCTGCTTCTCTTCCTCCTCTGCCTGTTTTTTAGAAAGCTCAATAGCTTTCAGAGTTTGTTGTTTATCATATTCATCTTGAAGTTGCCTCAGGTTCTCTTGCAACGTGTGGACCTCATCCAGCCGATGAGCTGCCTTTGCTTGCTTAATAAAGGAAGTGATGTTGTCAATCTGCTGAAGAAGAGGGTCTGCTACCTCGCTCTGCCGAGAAACGCCAGAGGTTGGGAGCCAGCCTTCAGATTTCCTGACTGTTCCTTTTTTAAGGAGAGCTGCATCACCATTAACTGCACCTGCAGATCTGCAAGTCAAGTCTTTCTGCTTTTCCTCTTGTTTTCTGTGTGTTTCAAGAGCTGCCTAAAACAAACATATACAGAGAGAGCAATGAGCTTGGGAAATTCCGTTTTGAACATTCGTATTTACAAAAAAACAGGCTGTCTACCTTAACTACTGCTGTCACAAACACTGATTCTGTTTTTAGTTACTCTGCAACAAATTGTTCACTCTTGTATTATTACCTATTATTTGGAAAGACATTTAATGAAATATGTTCACATCTACCTGTACAAACCTGAGGTCAAGGAGGAGCAGTGAGTGCTGTACACAGAGCAGAAGATGCCTAAATTCAACTGTCCAAATAGATGTCTCAGACAGATCTGGACAGTAACAATACTACATCCACCTACAGCAGATATTTCTGTGACAGGGCATCAGCGTAAACATCAATTATATTATCAGACCTTGGAATGCAATTAGTTATATTTCTTAAGCTCTACTTTAGCACGAAGCTGGTTGATTTCACAGTTAGTGATGTAAGTATGGAATGATCTGCACAGAAAAAAGAATGAAGAAGTCTTAAGGACAGCTGTTCATACACAGGTAGCTACTAACACGTGGAGATAAACCATTGCAAATGATTATGTGTCTATTTAAGTCCTTGAAGGAGGCCCTCGTACAAACACAGATCTTAATGTGTCTTACCATATGCAGTCTTTTCTTCTTCAGTTCTTCATACTGATCTTTGGTTGGCAGGGACATTAGGCCAAACAGCTTTTCCTGCCAAAGATTGAAATATTCACAGTGAACTCTTCCAGGCATTCAGACAAGTTCTCAAATACCAGCAAATGCTCCACAGAAAAATATGAGGTACTTCTCCACTGCAGTCACTGCTCCAAGGCAGAGCACATCACGGCTGCTGGAAGTATGCTACTAGCTAGGCTGGGCCTCTGCAAGAGACAAAGCCGAGCCTTGTACATTCTCTTAGCCCTCTGAACACAACACCACTCTGACTGTGCTATCCATGCTCAGAATGGCTGCAGGAAACCTACAGAAGTAAACCTTCTGTCAAAAGTTTTAAACCACACAGGTAGGCAGTAAAGAAAGGAACACTACGTTACATTTAGCTCATAATATACGCTCTATTTACCTGAACAAAAAGCGTGGCTGAGTATCTTATCATCCTTTGAAGCTGTAGTGTTTTCGGATGAGGTTGGGGCTCTTCGTGCAAGCCCAGACTCAGAATCTTCTTACTGAAGAAGACAAACACAAGCCATCCATTCACCCACAACCGAAAGTAAGGAACACAATACCAGATGAACATTTTCAGAAGTTCTATCAGGCAAAACATCCTAAATACTACAAGCTGTAATACTTTTTTTTTTTCTTTTAACTGTGCTTCTATTTGTCTCCTCTGTGCATGGTTAGAGAAGGAAATAGAAACTGATGGTGCATGGGAACAGCACCTGCATTTCAATGGAGCAGGCAAGTTGACTGTGTGAATAAGCATAGGCCCCAGTAGTTGTGAATAAAAGGAGAGTCAATACAAGCTGTATTGGAAGAGGGGAAAAAATAATTCAGTTTATGTATACAGCAAAAGAGCACATGCGCTTCTTTTACCTTAGGGCATCTATAAATTCGTAGACTTTCTGAATCTCCACCCTCAAGTCATTAGCGTGCTCAAGACTGTAGGTTGTCTCCCCAGCACTACAAAAATAAACAGAACTTCATTGCAAGTCATAGCTCCAGTGAACAACACATACAACACAAAGCTATCCAAGATGCCAACAAATGTAAGGATAAATCGTTACAATCAGCTTGAAGCAAAAGCATTCTATTTAGAAACCCTTCTTTGCTGACAGAAGTGGAAAACAACTTGAAGACATGAATATTGACAGTTATAGGAAAAGTTTTAGTATGAGAAGAATCTCACTCTTATCAGTAATACTGAAAATAGATACAGCAAATGCACTCTGCATTTCTTCCAGGTTCAGAAAAATCATCACTGATCAAATAAGCAACTACACCACTGAAATAAGTTTTCCTCTTATGCTTGTCATAAAGCAGAACTCCACAAGCCCACGTGGGCATAATATTTAAGATTGCAGCAACTGACTGAGTACACATGGATACACGATCACTAGGTTCTCATTTACTGACAAAACGAAATTAGTATTTTCACATACAAAATCATCACCATGTCTCAAGAGCACCCTCCCAAGACTTTGTGCTAGTCAGCAGCAGCATTCTTAATGTCATTTTGTAATTCCACCTCCAAAACTACTTGCAGGATCCTTTATAGGTTCATCCAGTTACAAGGGACCAACCATATCTAGTATTTGGATATGTGCCTCTATATGAATCAAAACAGACAGCTGTTTCACTTAATCTAACTGCAGAAATCTGAATAGAGGAAGGGATCTATTTCAATAGTAAAAAAAAAATCAGAAAGTAGGGAAAATAAAACCACTTGCATTCTTTGTAAGGTTGCAAAGAAATGCTGCTGCAATCCTTTCAAGATGTAATCCTAGTGCTCATTACGAGGTGATCAAACATTGTAAGATAGGGAGGAATGAAAGCGAGTCAGCACAGTATATACTGGATGCCTTTGTGCACACGGCTTTTTGTAGATGTCAGGATGTTAAAAAAAAATTATGTATTTCAAGTAGTAAAATCTCAAAACTTCATAGTAGCCTAATTTACACTTCCTCTGGGGCAATGTCTTCATGTTGGTGTACTGCACAGCTTCCTGCTCTGCCTTCAGCAGCTCCCTGAAATGTCTCACTTTCAGCAATCCCACAAATGCCAGGTGTAACTTGTTTTAATACCTAAGCAATGTTCTGTTTTCCTTCCCAGCCTTCACCACTCTCTGACGTTTCTTATATTAAACACACGTTACAGGCCTGTATCACGTTTACCCTATTTGTGACGTCTTTCAGCAGACCATTGCAACACTTACATTACCTTAAGTAACATAAGCCTTAATTATATACAGGTCTGTAACATAAAATTCTGATCATGCTGCAATCAAAAGCTGTTTAGGACTGATAAAACAAATATAAGTACATCCTAGCACTTCTTTTATACAGATTTGTGGCAAGAAAATATTAATTAACATTAATTCAGGCATCAAAGTCATGCCACATCGTGCTCAATACTACGTCATAAGTTAATTAAGTTATCCCAGGGATGACACTCATCAGATGTAAGACTTGCTTTGGCAATCCAGTCTGTGAATTAACTTGAGTTTTGGATAGTTATTTGTCTAGATTAAAACAACAGAAAAAGTAATGCTTCTTCATGGCCAACCCACACCCACAGCATTACCACACCGGGTCCTTACAACTGAGTCTTACAGAGCAGAAATATACATACATTCATAAGCAAAATTACTAAGTGAGACTTACTTCAGAGATTCTGCCATCTTTATGTACTCTGGTGCCTTCCGTTCAACCTTCTCCATGCACAGTCGGAGTTTCTTGTTTAACAATGCACACAAGAGGAGAATGTGCGTTAGGACGCGAATGTGAGCTCACCGACGTGAGCCTTTCAATGTGCCTGAGTACACCCACAGCTAAGAAAGCCATCTGACTTCTCAGGATCACAGGGTCCTCCAGTTATCCTCAGAACACAGATGGCATTATCAAGAACGGAGAAAAAAATCTCTATACTCCCTGCAAGATTAACTCTGAATTCAGAGACATTTCTGTGGGCAACTTCTAGTCTTATTCTCTTCGCAGAAAAACACCAACAGAAACTCCCATTAACAGTCAACTTGGGGCTCAGAGAGGGGCTTGCAGGCTACCAAGAAGACACCCAATGATCGTCAGTACCTGCTATTAAAGTATATTCGAACACAGAGTTCCGGCCACACGCTGCTGTGACCACCATCTAAATTGGATTAGTGCAGGGGCAAAGTTCTTTCAACATGAAGTTGTACAGTTCTAGCACAGCCCACTCACAAAGTTAAAAAAAAAAGTAAAAATAACTTAGGACAAATCCCAGTTTACATTATTCACAACTTCTAAGGAAGATCTCAAAACTATTAGCTCCAGATGAGAACGAAATAAGGTTTAAAGCTACCATGGTATGCAAACAGCATATGGCAACTGAATGCTTAATTTCAGATTTATCTTTGTTACTAGGATATTAAGCCATAAAGAACCTGATCACAAGAGAAAAAGCCGAAAGTCAAGCAGCATCAACTGCACATATACACACACCAAACAAAAGCAGAAAGGGTTTGATTTACCTCATAGAGTTTCACAATCTCTGGAGTGTATTCTTTCTCATCAATCTGCTGTTCTCTTTTCAGCAGAGTATCTTTGCAGTGCTGACAACAACGGATTTGGTCATCATCCTTCTCATCCAGAACAGAGCTCACACTGCTGACACTGCTGATGCTGCCGCGGCGCGAGCCGTGCACGCTGCTGGGTGAGGCGCTGGGGCTCGTGTGGGAACTCAACGCCTCTCTGCTGGCACTGGTGAGTTTGCCTAAAAATTAGACATGGGTAATTTCACAGTGACAGGAAAAGCCAACAGATTTCAGCAACACAAATGAACTGCACTCTAAGAAAAGCTGGGATTACCCGAAATACTGGAAAACCAGCCTGAAACGGTGTTCTGGGAGACACGTGGGGAACACACAACAACCAAAACAAGCCAGAATTTGGGACTTCACTGCAGGATCCTGTTTCACTCTAAAAGTAGCAAGAGACCATACTGCTGGGAACCACTTTGTTTATGCATAGCAGCATTCTCATGTTGGATGTTGCATAGTTAAAAAAAAAAAAAAAAAAAAAAAAAGCATGTGGAAAAATGGCTATGTTCATACTGTCCTTATTTTGTGCTGGAACTCCCTGCAGGGCCCAGCTGACATCATTTATGTCCACAGAAGAACAGTCTCCTTTCCAATACACGAGATAAGGAGAGTTGGAAGGGCTTCTTAAAGGCTTGGGGATTCATTCCCTTGCTGTCAGCATGTGGACAGCCATGAGTAAGACTCAACATTTAAAAACGGTACAGATATTTCAAGAATCCTGGCAGTTATGACTCCAAAAATAAACACCCTCATAATTACAATACTCAATTGTAGGATATACTACTTACAGTATTAGTATAGTATACTCAAGTAACTCAAAGATAATCGAGAATTTCTAAAGCTGAAGAAGGAACACATACAAAGAATAGACAGAGCATTCTTATTCTGTTCCACATACAACTGTCTGCATGGAATTGAATGACACATTAAAGAATAAGTTTTCCATACAGATATTATATCAAGCCTGCCTTCATGTTGCAAAAAGCCAGGGTGCATTCAGCATTCTGAGTGAGATAAAGAAAGGAGGAATTAACACCACCCACCACACTTACTTGCCAAGGGCAGACTGATGAGTTCCATGCACTTCTTGCACATAATAGACCCGCAGAGCCGGCAGTGGTGACGTCTGTTTCTCATACTGAACTTACTGCCACAGTCTGGGCAGAATGGAACGTCGTGGTCATTGACCCAAGGCACAACAGACTTCTCTATAGCTAAGATTGGGTGGAGGAAGAGGCAATACAACAATAGGAGATGTTAGTTCAATTCATTCTTTAGCTGATAAACTACAGCAGCATAGAGTCCGAGGTAAGCTTTTACCAACCTCTTATTTTAGCTGACTCAGTGTTTGCTCTGTCAAAGGATGTAAGCTAGTAGAAGATAAACAACACATTAAAAACCTGTTTTTTCTTCCTTACAGAAGTACAAAGACAAAAAAATCCACAACACTCCTGCATTCATCTACACCTTGCAAGTTGAAAAACAAAAAGTGCCATTTTAAATAAATAGGAAAATTGCTGAACCTTAATGCCAAATTCAGACAAGTAGTACAAAACAATTACTGTCAAAATTACAAAAGTCGTAAATGTTACATCCACATATCATCCAACATTCCTGTGTCCAAGTGAAAATGCAAGTAAGTTGGGGATTTTATAGAACAAATAGTTGAAATTATCATGACAAAAGCATTCTGAAGTAACCCTATAAAGTAAAAGATGAAGAAAGCACATGGTTCTTGAAGCACATGAAACAGCATCTCGTGCTGGAAAATACTGTAGAGAAGTAGAAATCATACCACAGTACAAGTGAGAAACACACTACACCAAGATACAATGAGAGGACAGTAAGATGTGAAAAGACTCAGGTTACAACAATTTATCAATCGCAGCACTACATAAATGGGCACCCTTCACACTAAAATTGGATTTTATTTTTAAGAAACATTTAAAAGGCTGCAATATTAAGCAGTAGAAGAATTACCTTTTCTAACCTGATTAACAACTTATTGACTTCAACTACATAATGATCAATCCTGGCTGCTCGGTACTTCTTGAAACTGGAAAGATGGCTTCTCATAGCACCTGAGGGAGAGAGGAGAATTCAGTCAGCTGGGTGTTCTACACAAATCCAAACTCTTCTGAAAGGCAGCTGTTCCTTCTTCTTCACCACTTTCTCCTCAGGTTCAAATGAAATTGTAAAGACCCTAGACCTTCATGTTTTCACTGCGCTGGCCTGAATAAAACACGAAGGCTAGCCTCCACGCTAGTAATCAGTGGTGTCTTATTTCTGCTAAAGAAAAGCAAAGATTACATTAAAGCAAACATTCACAACAGATTTTTGTCATCTTTATCCCTCAGTTACATTTGTAAGGTGTCACCAGCCAGCACTGTTGTCAATATCAGCTCTTGTTATTTTCTTACTACATCTGGGACAAAGGCAAGATGCAGGCCCAACAATTATCTGAGGTTTATGCAACAGCAGCTTCTTTGAGATTGCTGTCATCCTTCATGCTTTTAGAGGTCTGAACTAAATCCCTGATCACAGCTCAGATTTACAGAAACCTCATCTACAACTATACAAAAGATCAATACAGCATCTACTAAAATATATAATTCATTCTCAATAAACTTAGACCCAAGTTTTGATCTTTTTCATAAGCCAGATATTAAAAAAATCAGTTACAGTCAAAATACAAAAAATACTATCCTTCTGACTAGCAGAGCACAAAAGCAGCTGTTGTTCTTTGACACTAACAGTACAATGTCACTTCCTCATTCTAACAAAATACGTAAAAACCTCTCCATAGCCAAATTCATAGGAGTGGGAGAGCCCCTCTGGGTAACTAGATTCAGTCTTTGCAGTGGAGACATTACAGAACCCCTTACACCCCTCCACCAAATCATGTCAAAATACCTAAAATTCATCTTCTCCACCCCAGGTAAAAAATGAAGTGCACAGTTATCTACAGAGCTTGGATTCTGCAGACCCAAAGAACTAAATTGCTCATCTACCAACAACACAGGAGAACTCCCAGGATCCACCAGAGACAGTGCTGTCTCCTCCCCGTGAAAACAACCACAGTATTTCTATAACAGTAAAAAGCAACGAGAACTCAATAGCTCAGGCCCAATGAAACTACAAAATTATCCTACTTTTGAGGTTAGTTTACCCTGGTTCTATAGATCTTCCCTCCCCACCCCAATCTACATTTTCCTCATTAGCCTACACAGTGCACACAGGCTGCCAAGAATCAGTGTGCAAGCCACAACTCCATGCTGCAGTATATCAGATGCAGTACAGACAATTACACGCAGCTTCAACAGTACTCACTTCTTCCCAATTAAAATTAAGTAATTTCCACTGTGCCTCTCTCACGCTTTCCTACCTATTTCTTGGGGTTCCCACATGGACGGATCTACACCACCGTAGTTGAATGACTCGTATCGTTCCTGAGATCCAGAATCAGTTCTGTCATCTCCTTCTCGTTTCAGTAATTTCTTCTTTGCTCTCTTGGCCTTCTGGACAAGACCTGAAAAATGATAAACCCCCATACAAAAGAGCAGGCAGTCAGCCTCCCAGTATCTGCCCCGTGAAACCAGTATGCCATATTCGTTCAGAACAAATCTGCCTCCACAAGTTTTAGAACCAAAGTATTATTCAGCATCACCAGTGGCATAAAATGCTTTTTGTTATCTGTTAAAGCAGTGCTACAGTTCTAATAACAAACGGGTAATTTTAGTCACTCCATTCAAGGTCATCACAATAAGAACAGTGAACTGTATTAAACTATGGGACCCTACTTCACACGGCTCTGGGACATTACGTACGTACTCTTAATTCCTAAAGATCTCCTTTGGATTCAAGGACATTCACTATTTTCTTTGTACTTTTGCACAAAAGTACAAGCTAAGAACATCAGTGTGCTTGTGTACCTAAGCAATTTCGAAAGAACTGAAAGACCACCACGTTATCCTACAGAAAAGCTAGTGAGTGCTACAAGACAAGAGGTGGCCAGGCCAGTGGAAGCAACCGAAGGAGTCACAGAGCAATCCTTAAGGCAGGGTTTGTTAAAAAGTACAAACTTTGCTCAGAAAAGAGACTTTCGAAATAAAGATCTTTACTCTCCTAGAGAAAAAAAAAAGAGAAGGCCAAAACCAGAAAAACTGTTATAGGGAAACACGGGGAACAATCCAGCAACTTTGTACGATCTTCTCTCAATGTCAAACTGAGGCACTGCGTACACTGAGTACGGCAGGGACCACACTTCAGTTGAAAAGAACCCAAAGGTATCTTCCAAACACTACGAGCAGCCAGCTGCCCACAGCACAGCTCCACGCTGTCTGCCTCCGCTCCACCACTCACACTCCCCCACTTCTGCCACCTTTCATTCGCCACACACCGTAACTGCTGCTGCACTTTTAGCCACTGTGAAAACAGGGCCGATGGTGCCTGGCATGAACCAGAAGTTCCCCTTTCTTTAAGGCCTCTGACTAATGCTTGGGAACTCATCTGCACTCCAGTATGAACAGGATCGTTCTCATGAAAATAAAAGTCCGAAAAACAAAGACAAGCCCCAGTGCGATGCGCTGCACGCGGAGCACGGAGGCACAGCACGCCCACTCGCAGGCCGTGCATTCCTCGCGTCAGGAAACGGCTGCGTCAGGAAATACCGGCACGGCCTGTGCCTGGGCCTACACAACTCACTTGTGTATTTCTGTCAGTGCTTCCGAATCGACGGACACCCAGAGCGCTCACAGCACAGCAACTTCTGCTGCACGGGATCTAACACCACAGAGGCGAGAACACTGAGAACCGCCGCGGCCCTTACTTCGGAGCTGGCCTCTGACGTCTCTGTCGTCCCCCGAGTGCTCCTCCTCGTAGTGCGCCCGCAGCTGCTGGAACGCCTGCAGGTCCTTCAGGCACAGCGGGCACAAGAAACCCTCCCGCATCTCCGCCGCGTCTCCGAACGGCGGCGCGCAGCCGGACGCCATGGTGCTGCGGGCTCAGTGCTGCGGCATCGCCCGCGCCGTTCTCAAAGACAGCGGCCCGGCCTCCCCCGCTCCTGCAGCCTCGCAAGGCCCCGGAGCCCGCGCGACGGCCGTCCCCAATCCCGCGCTCCGCAGGAAGGGAAGAGCGGGGAGAGAAGGAGCGGCCGGGGCGGGGCCTGAGGTAAACGAAGCGGCGGAGGACGGGGCGGGGCTTCACCTGGCGCTGAGGGGTCCTGCCCCACCCGGGGCCGCCGCACGCCCTGCCGCGCGGCCCCGCTCCCTCCGTCTCGTCACCTTAGCTCGGCTCCAGGCGGGCGGTGCGCGGCCGCGTCTCCGCCGATCGCAGTCGCCCCGCCGGCGGACCCTGCGCGCCCCGGAGCAGCGGAGCCCGGCGGAGGGCGGCGCGAGAGCCGAGGTACGGATGGGCGGGAGGGGCTCCGCAGGGGCGGTGGGGAGGCGGGGCCCGGCCCGGCCCGGCCCGGCGGAGGCCGCGCTATGGAGCGCGGCGCTATCGATGCTGGGAGCGGGCTGGGCCTCGCCGTCCGTGTGGCGCGGCTCCGGCTGCGGCGGGCTGGGCGCGCGGGGCCGTACGGGGAGACCGTAACGCGTTCCGAGGCGGCCGCAGGGGCGGAGGGCGGCGAGAGGGGCGCGGTGCCCCGCGGGCTCTGGCGCTGTTGTCGAACGGCAGGGCGCGTTCCTGCGGGTCGGTCGCTGCGCGCTGTTAGAATCGCGGTATCGGTCAGGTTAGAAAAGCTCTCTTAAGATCGCCGAGTCCAACGCAGGATGAGAGGGAATGGCTTCACGTTGCACCAGGAGAGGTTCAGGTTGGATACTAGGACAAATTCCTTCTCCAAAAGAGTGGTCAGGCGCTGGAACAGGCTGCCCGCGGAGGCGGTTGATTCACTGTCCTGGGAGATTTGGCACCGAGGGAGATGGTCAGTGAGCGTGGTTGGACGAGATGATCTGGGCGGTCTTTTCCGATTGGTGGTTCTACGATTCTGGCACTGAGACAAGCTTGTGCCTTGTGTACACTCAGGTAGAACCAACTGCCTGTCCGTTTGTTGTTACTGCTCCTTTTGTATGGACCTCTGCTGAAGCCGGTGCTCTGTAACGCACGGAGGCAGTGCATGCGCAAACCGAACAGGTGCCTCTGGGAAGCTGGCAAGAGCCGCGAGGTAGAGGGCAGTGAGATCTGAGCTTGGATGGGCAGAGGTATGCGGAGTGATAGTGGAAATAAGTTAAAAAGACACAATTAGCTGCAGGACTTGTGATGGTGTGGCTGTAGGCATTTCAGTTTCTTGTTCTGGGTGTGTATGTGTGTGTTTTGTTCATTTAAGCAGAAGTCCGGCTTGCATGGGGGTAAGGGACAGGAAAAGTTAAGTGCAGAATGGAAGTGTATGTCGCTAGATGGCACAACTAGCACGTCTGAGAGCGACTGAGGACTTGCTGGGGGTCACAGCGTGAAGCGCTGCTGAACCTTTTTGGTTTCTCTTTTTAGCTTGGAAAAGAGAAAGCTCTGGGGACACCTCACTGTGGCCTTCCAATACTTGAAAGGAGCATATAAACAGGATGGAGAACGACTGTTTACACGGGTTGATAGTGATAGGACAAGGGAATCTCTCTAAGACAGGGAGATTCAGGTTAGATGTTAGGAGGAAGTGTTTTACACAGAGGGTGGTGATGCGGTGGAACAGGTTGCCCGGGGCGGCTGTGGATGCCCCATCCCTGGAGGCACTCGAGGCAAGGCTGGATGTGGCTCTGGGCTGCCTGCTCTGGTGGTTGGCGACCCTGCCCGCAGCAGGAGGGTTGAAACTACATGATCTTTGAGGCCCTTTTCAACCCAGGGCATTCTGTGATTCTAGCACACGGGATAGTCCAGCCTGAAAGCTATAAGGACAATGACCCAGCAGCTCTGGAAGCTCAGTCCTCTCCTGTTCTGTCATTCAGAAATAATAAGAGTCAGGTAAAAGAAAGAGGGAGACTGTACCAAACAGTGCACTTTTTTTTAATATGCTTTTCTCTGTAGCTTCAGTAACTGCTCATTTTCAGTAGGATAATTTTAAAAGCTCATTGAAGTGGTAAATACAGTGATTAAAGTCTAGTAGGTTAATGTTGAACTCAAACAGCGCAGCAACAAGGGCTGGCTGCGGCGAGTTGAGATGAGTAGGGTAACTGGGGTGTTTATTACAGATCAGACATTTCACTGAATCTTCAGTGTTCTTTTGCATGTTATGCCTTTGACTACAGGCTAAATTTCACTAAATGAATTGTTTTGCATAACAGATAAAACACCGTATTGTGTCAATCATACTTGAAAAGGGGAATTCCATTCAGCAGTTTGAAACATAAATGCTGTTTGCATATTTATGAATACAAATGCTTTTTAGCACTTCCTGAGGAGTTCACTCCCTATTAAGTGATTGCATCCGTCTAGTAGGATTTGGATCTTTGTGAGATTATGAGACACCTTTTTAGAGTAACTCATAGGATATCTCTTAGAGTTATAGAAGCTATATATTAAGTTAGCACACCAGATGTAGTGATATGTTGAATGGCATCCATTCCCAAAGGAAATTTTATATATCCTTGTGAAAGTGGTATGGAATAATGTAGGTTTGTGTTGGAGTTAAAGAGCTGTTGTAATACCTCCAATGCTGAATTTTAGGACATGATGTGGTGCTAACTTGGCCAGTGCTACTGATGAACAACAGAAGAGTAAAAAGATGGAAAGAGTCAACCCTGTACCTGTGGTGCAGTCCTGTTAGAAATCGGTTCCAGTGGGGTTCTCTTATGTTCTTTGACTTCTAAAAACCTCTGTGGAGTTTGGAATGTAAAATAATGGAATCTGATCACAGCACAAGAAAGGTAAATGCAGACCAGAAGTAATTCTTGATAACGCCTGTCTGCTTCTCAAGAAATGTAGTGGAACATTTTTGCATAAATATGGCTTACTCACTGACAAAAAAAAAGTTTAACCTATCTGAAAATTAATGGTGTTGAGTTCAGTACAGCCTTTGAGGCAGAAGCAAAGAGCAGAAAAACAGAATCTTCTTCCCAAGCGTTCCCTGAACTAAACAATTACTCCATCTAAATGGAAGCTGTGTTTTGAAATTGGCCTAAATTCAATTTTGTAATTTAATGATAAATTGGAGGAAAAAAAAGAAAAAAGTAAACCACCTAAAATTGAAATGGATAGTAAAAAATATCTCCAGTAATGGAAAATGGTTTGTTTTCATTTATCTGAGAAAACAACTATTTTGTTTGGATGGTTTTGATTAGATGGATCTGAACTAACACTTTTCGTTGTTTTTGGTTTGGTTTGGTTTGGTTATTTTTGGTTGTTGCTCAGAGAACTAAAAGTATGGCATATCTGTTAATTTCAATAAACCTGTATTCAGTGTACGCAGTTTGCCTTATAGTAAACATTTTGATGCAAAGCATACTTGTTTAATTAGTCTGCATAGAGGTGATAGGAGCAGCTATGTTTCTGTGCCAAAACTATGACTTTCCTGTGTTTTCAGACTCATCATTCAAAATTGACAGGATGATGATTTGTGAGAGCTGCAGCTGACAGACTGTTGATCCCCATTGACCTGATGTGCCTTTTAACTGCTTCAGTACTGGCAGGCCTGCTGTCAAGGGTGCGAATACATTTGTATGCACACAGCAGAAGATTCTGGCCCGTTGGTACTGGGTGTTGTGAACTGGCGCCACTTTTAAATAGAGCAGCAGCGTTATAGAGAAGAGGAAAAATCAGAATTCCCTTGTGTTTACATTTAATTTTATGTTGCAGCTGTGGGATCTGTACACCCCAATGTCTAGATTATGTTTGGGATCCATTTCAGATTTCAAGGAGGCCTGGGCTGTCTCTCTCCTTTTTTTCTCCACACAGTTGTGTTGGAGACAGTTCCCATGTGAGCAGTGTGCCTTAAGTCAGCAAGTGGAATACCTTCTCACTGCTTCACAGAAGGGAGAGGCTGCTTAACAGTGAAATGCTTTGTGGATCTTTAGCAATGCTGCTGTTGACATTCGTTAAAAAGCCTTTCTTATTATACTTTATCTCATTCGCCAGATCCAATTCCAGGTTGGCTTTGGCCTTCCTTGTTGTATCCCTCCAGGCACTGACAACATTCCTATATTGTTCCCAAGTGGTCAGACCCTTTTTCCACATTTCATGGACCTTCCTCTTCCCTTTGAATTCATGCATGAGCTCCTTGCTTGTCCTCACAGGTTTCCTGCCGCCCTTACCTGAATTCTTATTCACAGGGATGCACCAATCCTGAGCTTGGAAGAAGCCCTGTTTTAATGCTGACCAGCTCTCACAGGCCCCCTTAGCTTCTAACACCCTAGCCCACAGGATAGCTCCAAGAAGGTTCTGGAAGATATCAGAGTCAGCTCTCCTGAATTCCAGGGTAGCAATCCTGCTTTTTGGTTTGCTTCTTCCAGTCAAGATCTTAATCTCTGCCATCTGATGTTCTCTACATCCCATGCTGCCCCTGGCCTTCACTTCCCTAACAAGCCCATCTTTATTAGTATGAGTAAGGTTCAATAACACCCACCCCTTGTTGGCTTCTCCACCATCTGCATCAGAAAGTTATCTTCAACGCGTTGCAGGAACCATCTGGAATGCGTGTGCCTGGCCACGTTGCTTACCCAACAAATACCTGGGTAGTTGAAGTCCCCTGTAAGAACCAGTGCCTGGGATTATGAGACTGCTCCCAGCTGCTTGTAGAAGGCCTCAGCAACTTCCTTCTCCCAGTCAGAGGGCCTATAATATGCACCCACAGGAGTCACCCATACTAGCTTGACAGTTTATTCTTGCTCATAGGAGTGGGGACATCAAGCTGTGATTTTTGGAAGTGGGACTTTAGCACTTCAATGAACACTGTCCACGTATCTATTTCCAAAAAACAAGTTTTTCCCCCTCTGCATCTTTTTTTGTCATGACTGTGTTTGGGCTGTAGTCACTGGCCTCACCCCTTCTGCTGTGCTTCTCCAATTGACTGCTTTTGATCATAGCTTTTATTCATAGCAGTGTCCTGACAGATACCTTGAAATTGTAGTTGATGTTAGCTGAGTCACCATGCAAGCAGTGACTGCTTCAGCTAGGGCGTTAATATTCTTTTTAAACTTTCTCCAAGTAAGAGTCATTAAAAGTAGTAATAAAGTAGTAATAAAGGGTATGTTCTCTTGGAAACACTCAGCACATGCTAATTATGATGGTTTAGCAAAAGAGGTCAAGGCTGCTTAGTGTCTAGGGAGGAATACAACAGTAATGGTCAGAGGAGTTGAAAACAAAGGAAATGTTAATCGTACAGTTTGTTCACTTCAGCATTTCCCTCCTTTTGAAAACAAAGCTCATTCCGAAGGCACTTTTACTGTTCTTTTCTAATCAAACTGCACAGCGTCTCAGTAGCTGGGATGGGGATTATTCACACACACCAGGAATCTCTGTGTTTCTGTCATTTTCCAAATATCTTTTGCTAGAGTAATGAAATTTTGGGAAAGTAGTTGAAATAGGTCTTACCCATTTGGTACGTTTTTCTTTCCTGTTTGTTTTTTCCCTTGTTTTTGTTTTAGCAAGTATTGGTGGTGTTGTGCAGTACTACCAAGTTTTCCTAATCTTTAAGAACCATTCATTCCTTACAGGAAATTATTTATGAAACGGTATTCTTTAGATAAATATATATATATTTATTTCCCCTTGTGAAATGAATCCTGAACATGTTAAAGGGCATTGTATGGTGAAAACATGCTGAAGAAATTCAGACTGTATAGTATGTTCCCATCCACCCCCTCTGAAGATTTGTTTTGCATTCATTAATTAGAAAGCCCCTGTCAACAGAAGAGGTCTGCCAGTTTTCGTATATATCAAACAATGCGTTATCTCCAGTGTTAAAAGTTGTTCGATAGACTGTGCTGGGCATTGATCAGCGTGAGAGCATCTAACTTCAGTCAAACTTGCCAATATGGTTAATCATTTTTCTTCAAGGCAGCTAAGCCAACTGGCATTACCGATTTCTGTAGCTGAGGGAGTTCTCTGAGACAGTGGGGAAGCAATCAGTTTTAGAATGTGCACTCAAGGTGCTTCACATGCTTTGATGGTATTGAGAGGGATATGTTATTACTTTTTGAAAAAATAACATTCTAGTGAATTATTGACATGGTATAACCTATTTAAATGTATAGGAAAATAGTATGAATAACTCTCCATTCTCAATAAATGTGCATTAATTACAGCGAGCAGTAGATCTAGTGTTTAGATGCGTGAACAGGAAATCAGACTTGTAATTTTTGTTCTCCCAACTGCTAGTACAGTGCATGAGGTATGTACCTCACATAATGACGTCTTTTGAAAACAGTAGGAACCTTGAACAAAACACACAGAAGATTGGTGTTTGCAGCCCATCCAAATCCATTTAGAGGTATTTTAATTTCATATAAGTGATCGTTTGTACAATTGTATGAGATGTGTTTGTGTGTGCATGCATAGTAATCAGTCACATCCAGTGAAGCTCAGCTACAGCAAAGCCCTCTACCAAGCATATGGCACAAGACCACTGACTTCTTTTTTTTTTTCTCTCTGTGGTGACTTGCATGTTGGCATGACTTGCTGTCTAACTAAGTTGCAAAAGGTTATGGAACTCAGAAGGTTTGAGGTGCGCAGATCAGTCAGGCTTTCTTCTTTTGTTTAAAACAAGTCTGCTGCGAAACACTTTTTGCCTGCCAAGACCAGTCTCAGTTCTTGAGTGTCACACAGGTAGTGGAATTTAAAAGTGGATATATCTGTTTGCTACTGTACTAGCAAACCAGTTTTACAAATAAAGAAGAGATGAGCAGCATGCAAGCTTCCACCTAGAAAAGTATTCCCTGGTGTTCATTTATTTATTTTGACTCAGCTTGGATTGGTTTAAGTTTTTATATCTATTACAGTATGTTTGCACAACCAATAAGGACACACAGCGTTTACTTTTGATGTTTATTGAATCATTCATATCAAATAAACACTTTCAGGAGCCTGATCACAGAAGGGAAAATGTTCCTTTGAGAGGAGAGAAATAAGAGATCCTATCAGAAGAAAAGATTTCCTTTCCATTTTAAATATCTGAGGAGAAAGCATATTTCAAGGAGAGTGACTGAAATGTTAACACACCAGGATGGGGGAATCTAAGATGAGATGTATGCAGCCAAGGTCACAACTTTGCGGTTGAGTTGCATTAACCCTTTACACTTTGCAGCTTCCTAGATGTATTTATCTTTTCAGTTCCAAGTCAAAGTATGAAGGCAGTCATCTTTTCAGTTGCTGTTGGAGCAGTCTCCCTGTCTGTTCGTTGCTTATTGTCTAGACACATTGTAGTGCACGAAGTCTCATTAATGGACTGTTTCGAACTGAAAACCCACTCAGTTTCATTTTGAAATCATTTGCGTATGTTGTTCTTTTTTTCCAATTCATGTACTGATTTCACTGACATGAGAGGAAATGATGTGCTCTACTCTAGTAACATCAGAACAGATACTAAAGAGCCTGTGCTGGTTCACGCATAACATGAATATTGTGGGCTCTAGGCCCATAAAGGAACTGGCTGCTCTTAGTTACACAGAGTGCGGGAGTTGAAAGCTCAGTACTTGCCTGGGCCATTCAGCTGAGTGCTTCCCAGTTCCTTTACTGTAGGTGTGTGACAAAGCCGTTAGCTTAAATGAGGACATGCACTCACTGGAAGATAGGTTCGGAGGTCAGCAGGAAGCCAGAAGGGAGTACACGGAAATTTTTGTGTTCTGTCATTTTACTTCACCATATTCGAATGATAAGCAATTACATTCTTATTCCTCTGTTCCATTCTCCCATGCTGACCTCCTTCCTGGGTGCTGCCGTTTTTCCTCTACCCTCTCTTTGATAAAATTTTCTGCTAAATCAAGCAACAAGCTGCCTTTGTTACAGATGGCAGACTGCTGGAGGTCACAGGGACCTGCATAATCTAGGCTGTCAGAATCCCTGTGCCTTTTTCTAGAGTGCTGGTGTTTCTCCCAGTTTTGACCACTTAGGTCGAGCTCATCATTCCATCCTCTCTTGCTAGGATGCTGGTGTTTATACATCAGGTATCTTCTGCCTGGATGCTGTGTTTTGGATAACTCATTTAAGTAAGTTAGCTGTGAACTAGGGATGCCCCTGGACTGGTCCCACAGTGATCTTCTGCCAGGATGCTGTCGCTTTTTCAGCTCTGGATAGTTGGCAAGGTAATCTTCTGTTTTCCCTAAATGCTGTATCTTCTGAATGTCTGCATAGGATGTTTCTTCCTCAGCATCTCTTTTTCCAGGATGCTGTCTCTTCTCCAGGTCACTTACATATCTTTTTCCAGGATGTTGCCTTTTGTAAAGCCACTGTGGCAGAGGCGCATTTAATTCTGTTCAAGGAGAAAAATAATGTTAATTAACCCCTATAAATCCTCTCTAAAGAACTTGAAATATGAATCTGTGGAGTACTAAGGGGTCAGATCTGTTGTTCACTGTACACATTTAATTGCACTGTAAAAAATGGTCTTGAATTTGATCGCTCTGGCCTCTCTCAAAACAATTCCGACTCATGGTCACCAAGGATGGATTTGATACATTAGGAACTAGCTGCAAACAAAGTGGGAAGGCATGCAATAACAAAGCCTAGTGTGTTGATTTAAAATGGGATGAGCAGAAGATGCTGAGCAGCTGGCAGAGATCAGCTGCAGTACCTGGAAGCAGGAATGTGTGCATTTGAAGGCAGTCAGTATTTCTGACCACCCTAACTCTATTAGTATCTCTTACTTATTCTTAAGCTCTGCTTAGTATTTCAGATCTTAGTTTGATGTGACCAACTCTCAACATTCAGGTGAAGAGGGAAGAAGTCTCTTTCTATGGGCACTTGAAGCCAGCTCCTCTTCCCACTCTGCAAGGGCTCTTTGCTCTTTGTGGGTGGCAAGCTCCTGTGTGCTGCTGCTTGCAGTCACCACGCCTGATTTGCTTCCAGTGCTGTGACTGGTGAGAGCAGAGCATCTGCAAGCTGTCAGGTGGGGGCTGACACTAGCACAGCCTCTCCATTTCCAGCTGTAGTAAGCCCACCTTTGTTGGAGTGTGGAAGCTTGAAGGTTGAGGTAATAGGTGAATGGGAGCACTCCTACCTCCCACTTACCATCAAGTACAGGGTCTAAAACTGGGAACTGTCTTCCATGAGTCCTTTAAGGGTTTCCCTAGGAAAGAGCTTGCCAGATAGGCAAATACTCCATGGCAGGCTTCTGCCCTTTTTTTGTTTTTCTTTCATGCAGCCATGCAGCATCTTACTCAGTAATGGTGTGGCAGTGCTTGAGCTAGGAGACCTTAAGGGCTTTAGCTAGGAGAAGAAAGCATCTATGAACTCTGTCAGTGTATTACAGCAGGCTGTCTGTCCTTCTCCTTCCCTTAGAGTAATAAATATATACATTAGAATCTAAACACACTGACTCTAATAATCTCAGCCAAGAAATACAGCAGTATATCTAGAGGGTTGTCCCCAGTGCTATATATACCTTTATTCATCTCTTCTTTCTTTTCAACTTTCTTGAGGACAGATTGAAGCATGTGGCTTCCAGATCTTTGTGAGATGTCATCCAGGGAACTTCTCATGTTTTCACTTGCTTCTGGAGGGGACTGCCTGCCGTTGAGGCAAACACCAGACAAGGTCAGGCATAGGAGTAGCACCGGCACTTGGATAGGTGGCATTGTGATTTCCTGCAGCTTCTATAGGAGAGAGAACAACAGGAGAGGAGGATGGAGTTAAATAAATCTAGCAATAATGGCCATGTATCCAGGCGCTGAAGAAGAAATTTGTCACTGATAGATAGATTGAAGTTATGAAGATCCCTCTTGCTTTCTGTTACAGACCTCTCAGCCTCTGTTACATTCTTCCAAGAATATATAAATTCTTCATAATTGAAACCAGACACTTGTTGGTTTTTCTCTTCATGATTTTAAAGCCAGAGATTTTGTTTTTCCTTTTGCCAAGACAAAACAAATGTCCCTCTTGATCACTGTATTAACTACTGCCCTGCGTGAGGTGCACAAATGTTTACTTGCTCTAACAATGTCCACCAGGCAATTCCTTTGTGAAAGGGCTCTTGTAAAATAGTGTTGTGATTTACAACATTTCCATTTTGCCTTCAGATAACGCCTAGCCTTAATAGCCTTTTAGGTTTTAAATATCTCTTTCAGTGCATTTGAAGTAGCTGCTTGCAGGTTTTCTTTCCGTTTCAGAAGATAGCTGTGCTGTGTTAGCTGCAGAGATTTCTTTCGTTGGAAAACCACCACACATATTTTTCAGAGACAAATAGTAATCATTGTATTCTCTGTTACCTTTTGCCCAGATGACAAGTGTTTTTCTGTTTCTTCCAGCTAACACTGCAATTCCTAAGGCACTTACCACAGATTTATTTTCCAGTAAGTGGAGTTCCTTCAACAGAATAAAATATATATTTAATATTGCCATACGAATAATTTAGCTTAACATAAAACATAAATGAACATAAATACACAATGTTGTGAAGGTCTATGCATTTTTAAAACAGGCAGTTACAACCCTGAGATTATTACATAGGCTGTTTGTCTCAGAGCAATATTTAGAAGGAAAGTTAAAATCAGCTAAAAAGGAAATGATTTGATTACCTGGTTTGTAGGTTTAGACTTTTGCAAGATGCTTCTGCCTTTAAAGCTGTTTGCACATCTGAGCTTCAGAGTTGTTCTCCTGCTACAGACACAGGCAGTATCCAACAGAACAGTTGCCAAGTTCTCTTTGGATAGCTTGTGTCTCTGTACTTATACTGTACTGCCTCTGGACCCTTATGCAGATAGCTGTGAGGTAATGTAGGTGGTGTGTGTTGCTGGTTGGTTTTTTTCTTGCTTTTTCTTTTTTTCACTGATGACAGAGATCTGCATTTTCCATGTGCTTTAAAGCTCTGATGATTATTTGCTGACCTTCTCATGTCTATACCAGACTCCCAGAACTTACTGCTTTTCCATTCTCTAAAGAGACTGTGTTGAATTTTATGCAAACTAGCATAGAGAAAATGAGTTGTTTGTTTGTTTGTTGTTTTCTTAATAAAAAGAAGCTCAATATCTTCTATGAAGCAAGCTTTTCAGAGTAAATGCAAAGAAATAGACAGCTTATCAAGCCAAGGAAGAAAATTAAAAATATAATAGATTATATTTAAATAAATTTATACCATAGAATCTTATTCTGCAAATAACTCAATAGTTTCTGTCTTAGAATTGCATTTTTTTCTTTGTACGGATTTCCATAAGCAGCATACTAAAATTTGGAGTATATAGCGTTAGATATTAAAGTATAGCTGTGTTGCTGCTGTGTGTTTCAAAAAGCATTATGCTATTGTAACTGGAAATAAGACTTCTTTTTAGGATACCCTTCAACACAGCACTACTACTAAAAACATGCTGGAGATATAGATACAGGACTAGTATCAAGGGCTGGTGATTCCTTGGTAACATCACATCCTTGGTGATGACAATACAAACGGCAACGAAATGGAACAGCACGCTGCTGGGAACGTTCAACTACTGCTGCACCACCACCATCTGCCTCTGATGTCATGGGCCAACACAGTCAAACAGGAGGCATTACTTTCAGAGCAGCCCTTAGAAGTTTCAGAAATGCAGCCCAGTCTAGTCAGTGCCAGCACTAGTGTAAATTAGCTCCTTTGTATACAGCTAGATGAGCTTCGTGATAGTCAACAGCAGAGAATGTCACTCCTACATGGCTTTGTTGTAGATTATCAAAAAACACAAATAGTGAAGATTAATAACACTTTTTCTGTTTATTTCAATACTTGGGATGATAAAATCTAGGAGGGGAAATGAAGGCAAGTCCTCTGCTGTGGACTGATTTCCTCCAGTATTGAGTCCCAGCCTTGGTGCTGCTGCTGTTGCTTACTGGAAGCATTGGTGGTACTAGATCAAAGGCCTTTTTTGATTGAGCTCTTTGTTAAAGGCAGTTGACTGAACAGGTGTAGAAAACTGCTGAAATCGTTAGAAGCTTTACTGGCTGTTTCTAAATGTCATTGGGAGTGTGACCCGAAAATGCTGAGGAACAAAAGTAAAGGGCCTCTTTTGCAGGCTCTGATATTTTCAGTTGATTGTCCCGTTCAAAAATGGAAAAATTAAAAAAAAAAAAAGGCAAAACCTTCTGTTCTAACTTTAAGATTTTTATAGTTTTGCAAACACAGGAGTGTTGAAGCTTAGTCTCCTGAATTCCTTGAAATAAATACAAAATCCTTTGAGGAAACTTAATATAGGCTGAGATTAGGTATTCTGTTTTAGGTAATGAATAGGATGAATAGTGGATGAGGTGAGAACATTAATTTCTGTGAAAGGAAGCTCTTAATAGAATTACTGAGTAAATGCCACATGGAATGCACACCGCTCCACTCACCAATTGAAATGTCTGAAGGCAAGGGAAGGTTGTTACATTGGAGGAAAGAAGAAGTATTCTGCGTGGCATTAAACTTTTTGCTAAAATGACTATAAATATCACATTGCTTATATCAGCTAAATTGTTTTATAGTTTCATGAGGAATCAAAACCAAATCGCTGTGACATTAATCCCACATACTGGCTTACTGATAGATGTTTCAATACTAAACAGCATATTATGGAATCAGAACTTGACAGGCTTAATTGTATACTTAACAGTCAGTCTAACACAGTTTGTTCCTTCTGGGATGAGAGCAGTTTGGAATTAAAGATCTCGATGGATTCACTGTAATGTTGTAATTATTTCATAATTAACTCAGCAGTGTTTATGCAGGGTCATTTCTATAGTTTTCTTATTGAGAGAGAACCCTGTGATTTGGGAAGGAAGTGGAAATCTTTAGAAAGGACATAATTGTGTCGTGTCTCTTGTTCAAGACACAGTCCAAGATCTCTCAAACCAAATAATGTCATTTAATTAAACAAGGAAGACTATACCACTAGACACCCAAACCAACAGCTTCCCAGTCCTTGTTTTTTCATAGCTGCTAATGGCAGCACTCAAGAGATCCTTGGTTTGTTCCAAGTGGGGAATTGATTCTTGGACAAAGTGGCAGCTTGGTATTCCTTGAAAATTTTGCTTTCCAGTTTGGGAGAGATTAACAACATGGAAAGAAGAGATTGAGGGATATTTGATGTGCTGTGACAGGAAATGGTGGTCATCTAGCTTCCTTTTACGAAGCAGGCCTGATGGACGCTGCCAGGAAACTTGCAGTAGGTCACTGGTCCCCACTGCAATTAAGGGAGTTGTTCTTCTGTGCTGGTCCTTTACAGTTTCTGCTAACACAGTCCTAATTATGACAGGGAAACCATGATTGGGCGTGAAAGAGGGTAAATTAGGGAGCAAGAGAAAACAGAGATTTACCCTTTGACATGAAGTATTGGGAAATGCTGGTTTGGATGTTAAGTCTCCAATTCTTATATTCACCTACGTAGTCCTTCTGTCAAGTTCACTGGGAGTTATCAACACAGAACATATTTAAAAATCTCACCTGATAGTCCCTGCTTGTTCAGATGTCATGGACAGAGGGCTTAGAAGCTCCTGAAGATTTCACGTACACAGTGCAGGCCCAGTGGTTAAAGACCAGGAGCACGAATAAGGAGACCAAATAAATGCAGAATGAAAAGTTATAGAACTTGACCTTGTGGATGATGGTAGAACATCTTTCTCTTGAAATCTGGATGTTTATGTAGCAGTTTTAAAATTAAATAATTTTAATTTTCTTGTCGCTTGCTGTAGCTGTAAGAGGCAGCTATTCACTGGTATGAATTATTCAACAAATCAATCTTGAGGCTTGCTTTAAAGATAAAACATGAATTTGATTGGCCTCAAGTTCTCTATATTGGTCTGATAAGAAGGAGAAATGGGGCCAGTGGCAAGACCCCATCAGCAAGCCAACTTCCTTTCTGCCTGCCTGCACACAGCACGTAAGAGCAGCTATTCTTAAAGGAAGTGCAAATTGGAATCAGATGTAGAGAGGAATTTTGAACAGGGATCTGATGTTACTAAAAACCAGAAATTTCAGGAGGCTGTTGTATCAGCCGAGGTGGCTGAGTTGGATAATGGTTTGTTCAAGTATTACTTCTTTCCCTTCTGTTATTTCTGTGTGTCTGTGGATGTTTATATGTGTGATGTATGAGTTAGTTAGTAATGAACTGCTCCTGATTTGTCTTTATTTTCTTAGTAGTTACTAAGTGATTTGGTCTGCTCATTTTCTGAGAGCTTAAATTGGCTCACTGTATGTTACTGTTCCTGCAGTAAGATTGGTCATTTTATCTGCTAGGTTACACGTCATTAAGAGTCCTGTGGTGCCGCGACAATGAAGATCATAATCCTGTTGTGGTAAGTGCTGTACAGAATTAAAACTGAGACTATCCATCCCTGGAGAGTTACAATGATGTGTTAAAAGTGGATGAATGAAACAACTGAACGTAATTGCAGAGAATGGTTTAGGTTATAGACGGTAATAGACCTTAAACTGTATTATATTATATAGTATACAATTTTACATAATTATATAATATATTATATATATATTTTTTTTTATATATTTAGTAGCTTTTTAATTCCATCACTTTTACCCATCAGAAATTACACCAGCAAAACAGGAAGCTGTCACTTAAAATTCAAGTCATTATTGTGTCAAGGATGTGGATTGGTGGCCAGAAATCAAGCAGGAGTGTCTGCATTTTGTACTTAGTTAACCACAGAAGCCACCAAAGATGTAGCACAGCTTGGATATATGCGTGTTCCAAATGTGTATTTGAGAATGGTGCAGAGTACAGTAGGTCATTGAGTCCCTTCTTTGGAGGGCAAGAGAATTGCCTGGGAAAGGGTAAGGAAAGTTCATAGAATACTCGTTTTAGAACTGTTCCCCTGCCCATCATTCCTAGTCATTTAGATGAAGCTTGGTACACAACAAGGAGACTTATGGGTAAAAATAAAAAGTTCAAGTTGGATAGTTTTCATATTGTACTACTAGTTATAAAATGACAGACCCTTATGAAATCTGCATCTTTATAATAACTTCTGTAGTCATTGTAATAACAATAGACTTCTGCACCAGTGCTTAATGGCTTTGTTTGCAAACAAACACTGCGAAGTGAGATTCACTGGGTATTCAGCTGCTTTTTGGGAACAGAGGTTGTAATTAATGCTGCTCTGTACGCCTAATAATAGGCGTTAAGCTTAATGAGACAACAAAGCTGAGGCCAGGAATAGTACAGGCTTTAGGAATCTGTGATGTCCTCTTGGCTTCCTCTTCACTTTTGCCCAGGTGGCACACTCAAGTGTGCACTTACTCAAGTGAACTCACAGCACACAGTAAAAATTCCTGAAAGTCATTTCATACCTGCTTCTGCTGAGGAGCCTCTGAAACACAAAGCCTATATGCTTCTCGACTTCTCTGTCAGTACTCACCCCAGACCCTGTGAGCTGAGCCTGCCTATGAACAAAGATCCATTTACAATCAGTTGAAGAATGGCTTGAAGATGCAAACTACGGCAGCTAGTGTATTTTTATGAGCATCAAGATGGGAGGCTCTACAGTCCTTTGGTTGGAATAGAGTTTGGGTACTGGGACAGCTGCATTCTAATTCTCTCTCCCATTCGCTTGCTCTTTGACTATTAGGGATGCATCAAGATGGAAATCCAGCTATAGTTAAAGTCACAGTCATACTTTTCGTAAGTGAAATAAAGTAGAGCCTTAAATACCTGAATTTTGTGTTTCCTGGTTACTGACAAGGACTGGTGATACAAAGTGTGACTTCTGATGTTTGTGAGGTGCTTTGAAACTCTCGGATGGTGACAAGAGAAGTTAAAAGCATAATTAATCATTAGGAAACAGGTTCAATTCACCAAGCCCAGTGGGTCTGACATGCAAATTTATGTTAACAAAGCAGTAAATAGAAAAGGTGTGTTTGAATGGACTCACGTGAAGCTTTGATGTGACTGTTTGTGATATGAACACTTTTCTTGGCTCAAGAACAATTATATAAGATCCTGCAAGATGAGCAGTTTCTCAGGATTGTTTCTACAAACCACTGATGATTTTCATAAACAGCTTTCTCCTCCTTCAGATACTAGTACTCATCTCTTTCTTTGTTTATGGCTGCTACCCAATTCAGAATGTTTTGTGTTGGCACCTGAAGTCTGGTAGGATGGAATTCTAGAAATGCATTCCTGAAATGGCTGCTGGTGGTCTCCATATCCTTTGGTGAAGAGATAGCTGTATTGTATCAGTGGTTTTCAACCTGTAGTATGAGACAATGCAGGGTCTAAAATGACTTCAAAAGGATGAGTCAAAGGTCATTAATAAAATCACTGCTTTTATTATACTTGCTCTGTGATGATCTGTATCTTCCCTGGAAAATGCTTACAGACCTACAACTGCAAAAAGGATGAAAAATGTCTTAGAAATCCTATTTAGACCTTCATTTCAGTAACTTTTTGATTCAGAGACCGTCATGGAAATTGCAGAGTTAAAACTTTAATAACTCTTAGTTTTTTGTAGCTACTGCTAAAAAATATGACTCAACATTTTGGCATTTTGAGAAGAAATGGCTCATCAGGAACGGGAAGATTGTTTTTGAAATATGTTTTGGAAGACTTCAGTGACAATTCATAGTTATTTCTGAGCCTTCTGTGCTCAACGTTGTGTAAGCAAAGCTCAAGTCTTATTGCATGGAAATATTATGGAAATGCCAAGGGTTATCTGATAAACAAGTGGTGCAATTGATCATTCCTTCTGCTTTATAGACACAGTATCTTTCTGTCGTTTGAATAAAAGATGATCTCCAGGCTTATACCAGAGTAAATCTTATTAACCTTTTACAAGTGCTTATGCTTTTATTGAAAAACAGTAACTTCATCTTCATTGAAATCACTTTCAGCTATGTATGGAGACAAGTATGGAGCAGAGTAATTCCATAAACACATACTTTCTTAGGAAGAAGGAAGGCATGTAGCAATTTTCTTTACTTGACGGTATGCAGCATTAATCAGTGCAGTCTCCAGTGGAGAACTGAGAAACACCACTAAATAGATTTTTGGCCTATGCACATCTGTGAGTGTATCACACAGCTTAACTGCAGCTAGCTTATTTGTTTTGCTTCTCCAGCTGAAGTTTTCTTCTATCAGTGGGGATTCAGCTACTCTTTAACATGCTTCTGTGGAAAGAATTTGGCGATCTCAACTCAACACACTGCCCTTGGCCTAAGTTATATTTACATTTGTCATTTTTCTGTTGGACAGGAGTAACTTTGATCTCACTGTGAGAGGTTTAGAGAATTCTGTAGAATGAAGGATTCTGTACATTCATTCTTCATATGAGCATATCACCCCAGGTCCAGGGTGTGCCATGTCTTCCAAACGACCTCTTGCGTGTCATTTAATTTGACAAAAGTGGAAGACCATCTTCACTTAAGCCCTTACCTTTTCTGTCTGTTCTTCTTTGAAGAATCTTGATTCATTTCAAAAATGAAAGCCAACAAAAAACAGAAGAAAGTCGTTTCATGTGATTTCATACTCAGGCTGATCCCCAGGCAGTCATTCGCACACACATAATGACTGTTCTTGCACAACACTGTCTTATATGTCTCTGAAGATGTGTAAGCGATATGATTTTTTTCCTCAAGATTGGTTATTAAGACCAGAACAGACTTCTTTTAAGGAAAAAATCAACAACAACAACAAAAAAACACAAAAGAATTTGAGGGTTTAGCAATGCTTTGTAGTAACAGTTGTGAGCTGATGATGGGGACAGGTGGTGTATGTTCTTTATACTGAAGACAGAATAAATAGGCTTATAATGTGGATTACCAGTTCAAGTTTATGGTCATGGATCAGGCTGAACTAGAGTTCTGTGGCCTACTCAAAACACCTGTATGCTGGTTAGTGCAGAGTGAAACCCAGCAAGGAGAGCTGCTAATTTTCAAGTTTTCAAGTTTTTCATCTAATGTTAATCCTGCAGCACTAGAAAAAAAATGTCACATTGAAGCTTCACTGAATAGAGCTTAGCACAGGTGGACAGCTGACATAGAATTTCTCTGCTCCAACCGATTAGTTCATATCACTTTTAAGGAAAAATTTCCATCCATTTCCATTTACACTTGGATCACATCACAAAGTGTCTTTTCTTCCTACCTCCTCATAACTTGGAATTCTAATTATCAACAAATCTAGCGCTCTTACAGGAGTCCTGCAACTGTGCAGCTACTGGGAAGTGTCAATGCAGAAGAATTTTTCTGGGTTGATTTTTCTTCAGAGTCCTTGCAGATGCTTCTAACCAAGCAAAGTTAAACTTCATCTTGATTCTGTGGCGATGGTTGTGGTTCTCAGAAGTGTGAGAGTTTAGCATTGTCTTGTTCAAATGCGCAGTTTTTATTCCAGAAATGTTGCCACAACCACTTTAGCCTGTCTGGCAACAGGATCAGATCACAAATAATGAACAGTTTCTGCTTTGGTGAGACTCACACATCCAGCTAAGGAAAAACAATCAATGACCATTTCGATGTTTCTGACAGAACAAAATGTCTTTAAATTAAGTTTCTCTCCTTCTCAGATGAGATTAGAAAATAAGAACACTCCATCTTCCTAATTTAGCTACTGAACAGACAGCAGAGAAAGCAGTTTTATTGGTTTGTTTGGTTGGGTGGCAAGGCTCACACTGCTTCTTAGGGAAGTCTTTTTCTTTAGGGTATCTATCACAGTTTAGAAACTACCTTTAGGGTAGCCTAAGGACCAATGAGAAAACTAAAATACTTGACTGGTGTTTTTGTTACAAAGCATTTATTTATGCAGGTATTTCTCAGATTATTATATTGGTTTAAGGAATTAATCGGGATGAGAGCTCAGGGCGGGAGCACAGTCACCCAGCAGGAGGCCGTGAGAGGGTGGAACTGGGGCAGCCTAGTTTTGGATGACCATCATTGGGTTGCTGTTAAGCATAGGCAGATGTAATTCTAGATCATCACTGAAAAAAATATAGTCTTGTGCCGCCTTCTTCCCATCACACTATATTCTCACATGCTCCAGTGGATTCAGTTCAGCAGCAGTCAGGTGAATCAAGAAGAGTCAAGACTCTGGCATGGAACTAGACATTCCCAGGACTGACATATTTACTCTGTGTTCATCTTGCTGTATTAAGACCCATTTATATGGTGCAATTAATTCTAGGATTGAAATAAACTATGCTTTGTTCTTTGCTTATTTCATTAAAGGTAGGGATTATTGTTATTTGCTCATTTAGAAAAGAAAGATCACGAACACTTATTTAATTACTGCAGAGAGAATTTCAGGGTCTCTGGGTCTGCTCTTTGACTTTATTCTTCACGGGATGCTTCCACATAGAATTGGAACACAACTCAATTATATTTAACTATGGAGAGGCAGCGAAGTGTGTAGTAAATATTACTGTTTCATTAGCATTTAATTTAGATAAGTATTTCCACAAATGGGAAGTTGGGGCACTTTTTCCTGATAGTGCTACCCCATGTAATAATTGTGATTTGTACCTCAAGCCAGATGCTCTGACAGTATGGATCCCACCCTGCAGAGCAGTCAGTCCCCGGATAAGGTGAGAAAGAGTAAACAAAATAGCAGCATTGGAAGCGCACCTCAAACACCGTGTAGTTGTTTACAGGCAAAAGGAAACATCTCTTCTGGTTCTCTTTTTGAGGTGGGTCATGGTACGTGCCGGTTGTTCGTATCCCAGCCTTCTTTTCTTTCTTCTTCCTCATAGACAACATGAATACCAAGCAAGGCAGTGACTCGTGTTGGAAGGAGACAGCTACTTTTTAAACTGCAGTGCCTTTGCTTTCTTTTGTCCTTGGATTGTTCAGAGTTGCCTCTTAAGAGCTGACAAACTGCCTCTCAGAGCTGTTTAATTTATTAGACACCTGAAAACATCATACTGATTATCTGAGCAGATGTTGAGCACTCATTTTTAGCAGTCATTCTTTTATCAGAAGGAAATCTAAATTCTCTTCGTGCATTCTTTTTGCTTTGATAGCATCCCCTTTGCAATTTGAGGACGGTATAATAATTTCTGAGTGTAGATTTTTTCAAAAATAAAAATAAAAAAAGCAAAAGAAACAGTCTAAATCCCTAGCTAGGGTAGGTCACAGTAATGAGAAATGGAGCGATACACTGCTTCAGTTGTGCGGCTCATCTCTTCAGCAGGGCTTAATCCAATCTTTGGTTGGGTATCTCGTTATAACTACTCGTCTTTACTTGAAATAAACCATAAGCACTAGAATTAAGAATTAAAAGTTTAAAAAAAATCTCTGCTACCCATTTGAACTACAGAAGGAGAGCTGCCAAATTGCAAATTGCAATAAATATCAACAAGTTAAATCTAGTATGGAAATAAGAACTGGAGTGATTAAGAATTGATTTGCAAAGCAGGGATTGCAAACTTGTTTGTTTTCTCACACCTGCGCTCCACTTCAGAAATACAATGAAGTAACACATATCTAATGCACCTTTCCCTAACTGGGTAATGCACTCAAAGGAATACAATCAGCAGAGGCTTTTAAGATCACACCACAATTTGCCCAATTATCAAACCTAATGACAACACATTGTTCCTGCAAAATGTGTCTTTATTCCCTGGTAGGTTACATTTCCTTTCAGCCTTCTACCTATTGATTCAGCAGCAGCTCATGAGGAACAAATGTCTTCGTTGGCAAGTCTTGATTACAACACCGGAAGAATATTTTATGTCCTTAATATCCTACCAAGTACATAAGAGAAAGTCAGTTTAGCATCATGGACACAGGCTTCAGTGCTGAGATATCAGTCCAGAGTAAAGAGCTGATGGAAAAAAAAGCAGTTAAACTAAGAGATATTTTATTTAAAGACAATTCATGACCTCCAGCACAAATAGAAATTACAGATTTTATTGCTTCCTTTAGCTTTTATCTCTGTACTTTCACATTTCGTGCTACATATGTGTATTTGGAACAGAAGGTCTGGTAGGCTAAACTTCTTAGGACATGGCCATTATATAGGCAATTTTAAACTCAAATTAGTCATTACAGTTTGCAACCTCATGATTATTGCTTTCTGTCCTCCCAGTATTTCTCATAAAGCACTCCCTGTACAGTGGGCTGTTTCTCCTAAGAATGTTCTTACATTGTCACAAAGGTTCTTGCCAGTAAATTGAACTGGGGGAGTATATTCAGGGGCCTTGTTTTTTTCCTGTGAAGCCTAAAAGCACTGAATCCTTGGGAAATGTAACTGAGTATGCCGTGTCTACTTGCTACAGTCCATTTTGTATCCTCCACGGACTTAGTTCTCTGCATTCATCCTCAGTAGGGTGGCAGACCTTGTAAGCTTTACTTACATGTAAATGTGTAAGAAAAAATGTAAATATGTTTTTTCTCTCTCAGTGTATGAGAGCTGGGAGTTGTTTAGTACTTGCTGTCATAAAGAGAGAAACTTATCACGCCACTGAATCATTGCTCCCAAGCTGTCATTTTGAGTATTGATCCCTTTTCCAGAGTAAGCTCTGTGGTTGATCATCATCATTCTAGGACGTCTCATTCTAGAGAACAGATCAATAATTCCTTCAGTGCCCTGCTTCTGTGTGTTCCCTCTGCTATTCAGAGGCTGCCAGGGACCAGTGAGGCCAGCTGCTCACCAAGGGGAGGAGAGGCAGGAGCTGCATGTGGCAGTAAGGCCAGCAGGGCTGGCATAAAGCTGCAGATGCAGAACAGAGGGCTGCACTCTCACTGACTTACCTTAGAGTGTTAAACATCTGCTAACCTTACTTCTGAACCTTTCTAATAGATGAGACTAGTTCCACACTCGTTAGTCACAACGCTCGGTAATTCTAAAGCTGTAGAACAAGGGTGTGTGTTTTGGCTTTTCTGTTTTCTCAGGAGTGTGGTTTCCTGTTTTTATTTTCATACTGTCGTGGTGATACAAATCCCATCTTTTGTCCAGGTATGATAATAGAGAAAACAATGACATCTGCTGTAAGTTAGTGTTAGATCTAGTGTAACTGTGTCTGTGTGAAAGTTTATGATAGATAACTGCTGATCCCTTCCATCAACTTAAATCATTTCAGCACATGTACACATTTGGAGTCTAGGAAATATTCGCATCCGCCCTGGAAATGTAAATGTGTAAGTCTGTAATGGTAGTGTAGAAAAAAAAAAATTACAAAAATTACTATAAATAAAAAAATTCATCTTGCCCCTGCTCTCCTAGTCATCATCACATGAAGAAAAACGGGATTTTTACTTCATAATTTTGAGCCTGAGTGATAGAGGAGGCTACAAAAAGATTTTGCTCCCAGAGAATTGATGTCTGGTAGAAATTTGATCTGGCAAGACTTTGATCATTTATAGGCACCAATGGATAAGAAGCCTGTGCCCTGACATTTCTGTCTGCACTGGGTTAGAGCATGCATTTGGGATTTCGGCTTCATTCAAAAAGAGGACCTGCAATTTTCTAGTGTCCATCCCTTCACCTTAACACAGCTATCTCCATCTGCTTCTGTAATTCTTCAGGGAGGAGTAAAGTTCAATTTCAGAGGGTTGAAATACCAGTGAGACTTGATCTGCCAAGGAAGCACTGCACAGTGTGTTCACTGTTAGGCACAGCTATTGTTTTAAATATGTTTCCACTGCATGCAGAGCTGCTCTCATAGCGTTCATGAGCTTTTTTTGTTATTGCGGACTGGACTGTGGCAGATAAGATACTGGCAGCGCCTCATTATAGGCAGCTTTCTGCCTGCTGCAGTCTACCAAGGAGCTCAGGGTAGACTTCGGGGAGCAGGGCTCTCGCCCAGTAATCCTGCCTGCAGAGCTGGCACTCAGGTTGCAAGTACTCCTTAAGATCACCACTGTGGCTGATTTCTGTGAAATGAAGCAATAATGGCTGCGGCCTGTGTTTCTCGTCCTCTAAAAAGAACTTCTGATGCCATCTCCTCAGTGATCCTCTTGCTCTGGACATCATCTGTTTGCAGCTCTTCCAGCGATGGCAACAATATCAGGCAGGAGCCAACCAGCTGTCAGAGGCTGACAGAGCCTTCAGTAACACAACTGAGAGCTTACCTGCCAGCACATACCCATAGTGCTCAGGCGGTTGAATGTTCGTCATATGCTCCGTCAGTATCACACTCCCACTTCCCTGTTCCTATACCAGACTCCTTTCTGTTGCATTAGAGTGTTTTCTCTTGCATTAAGTAAAGCTAGGCTGTGTCACTGGAGTAGTATGGAAATGTTCTTTAACATTTCTTCATGAACTTGGTACGTGCGTGTTCTGTACTGTGTTGTTCTGTTACTTGCACATGCTGCGGAGCAAATACAAGTGTGCAGGCTTCCAGCACTGAGTGATGTCCTGCAGGTCCTGTTCCCAGCTGGCTGCTGTCTGACTTGCTCATTGCTCTCCACACAGCACAGCTGAGTTGGCTGAGTTCTCCCACACTGAGATCATAATTGAAAGACTACAGAAGTAAAAGTCATGGCTTAATTCTCATCTTTCAAAACATGTAGCACAAATGTTTCACAGCGCAGATTAATTATTAAGCAGGTCGGTATCATTTGGTAAGGGAGGTACACATGTCTGAAAACAGATAAATACAAACTGCACCTCAGGACTAAGACTGGGTTTTGTTTAAAGAATGCTGATAATGTTTTTGTATGGAGCAGGTAGCCAGGGAAGCGAACACCATGACAGGCACTAGATAAGGGAACTCAAATGAGCCATGAGCACAGACGGTTTCATCAAGTAGATGAATACAATGTATTTTGTACGTTATTACTGAAAGCTCTGACTGTTTTTAGTATAGCCACCAAATGTGAAGGAGACAAAGCAGCTGTGAAATTGAATAGGTGTCCGAGAAGCGTGCCTTGCGGTGGGTCAGTGAATTCAATACAGAAAAATAATTCTGTAGACTCAACTGACCTGACAGCCACGTGGGTTCGCCTTCATCGCACATCGTCGGCACTCCCGGCGCCACAGCTTTGCAGGGCCGGCCGCTCCCCAGGAGGACGGCCCCGGCACCTCCCGCGGCGGCACCGCAGCGCCCGGCAGCGCTCCGCCGCGGCCCGTCCGGCGCGGGCCGTGCTGCCCCCTGGCGGCCGCCCGGAGAGGGCACGGGCGCAGCCGAGTGGGCGTGAATGGCCGCGCCCGTCCGCAACGAGCGCCGCGCGCGTGCCGTGCTCGTGCCGCGGGTGAGGGCCGCGGGTCCGTCGCTGCCGCGGGGAGGGCGGGTTGCGGGGCGCGAAAGATGAGGGGGCTGTGGTTCGCTGCAGCTTCGCGAGCGCGCGCAGCTCCTTCAGCGGCGCGGCGCGCGGGGCCGGGAACAGGAGGTGGCGCTGCTGGGTTAAAAGGAATAGAATGTAAGAAAGTAATGCGAGGGGACGCGCTTGTTGTGCTTATCCTCATCCTGCAGCAGCTGAGCCTCTCCAAGAGGAAACGAAAAGCTGCGGGCTTTTATCCCGGTTTCCTGAGGAGCTCTGGGACCCACCAGCGGTGCCCCAGCAGCGCGGGGACACAGAGGGACGCGCTCGCGGTGAGGTGAGGCGGGGCAGGCCTCGGGCACGCCGCTCCGTGTGGGAGCTGCGGTGCTGCGGTGCGCTGGACCCGGCCTTACTTTCGGGGCTCTGCCCTGGGAAGCATAGGAAGCGCTCTGCCCTGCTGCCCGCTGCTGGCACGCAGCTCAGTTAATGGTGGATCCGTCCATAACAAGGCTCTCTTTGCATTTACTCAAATAACAGCTGTTTCAGTTCCTTAATCGTCACTGTGGCCCTTCAGAGGACTCTCCCCTTTGTCCTGGGGTGCCCGGAACTGGGCACGGTAACGTGGTCCAACTCCTTGAGTTGCCTTGGTTTTTGGGTATCAGGACTGCTGTAGGGAACGTGGGCAAGAGCAGCGCGTTGCAGGCTCTGTTCGTTTTTATGAGTGAGCGTTAATCCCTCCGGAGCGTCCCTTCCTCGTTCAACTGTCACGTCGTTCTCACCAGTGCCCCCAGCTGGCTGTTGGCTGTCCCCCTCTCCCGTGAGTGAGCAGGTGATGTTTTGCACAGCCCTGAGTCTTTGAGCAAGAACTCGGAACTTTATTTCCGCTCGCTAGCACGGATCTAGTGCAGCACCTGATCTGCGCGCGGGATCGGCCTTGTTCATCTAGCTCAGTAGCTGTGCGGTGAGGCTGACTTGCTGGGAAATGCCGGATGGAAAAGGTTGCGCTTTTATTACTGTCGGTATTAATTGCTTTTGTTTTATTAATTTCCTAGGCTGGGTTGGAGCACGTACACGGGACAGAGCACTTTGTAAATCAGAGTGCATTATCTTTCCTTGTAGTATTGCGTTACACCTGTATCTAGAGAGTAAAATGCTACTTCCAAGGTGGAACAAGCTGTAATTGCATTGAAGGCTCTCCAGTAAGACTCCATGGTATTCCTGCTCAAGAGCAGAGCTGCGTCCAGCTGTTCACAGGAGCCAGAAAGTAACGTTATAGACCTCTCGAATGTACTTTGCTGCACGTACAGAGCATCTCTGAGAAGGCAAATTAATTTTTGATTCCTTTTGCTTCTTCAGACTTCGGTTACCTTTTCTGAGGGAACGATTTGAGCGTGACAACTCCTGACCGGGAAGAGCTAGCATGGAGAGAGCCCTCCAGCGGCTCGTGCAGAGCGAGGCGGGCAGGATCGGTGCTAACGGCGCCCCGGCAGAAGGCAAATCCGCATCAGCCGGGGCAGCGCTGCGGCTCGGCTCGGCTCGGCTCGGCACGGCTCGGCTCGGCTCGGTTCGGCACGGCACGGCTCGGCTCGGCTCGGGCGCGGCTCCTCTCCAGGCGGCGCGCGCCGAAGCACGTGACTCCGCCCCGACCGCGGCGCGCGGGGCCTCGGGGGCGGGGCCTCCCGTATCGCCGCGCCCCCAACGGCGGCGGCGCTGCGCGGTGACGTCGCGCGGCCCGGGCGAGCGTTGCGGCGGTGGCGCGCGGGGATGGAGCGGCCGTCGGCGGCGCGGCGGGAGCGCCTCGCTCGGCGGTGCGTGACCCGCGGGGGGAGGAGGGAGGGAGGGAGTGGGGGGAACGCCGCGCTCTGGGGCCGCGAAGCACGCGTGGCGGGGGTGATCCCCGCGGGCCGGGTTAGGCCGGGCCGGGCCGGGCCGGGCGCGGAGGCCTCCGCCGGTTCCGTCGCTCGGCCGCCCTAACGCGTCGCCGCCGCCTCGCGGCCGGTTCGCTCCTCCGGTTGCGGGGCCGTCCTCCGCCATCGCCCGGCTGCGGCCCGCGGGAGCTCGGCTGGGGGAGCGGTGCGGAGCGTCGCGCGCGGCTGCCGGCCTCGTCGCGGCGTCGGTGTTGGCGGGGCGGCTGAGCGGAGCCCGCGCGCGGGGCCGCGTTGCTGCGGAGGCGCCCGGAGCTGAGGCGCCGCCCGGAGCTGAGGCGCCGCGCATGGCGCCCTCGCGGCCGCCGCTCCGCTGCCGTTCCCGCGGTCCCGCGCTGCCGGGGGCGGCCGGAGCCGCTCTGCCCGCGCGGGGGATCTGCTCGGCGTGCGCCCGGCCGAAGAGACGCGCTGTGGCCGGCGGCTTTCCTGCCGCTCGGAAAACCGAGCAAACGAGCGAGGCAGAACGAAAAGCAACGACTTGTTTTGCCGTTGCTGCCCTGTGCTGGGAGCGGCCCGCGCTGCCTCAGCCCTCCTCTTCAGCTGCGGTGGAACTTGTGGGAGGGATGTGCTGAGCACGGTGTTGGTGTGTGGGGGTGGATTCACTGCCTGGGAGTTTCCACTTTTCCATAGCAAGCAGTGGGAGTTAAGAATCCTTATTACATCTCAGTCCCTTTTTTTTAGTGAATGAGCACTAGAACGGCCGTGCTAACTGCGGCAGTGTTCCTCTGTGAAAATATGGCAGAGGTCGCCCAGGCTCTGCGAAGCTTGGGAGTTCTGTCTGAACGTGATCCTCAGCAGTGTGATGTTATGCTCCCTTATGGTTAGTCTTTACCTGAGCGCTCAAAGATTTTTCTCTTTGGTTTAATTTATTAGGATCAATTACTCAGAATAGGAGATAACACCAGAAACAGTCTCTGCTACTGGAGCAGGGAGCTTCCACCAGCTTTTGACACTTCTAGGTCAGAGTTAGTCCTCCTCTCTGAAGGAGATGGTGGATCTGTGGTGATGTCGATGCTTTTTCTTACTGTGCTTATTAATTATGGCAGGTCTTCGTCCTCTGTGAAGAAGCTTTGTTGTCAAGACTTGCTCTGAAGCTGACCCACACTACTGAATGCAGCTGTCTGCAAACGTAGGAGCCAACAAATGCTATGTCCTGCCCTCCCTTGACTTTCCTGTTTCTCTTGGAATTTATGTTTCTGAAGCATTTCCAGATCTTTATTGAAGACATTTGGATTACAGTTATGGCATATCTATGCAAAGAGATGAGCAAGCCTGAGCAATGCTGAGGTATGTATACCTTCTGTATCTCATAACTCACAGGTAATCTAAGTTTGCTATTGCAGTCAGTAGTAAATGTGTTTGGGGAGTGAACCTTTGCTAAGTCTGCCCAAGAATGGGAAGTAACAAAGGCTGTAATATGTGCTGTCTGGGCAGAACACAAGTCACTGGGTCTTGGGCTCCCTGTGTGCTGTAGGTGGCCTCTGTTACACGTCAGAGGAATAAGGAGGGACGGTGGGAAGGTAGATAAGGAGAAGACCATCTGATTACAGGGATGAAGAGTTGGAGCGTGTTAGTTTTCTTTTGGTATTAGTAGTCTAAAAGGTGAAGTAGTATACACTGGAGAAATGTTGCCCTAATACAGTTCTGAAGGGCATCTAAAACATTTCGGAGTGTTAACGGGCACTGAGATACAGAGCTGCGTGGTAGTGCCATTGGTCCAACTTAGGTGATAGGCTGTGGTGGGAATTCTGCACACACCTACACTCACAGTTTCTTCAGAGAGAAATTTGGCAGATTTCAGTACTTCTCAGAGTTGCATGTGCTGATTGATCTCCCTCAGTAAATTCCTTGTTGGCCCAGTTTTTCATCCTGGAGCTGTTGGCTGTGATTTTCCTGAAGGTTAGTTGCCATGGTAATTATCCTGTAAGCAAATAAATGTGCTTTTTATAATCTCTGGTATGGTAAGGGGAGCAGAAAGACTGTAGGCCTTGCTGAGATCAGTAGAAGCTGCAGACTCATGGAGTTGGTAAATCACCACCAGCAGGAGGGAGCTGAATAAGTGCCTGATCGTGGGTGGGTGGTGGCAGAGATGAATAACTTCGTTTGGTCCCTGAGTAAGGAACAAAGGTAGAGTGTGTTACAGTGACTCTGAATAATGGGTAAGATTGGAGGCGTGAAAAAGAAGCAACTTCAGTTCAGAGTCTGTTATGGTGGAACTTACTGATTCGGGCCAACTGTGATTTCCTCATTGAAGTGAAAGTACTTTTTATAGAAGAGAACCCTTCTGAGGGATGTGGCCCTTGTGGTCCTTTGCAGTGTGGGATTTGGGTTGGGATAAACTCCAGCTTCGGTTTCGAGTTGGCATGCTGGTTGTTCTCCTGAGCGCTGCCATTTGGTTTTAGCTCCTGGATGTTGGGGAAGCAGGGTGGCTGCAGCTGACCCTGTCTGTGCCATTGCTGTGGTGTGTGAGTTGCAGCTTGCTGTGAGACCCCAGTAAGTCTGTGCCTTGTGAACCCACAGGGTGTGCAAGAGCATTGCAAGTAGGTCTGAAAAGTGAGGTGGAGAGTTGCTCAGGAAAGCCTGGGTTGGTGTGGCTAAGTGGGTGTTAATTAGCATTAAATTCTTTGCGGTGTAAGAGCATGAACTAGGTGTGAGTCTTTCCTTAGAGACGCTTGTTTAGTTTGCAGTGAAGTTCTGCTGGCTGGTCTGCTGAATGTGCTGCAGCCCAGGGCTCGGGCTGTGGAGCAGTGGGGTGGCTGTAACAAGCTGCTGCTCGCTGCGCTGCAGGGCAGCTTCTGTTCTCATCACATTTTTCTGGGAATGCTGATCTTCAGGGGGTGTGTCCTGAAAGAGTGCCTGGTATTGAGGTCTGATTGTGATTTGAAAAGTCCTTGAAATGCTCCAGGTGCTTTCCTCCCACAGACAAGTGGTCAGTTGGTTTAGTGATGGTTTGAGTCTGTGGTGAGTGTCAGAAGTTTTTATCTTTAAAAAGAATCTGCCACAGTTGAGACAAGAAAGGCGTTTGGTGGTTTGTGGGTTTTTTTTTGTTTGTTTGTTTGTTTTTTTAGGCAAAATTTATACGTGAAGGTCACAAATGGTGCTGCCAGAGAAACACTTGAAGGCATCTGTTAGTTTTTAGGGGCAGCTTGAATCTAACCATGGTGGTCCAGAAATTGCACATTTTGAAGGTTCTGCAATCTCCTGCACCCCACTTGTCCCACAAAGAAACATTATCCTGTCAGGGCTCTTCTCTTTTGGCATCTGGCATCACTTGCTGGGGGTGTGTCTGGTTCTCATGGTGCGTTGCAGTCCTCCCTTGCTGAAAGGAAGCTGTCTCTAGTCTGAGCATTCGGCATTCTCTATGTTAAGTTCCCTCATCTAAGCCTTCAAATGCTAATGTATCACAGAATCCAACAAACTCGTGTAGAGAACAGTCACATACGTTATTTGTTTGCTGCTAAAAATGAGAATGGCTCCAAAACTTAATTTTTTTCTTGGATCCTCGTCTCTTGGTTCCTAAACTAGTTTTTGTTTTTAAACTTCAGATTTTATTGAGGAGCAGAACTAGAAATGGCGAAGGCAACTAGTAGAACAGGGGATAGCTTCCTCCAGTGAAGCCACTGGTTGTTGGCTGCTGCTGGCTGAGCCTGTGTGCCTGAGCCTTGCATTACCTTTCGTCTTTAAGTAGTTTGAAATGGAGCTCCTAGTTATAGGGTGCTTGCAGATAGTTAAGGAAAAAGCATCTTTGGCTGTCCTCACACTTGTCCTGGGTGTCCAGTGATAAACCCTCGTGGTGGAGGGAGTATAGTTACACATGGAAACACTTCTGTTCATTCTGTTAAGTGCAAGCTTTCAGTGAAGTGTGCTTTGTACTGCTTTCTGGACTAGATGATCTCTAGAGGTCCCTTCCAATTCCTACAACTCTGTAATTCTGTGATTTATCTGGAGTGTCTTTCTTTAGCTTTTTTTTAGGTGTTTGCCGAAGTAAAATATTGAGTCCCTTTGTGCCAACATTTCCAAACAGTCACGTGCAACTTGGGCTGTTCTCAGGGATTGTGTGTGTGTTGTGTGCAGATGGCAGTGAATTAGTGGCAGGCTGACTGGAGTTGGGATGTGACCGTACCAACAGGGAATTATGGCCTGGTCTCACCAGGCAGTATCTTCTATTACAAACGATGCTCTTGCACAGAGAGTGGTTGATAGTTATGAAACTCGGAGGAAGGTCATTACCCCTGAAAATTAGTACTTAAGAAAGCTTATCTTTTCACAGAGTTCAGAAATTGAGTGACTCTGTTGCTACTGCTGATGTATGTTTTGTGAAGAGGGCTGTTCAGCACTACAGTACATGGGTTTTCTGTCCTGAGGTCAGGTTATACGAAAACTGAAAGTTTCAAAAAGAAAATAAAATCTCACCATCTTTAACTCTCCTCAGCTGCTTGGAGGTGGCAATTTTTAGATTGAGAATAGTGCAAGAAACGTGAATGAAGGTATGTCTGTTTTTATGCAGGCTGTAGGAAATTCATTGAGCTCTGAACTGTAGAGAGGAGTCCATTAAAGTTCAGCTAGGGAAAGGGTCCATCAGGCTGAATGTTCTCTGGAGTTCTAGATCCTCAGAATCTGGCACTCATTTGTGTTCAGTGTAAGGATGGTATTGATCTCCAGGACGAAAAAACAAATAACTTGTGAAGAACATGTGTAGTGGGTTCTAGACCAAAGGCGTCAGAATTGGAGGCAGGTTTCGCTATGGTAAAAGCAGTTAGTCTACCTAACTGCCCTGACGGTGTATCAGTGTTCTCTGCAGACTAGGAAGCTTGCAGGCGTTCAGGAGCCTGGAGCCCTGTGATCAGTGGGAAGGCTCAAAGCAGAAAAGACTGTTTGCTGGTGGAGTAGGACCAGGTTAGGGAGCATGTAAGCGAGGCTGTGACAACTAATGAGATGTACCTGTGGGCAGTAAGAACCAGTTGATACCATTGCAGAGCTGCAGCTGGTTGTCTTGGAGTGGCTGTCCTGATTAAGAAGGCTCCCTATGGACTCTAAGAAAGCAAGTGTCACCCACGTTCTGCTAGGAGACTTGAAAAAGAGGGTCAGGAGAATCATGACTAGATCAGTCAGCTCACCTCTGTTCTGGAGAAGGTGGTTGAACAAATAGTGCTAGAAGCAATTTCTAAGCATGTTAAAAAATTAGGTGATTGGAAGTAGTAATTATGCCTAACCACTCTGATTGCCTTCTGCCAAGAGTTGACTGGCTTGGTGAATTTGATTGCTTCAACTTTGTTAGCGCTTTCAACAGTCTGCCTTAACATTCTCATAGGTAAACTGAGGAGATACAAGCCAGACACATGGACACTGAGGTGGATGGGTTCAGTGAACTAGTTGAGCTAGTTTGCCATCCTACTCGCTGTCTGTGTATCTGATTGCTACTCAGCTTGTGAAGGTTGTGATGAGAGGGAGGAGGGCGCAGCTGGAGGCGTGCTGCTAATGGAGTTCTTCAGGTTTGGTGCGGTGTCAAATCCTGTTTAACCTCTTCATTAACAACCTGGGTGGTGAAGCCAAATGCGTCCTCTGCTAGACTGCAGGTGTTACGAGGCTAGGAAAAGATTATGGTATAGCAGGTGAGTGTGAGATCATTCAGATGGGCATGGAAAATCTGGAGAAACAAGCAGACAGGAGCCTCATGAAATCCGACAGAGGGAAAAGCAGAGCCCTTGTTGTACCTTAGGATGAACTATGCTGTCCACCAGTACGTGCCCAGGGCCCAGCCAGCTGGAAGGAGCTCTTCAGGAAGTGACCTGGGAATTCTGGTGGAAACCAAGTTGAAGGAGTCGATAGCGTGGCTCTTGGTTGTTTTTGGCTTTGCTTATAAGCTTGAATTCTCAGTGGTAGGTAAACCTGAGCCTTATTTGAAACAATTCTGAACCCTTTCAATGCTGTCTTCAGGAAAGATTTTGTGTAAGTGTGGTAGGAAGCACTCTGATTTTTGGTGAAGGCTGTAAATTTATGACTAGGTGATTCCTATTGGTAAGCAAGTTGTCAAGTCCAATTTCTGTATACCAGTGTGGCTGAGTTGGATTTGGAGGTTGGCGTTGATGAGCTGGCAAACTTGTGTGTGTGACTTCTTAGGTGTGCCATATTTATGCAGTTTGTGTGTGTTCTCCAAAAAGGCATGATTGGATCTCTTAGAAGATGGCTGTGTGGACCAGTGCCAGTATTTTTGCTACTTGAGGTAAGAAAGCATAGTCTTTTACTTCTTGAAAAAGCGTTTTCAGGATGAGTCAGCTGAAGTTGAAGGTGTCTGTCCTTGTAGTGAAATATTCATTACATCTATGCCAAGAAAAGAGATCAGAAGTAAATACAGAACAGTTATCATACTTCTGGTATGTCAGAGCTTGCGCTAATGTTGTCTCATGTTAGTGCACAAGGACTGAAGTAAACCTGATTGTGTAGAGACCGTTCAGGAATCTGTCAGTGTGCCAGGGCAGGTCCCTGTGGCTCTGCTCGGTTCACGTTCCTGGGGCGGAAGACTTCCACTCCTTCTACCTGTTAGGGTACATGCAGACTCAGTTATAATGTTCCTTGTCTTAAACTGTGCTTGAGCTACCTGAGATTTACAAAAGTGTCTCTAATGAGTCAGGAGAAAAATATTACTTATGTTAAGTAAAATACTTAAAATATATTATGTATCCTATTGGTATCTGAGAGCAGGTTCTCAGGGGTGATGGTAAGGAGCTGTGGATAGGGCAGTTCGGGCAAACCAAGCATTACAGGTCTCTGTTGAATGTTGGCTGAAGGTGTAGCATTGCAGAGACTTGCCCATACTGAGCTGGAGGAATAGAAAGCCTTTTAAACAAAGCAGCCCCAGATTAAGGCTGTTATGTTATATTACTGAAATTTTTAAGAGTTGTTTAGCAGCAAGTGGAGAGATTCATAAGAAATGCTGCATTTTGGTGTTTTCTTTCGATCTGCTTTTGAAGAGTGGATGAGGAAGGATGTGGTGTTCCTGAAAGGTTGCTAAATGAAGGTGGAAGTGTCAGCTCTCGGCCTTAGTGGACTCCACAGCTGTGAACTGCAGCCTTCTGAAGCTGCTGTGTGCGTGCTGTAGTGGGCATGGTGTGAAGCTGCTGATTTTTAGTCTATGCTCTTAGAAACACTTTCTATGAGGCACATCTCCTTTCACATCTAGTAAAGCAGGTCAGCATTTTAAGGATCTTTGTATATGCCTGTATCTGTAAGGTGTTTTTTTCTTTTTTTTTTTTCTTTTTTTTCTCGCAAAATACCTTCAGGCTGCATTTTCAGTGTTGTTTCTTTGCTTTTGAATCCATACACATTTTATATGTTACCTTTTTTGTAAATGGTGTATGCCGTCAGGAATGCTGGGAAAACAAAATACTAGTTAAATCTTTCTTTAACCTCAGTTTATCTTTCTTCAGATAGAGATTTTAATAAATCCAGTGGAAAATAGCCTGGAAGTGGTTGTGGTAGGCTCCAGATAAGTGCTAAGTGCTACATGCTCATAACCAGTCGGAAGGTGTCAGCACTGAGGAGTGATGTAGATGTGGCATTAACCGTGAGGGTAAAGCTGGTTTGGTTCTCTGCTCCAAAGGTCTCAGATAACCTTAAGGCGTGTTTTAGCTGAGAACTTGGGATGTAGGAGTAGTGCAGTATAATGCAGTAGCATTCCAAGGACATAAACCACTCACGTGCTATGGTAACTTTACCTATAACTGTTATATGTAGTGAAGAGTTTCGTGGGAATGCTTTATGGAAAGCTAGGACTTTTAGAAGGAAGCACAACAAACTGGACTGCACGAGCAGTCTGGTGGTTACAGCGTACCAGCTCTGGGAGCAGCAGCGTGGTCTCATCTTCTATAGGTATACAAGTTTCAAGCTGTAGGCTGCAATATTTGTTTGATTTGTGTGTGGAGTTTGTAGCGTCTACAAAACCAGAATGTGTTTGCTTTGGCACCTCTGCACAGTTCTTGTTTTTGGAGGGGTCCTGACCTCTTCTTCACAGCTTTAAGGCACTGCCTGAGCACCGGGTGACTGGAATGTTCCTGTCAGGTGGAAAAGCTTCTGGTACCAACTGCTAACACTGCCAAGCAGTAGAAATGTTCCTGAAAAGTTCCCTCCTTTAGGCCAGCACAGCTTTCTTGTAAATGACCTAATGAGTCTGTGACTTACTTACTAATTTTATTTTCGTCCTTACTGTTAAGTTTTAACCTTGCAGAACAACTGTTGGTCTTCATATAAGCAACAGCCAGTGAGCAGTCCTACTTACAGGACAGCAGTAATGTGGTGACTGTGCAGAGGTGATACTGAAAGAGTTTGGCTCCAACACTGGTGTGTTCTGGAACATGTTTTCCTAATCCATTGGAAGGAGCAAGGTATCTGTTGCTTGTTAAGGCTGTTTGGTATCTGTTAATCTGTGTAACTGAAATGTAATTTTCTCTTACCAAAAGAACTGATCTTTGAGCTTTCAGGAGCAGAAAACAGCATTAGCTTTGTTGATTAACAGCATTAGATATCAAGTTAGAGGAAGGAATGGTTTCAAAAGGCTGCGTATTTGAGCAGAGCGTGGTGTTAAAAGATCACCTTCTGGTGGATCTGTGAATGTGTTACACTGCACAGCAGGAGCATCTGAAAAGTGGGTGAATGCAGCAGTGGAAGTGGTGAATGTGTTCGGGTGGGCTGAGGCAGAGCATCTCTGCTGATGAACCACTGAAATGAGTGCTGTTAACGCGCTCCTCCCCACGTCCTCTCCTTAATGCCTTCTGTGGGACCTCACAGAGGTCCTTGCCACGTGCTTGCCCTTAGCAAACCAGGGGAGAACTGTCTGTATGGTTCAGCTCTGCAAGGATCCAAGGAGGAGGAGGACTGTATGCCATGTGTTCTGTGGGCCCAGGTGTAATGCCGTTTTTGTCACTGATTATCTTCATGCATTGCTCCTCAGTGATTCATACACAGACATGGTTGACATCTCTGCTGTTTTATTAATGGTGTGCTGGAGTGAGTTTGTACTGCTTGGTACTCCCACAAGCTGTAAGCTGCAGGCCTACTGGGCAATGGATTAATTTATAGTGCATATGTCGGGTGACTTTATTTCTTCTTACCATAAGCATGCAGTTGTGTTTGTTCATAAAATTCAGTGCCTTGGCATTCTGTATTCATGAGTGAGATCTATACGCATTACTTTCAAAAGAATCTAAGTATTTTTCTCCACTTCAAAATATTCTATTCAAGTGTCTTCATCAGTATTACCCTCAGTGTTCTCTCTCTCCTTCAACTTGCTGGAAAGCTTGTACTTTGCATATAGGAAAACATTAGGCACAGTCTGATGTGCCCAAAGCCTCCTAACAGGACTGACTGCCACCTTAACTCAAGGTGCCTGTGGCTGAACAGCCACCGTGCTGCATTCCTGCTGCGTCTATGGCATGAGAAGGGAAGGCAAGAGCAGCAGAGTTTGCATTGTTCAGCTGAGTTCCTTGCTGACATCTGTATACTGCTGGGAATAGGTTACAGGGTTTAGGGAAATTGCTAGGCACAGATCAGTAAAACCTATTGCTGGGTTAGAGGGCACTTATGGCGGTTCTTGTACAGTGCAGTGAAAGGCACTCGTGTTTCACAGTGCTCTCAGCTCTGTGTCCTGTTGGGTGAACTCAGGGTAAACAAGACCAACCTTTCTGACCTGTGCCCAGAGCATCTGTATTACTGAAAAGGAAGAGAAAGTGAAATGGGTGCAGACCAGCCTGGTCTCGAGGCTTTGCCCTGTGTTCCAGCTTGTTTCCAGCCCTCACCGCTGGCCAGAAATCCCTGGAGAAAATGTGCCTTCCCAAGAACCTCTCAGTTATCCTGTAAGATCCAGTTTTAACTTCAGTTGTGTTGTTATCCCTTCAGTTAGTTGAAAGAGTTTTAAATAGCCAGACTTCCAGACACAGTTGCATTTAAATAAGTTAAAAAAAACAACAAACACAACACCTTATGTATGAGTTGGAACCATGCTCACTTTATTGTTTGTGTACATCTTTCCTCCCATTTTCGAGAATTGCATCTCATATCCAATTTCTTTTTGCAGTTTTGTTCAGTGGAGGGACTGCTGTATGTCAGCCATGCTAAAGGGCAAGTGATGGAGGCAAGTATTAGTTTATATATTCATAGTTACCTCATACTGTTTTTACCAGTTTGTCCTTTTCAACTGCTTTGTTTCCCACTGCTGTGAAATAACTGCACAATTGAAAGACTGTACAAGCATGTTCTGGGCGGGAATAATGTTATATGGTCTGTGTGGATATAGAACTGCTAATTTTATCCCTGATGTACTGTATTCTCCTACAAATCAGAAATGCATGTTCCCGAGCTTCATCCTGAAGGCATTGCTTTTCCTCCCTCAGAAAGAGAGCATAAGGGTTGTAACAAGCGGAAAGCAAGTTTAAAACTTGAATGTTATTGCAGATAGACATGTTAATTTATTCTGCTGGTTCACAGTTCTACTCATTTATGAGTAAAGCAAATGTTATTATCTGCAGAACTTAGATACTAGAACAAAGTAGTTCTGAGGGTCTTCGTACCAGAAGTGCCATTTGAAAAGCTCAGTTCAGGCTCACAACAGACTGTCCATAGAGAAATGCGAGCAGATGACCACAAAGCTTCTGTAAGAGCACTTTGAGATACAGGTCAGTGTAATGTCAGCAATCAGTCACAGAGTGCAGATGAAGTAGTGACTTGTCTGTGAACTAACTGAGCTCACTTGTTTCAGGTGAGTTTGTAAATTGAAACAGTGATTTTGAGCAGCTGATGATTTCCAGCAGCTAATGAATGCATGGAATTTCTTTTGTATGGAGGTGATGCTGTTTTAGATTAACAGTATTACCAGTGGTAATCTGGATAGAAAGTATGTGGTGGATAAAATGATGGGAGAAGAATATATTGGACATTTTTGCTCTGAACTACAGCTCTTCAGTGAGGCTAAACTGAAAAATGAATGCCAAGGGAGTTAGCTAAAATGGAAGAGGCAGTTATAGGTCAGCTGTCAAGGCTGTATTTCACATGCCAAGTAATTCTGGGACTCCTGCTTTTTAGCCAGTGAGGTTTGTTCACTAAACTGTTCTGTCTCTTGGGTGATGAGAAAAATGTACGTTTCCTTTTTTTTTTTTTTTTTTTTTCTCCTCAAAACAAATTTAATAGGGACATGACAAACAGTTACATTAGATAAAAGAAGTAATGTTAAAAGGAAAGATAGAGCTTAAAAATCCAAATATGATGCTTATCACTTAAAGGAAGCGTTATGTATGTAAAAATAAAGATTGGTTGTTGTTTCTTTTGGTTCTGCCACAAATCCTCTGCGAACGTGGATATTTCTGTTTTTTTCTGAGGTGAGACTTACTGCTTTGTATGTAATGGGTTATTGATTGGACTGATCATGTATTTTAACTCAATGCTTTTAATGTGTTTTCAAAGTATGCAGCTAAAATACTGTAAGATTCCAGTGTTTTGTTTCCTGTAAGTACTGAATTTCATCTCACCCCAGCTCACTGCAGTGACATTTGGGGAAAAAAATGAAGAAATAAAAACAAAAGGGAGCGTGAGGCAGCTCTTTGGGTATTTTTGGATGCCACTTTAGAAAGCATTTTGGAACATCTGTTCTGGCCCATTGTGTCAGCTTTCAGAAGTACAAAACCGAGAGCTCTGCAGTTGTAACCTCAACGCACAGTGTTTTTCTGCAGCTGCTTTAAAATACAAAGGGATGTTCTCAAATCCCAAACGTACATTGCATTTCAAATGAAATGGTTTTTAAAGCACAGGCTGCCATCTGCCAAGATTGAGATAGACTTCTGTGATCTGGTTTCTGTATTTTTATAGAAGCCTAATCAAAGCGTTTTCCTGCAAGAAAACAGTGATCAGCTTCTGAGCATGTGATCTCATGGTGCTAATGTGGAACTCAGATACTGTGTCCTTCCTTCCTTCTTTCCTTCCTCATTCCTTGCTGTACTTCTCCAAACAGAGTGTTGTGTAAGTTCTCAGCTGCACGGTAGCGTAACCAACTGCTGATGTGAGAGCAGAGGTTGACGTCTTCTGGGGAAAACCTGTGTGTTTTCCCTGCGAGGCCGATCTGCTGCGGTGCTGCTCTCTCTGCCTGCTCACATGGGTTCCTTGATCTTCTTTTAAAAGGAGTTTCTGTTTTCTCTGAGAACTGTGGACAAGACTGCCCATTGAAACCATTTCAATTGTCTGTTCTTGCTTGACTTTCACATCTAGTTTCTTGTGCAGTCAACAGATGCTGGCAGTAATAAGGCGCTTCTTACTGCTTGGAGATAAACGGTTGACTGATTTGGAAATGTTCTGTCTTCTTGCATTTATCAAATACTGTGAAGCTAGGCATTCTGCAGGAGAAGCAGGTAGGCAGGACAGACATCATGACTGAAGCCTGAGAGATCAAATCTTTGCTAAGGGACAAAACTGATTCCGCCAGAAAGTCTAACGTTCTACAGAAGTGTAATTCCATGTTCTGTTAGATACTGTTATGGGCCTTGTTCTTAATAACAGAAAAAACAACCTGTTTTTCCCTTCCTTCTTCCCCCCTTTTGTAGACTTTTTTTTTTTTTTTTTTAAGAGGTGAAAAAAGCCTTTATTGCTTCATTTTGTGCTGTGCTTCCTCCCCCAGGCAGTAAATGAGTTGCCTCATACAAGCTTTGGCTTCTGCGCACTGCCTTAGATGCAACTAATACCAGGATGGAGGGATGCTTGGAAAACTGATAAACTTGTTTTGTTAATGGCATGTTTTGTACATTGTTTTGGTTTTTTTTAACCCACTACTTTCTGCATGGATGTGTAATAATGGCTCTTTTGTTTAACATTAGATAAGCATGAGATCACCGTGGCACAGCTGCATGTGTAGTCACTCTTGAAGCAATTGCACACCTAATTGGCTGACAATCTTGGCATTTTTAAAACAAACACAAGCCTTTTAAAGACAGGGGACATGTTTATGTACAAATAGTCAAATTAACCTGTGGGGTGTCATCAATGGAGCCCTCTGGCAGTGAACAGTTGTGCGATGACCCTGATCCTGGAGGCAGATCCCAAGATCAAGAGACCAAAAAACAACATGAATCAGAGCAAAAATTATCCAAAATAACCCATAATGCTTTGGAGAACATTAATGTGATTGGTCAAGGCTTGAAGCACCTTTTCCAGCATCAGCGCAGGAGGTCTTCAGTTTCTCCACATGATGTTCAGCAAGTTCAGGCTGATCTGGAGTCTGACGTGGATTTGGAAAGCCAAAGCGCCTGTGCTGAAATTGATGGTGTCTCCACCCATCCTACAGCTCTGAACCGAGTGCTTCAGCAGATCAGAGTGCCACCTAAAATGAAGAGAGGGACGAGCCTGCACAGCAGGCGGGGCAAGACAGACCCTCCCAAAGGAAGCCCGCAGATCAACAGAAGGTCTGCCCAGGATATGCAGTCAGGTCGTCCCAGATCGTCATCTACTACAGACGCTCCCACGAACTTGTCTGTGATGGAGATTGCTTCTTCTGTCTGTGTAAGTGGAGAGGAGGCCACAGCAGCAGTAAGTTACTCAGATTTACCTTTGGTATTTATCATCTCCTTGTGTGTTTTCTTAAGACTTTTGAATCTTGTTTTTAAAAGAAAGTTTCTTTCAGCAAACACTAATGCTACTGTGCTCAAAATTTCTTATGTGGTGAAGCAAAGAGCTTAAAGGATGCAAGCATTAATCACTTTCTCATGTGGCAGGTGGCTTATGTTATTTATTGCTGAAATGAGGACTACTTCTGCAGCAGGTTAAGTTGGTCAGATGGTGCATCACAGACAAGCAAGGAATGATGGGAAGGGCAACAGGCACAGTAATCCTTATTAGCAGCTATTTCCTGCAGTAAAAACGTGTATTTACTGATGATGGCTTTTTTCCTCCCTTCATATATTATTGTGTATCTTGTAAAAGTGAGGAATTCCAGTTTGAGCAAATGGAGCTGTGGACTGTTTTGATTTTTGACAGGCTCTGGGCATGGTGGCTGCAGCAGATAATCAAGCTCCAGTGCCAGGTTGGCTGAATCTGATTTAAATCAGCCCTACTACTATGCTGAAATTGACCTTTGACAAAATAGCAGCCTCTGTTCCGTGTCTTGTTGCAAAGTTATATTTATCAGTTTACTGACAATATCAAGTAGTAGTATTTGTCTTAATCTTTCTTCTTTCCCAGATCCATTGATGTGTTTTCATGATCTTAAAATAGTTTATCGTTGTGCTCTATTAGTTGTGTAAATATTCCTCTTGGAAGGAGCATTGAGAGTCTACTTTATTTGAGATTTCTGTTCTGACAGCAATTGAAAGAATAGAAATAGTAATGTATTTGGGAAAAGTGGATGCTGCCCTAGGACTGGTTAACTTTGCAGCTGAACCATATAAAAAAGAGCTCCTGTAGTAGATTGTTTTATTTGCTTGCAAGCTCTTTTTCGTTGTGATTGGACTCATGATCTTTGTTTCAGGTGAACTTTGAGGAGAGCCAGTAATTTTCCAAGTTTGTATGCAGTCCTGCAACCTGAGCTATGGAGCATGACAGGCTGTCTTTGGTTTGTCAGGTTAAAACCTTAGCTCATTTATTGCGTTGAGATTTGGTGTACTTGATTTTAAATGTAGATTGCTTACTTTTAAAGTGCTATTGCAAGAAAGTGACAGCTGTGATGTCCTCTGCATACTTGCAGGAGGGAGGCTGTTCTGAAAGTGCTCACGTTTTCCTTTGGTAGTGGTACTTGTATCTCTGTGATGTCTGAGTGCAGTGAGAACTGTTCCTCGCAAGGCTGAGGAAGTCCATGGAAATGAAGTCAGTGCACTTCAGCATAGCCCCTCTGTATCATCCGAAGTATATCTGCCGCTTTCAGACTTTCTGCCTCACCCTCTGCCCTTAACCTGAGACCTGAAATCCTAACAAGCTCTCCAGGAGTGCCAACAACATTTGTTGATATGTCTCTTGAGTTTGGTGTTTTAGAAATTTCAGTATTCCTGTTCCGTGTATTTCCTAAAATCTGGCTTAGCGATGAAAGCTGATGAAAAATAGCTGCATGGAGTCAGGAACCTCTCTTGTTCTGTGAAGCAGAATAAGTAAAGTTCTGCTTATTGGTTGATTCATTGTTCAAGGGTGTTTAAGTCCTATAACATAGACGAGGAAGACATGCTAGGAGTTTTCTGGAGTTCTGGCATTACCTTAGTGCATACCTTCTTTACCTAGAAACTTGTTCCGTCTGTACCACAGATGGCACATGAACTGTGCTCCCTGTCTAACAGAGCTCCACTGGGGCAGAGGGAAGGAGCTCCTCAGCAGCACACAGCAACAGATCAGGGCGCAAAATAAACAGTGCATTTCTTTAATAGTAACAGTGGTGTTAGTGAAAGAATTAGGACTTTGATAATAAGGAAGGAGTGATACTGCCATTAGGCAGCCTGTTCAGTCACTGCCAGAGATGTAGCTGTCAGCTTGGAGAGCATCTGTGTAGACCTGTATAGAATGGGTAAAGAAGAGAGTGAGCAGGATTTCTAATGGCTTGGATTAAGAAATTTTTTGTCAGAGGTATTTTTTATTTAAAATACTTGATAGTGATGAAATTCTAGAGCGCAGTGTAACAGCTCAGGTCTCATGGTGACTCTAAAAACCTCCAGTAATGATCATTCAAGGAACGTCTTTATTTTCCAGAAAAAGATTTTGCAGTAGCTAAAACATGACTGTGCTGTTTGCTCACAGATCCAGAAGAGGGCATGGTAGGACAGGAGGTACTGTGAAGAAGATTAACTGTGTCCATCCAAAATCAATAAGGCTGATGTGGATACAGAATGGAAAAATTTGCCATTTCAGCAGATTGGAGGCTGTGATGTGATGTCTTCAACTCCAACCAGCAGAGGTTGTCTGACCATCCTCTCAGCCTGTGGATTGCTTTTCATGTTTGTGTGTTTTTGTATGTTTTGTGCAAAACCAAAACACTTCCACAGAGGGACACTTGTGTTGGACCACCATAAATTCATTATTTCCTAAGAAAGAAGTGGCCGTGAATTTGCTAGTCCCTTGAAAATTATTCATTGGGAGGACCACGCTCACAGCTTGCACAGTTCTCAACTGCTGCTGAGGATGAGACCTAAGATTATGCATTCTAGTCTGAGTCACTGGTAAGGAATTTTATCACCCCTGCCTGTGGTCTGCTAAGCAGCTCTGTCTTTTAGCCAGTGGACTGCAGCAGTGAGAAAAGTTTGGTGGCAGAGTAGGGTTTTATTTTTTCCTAGGAAACCTGCCAGGTCCGTGTGACGTGCTGCCCTGTTCTCCTTCTCAGGAGCTGGGAACAGTATGGTCTTGTAGTGTGATGTTAAGTGCAAGGAACTCAGTGTGGGCCTCAACCTCAGGTAATGGAGATCTCTCTTTCCATCCAGGGAAAAAAAAAAAGAAGAGGGAAAGAGTACGACTAATGCAGTGCTGCTATGAAATCTGTGCTGTTTTATTGAGAGGCGTATTAGTCATGTGAGCTTCCTTTCATTTGAATTGCAAAGGAAACACAGTAAAAATTGAAAATACAAATTCTAGTTTGTCTGGTTTGCAAGGGAGAAAACATTGTCTGTTCTGATGGATGTTCTACAAATGTACCCGTGGTGCTGCAGTGTTAACGCGGGAGCTGGCGTGTCTCAGTCTGCAATAACTGCAGTCTCCGTGTGTGACTGTGGGTATTAGGCAGGGAGTGCTGATTCTGCTGGAAGTCAGAGGTTAGTGGTAGATAACCCACAAGTTAAATGCAGATGATGTACTACTTTAAATAACACATGAAAGCTTTTACTAACGTTGCAATATAAAATTGTAATACTTTTGAAAATCAACCCCGTGTAAATTTTAAATCATTGATATGGTTCTAGTGGAGTTTCTCGTTTTAAGATGCACTGAAATCAGGAAAGCATAGTTCAGGCAAGTGTTAAACCAGTCTTATAAGAGGCATCGGTGCGTTTGGCATTTGAGAAGCTAACGCAGCATTCAGTCAGTAACTTCTTGTTTAGCAACTTGTATTGCAAAAGCAGTTACCACACAGTTCAGATGATGTTGATAAAGGATGTTTAGCAACTTGTATTGCAAAAGCAGTTAGCACACAGTTCAGATGGGGTCAGTAAAAGGCTGTGTGAAATCTGGAATTGTTGCAGCAAACTTAAATGGAACACAGGTCACGTTAAGCGCGGGCTCAGCCCTTAAACACTGTCTTTAAGTTGTGGGAGATGAAGTCTTCACACAGTGTTACAGCAGGGGAACGGGGTGAAAGTGTTGAACTTGCATTATTGCGTGAAGCTCAGGGACTAGGAGTGAGATCTTGAAGGTACCTGTTAAGTGACACTCGGTGACAGTACCCCGGAGTGGCGAGTTCTGCTCCTGCCTGTATCGATGGTGTGTGCAGCAGTTTGTACTTGATCTCTTGTTTCATATGAACTTTCTCATGACTGTGCCAGGTTATCTTCTTTGTGATCTTTCAAATAAATCTTTACAGAATAAAGTACCACCAGGTTAGCTTTCTTGACTTTGGTGTTTGTTGGATGACAGTGAAGAACGTGCTGACGTTCTTTGCTTTGAAATTCTTTAAAGTTTCAGAAATCCAAGTGTAATGAGAAAAACACCGAGTTGCAGCATCCATCTGTTGTGAACGTATCTGTCCTGTATGTTCTATGTGACTCACAAAGAAGCAATGTATTCAGTGAAAATACTGTGATTTAATAGTGACAAAAATGAGTAGTGTGAGAATTGCAGTCAAGCAGTGTTCTCTTTTTGCTGCTGAATGACTTCTGTCCTCAGCTGACCTGCCAGCACCTCCTGCCCTTCTTCCTCTGCCGTAGCTGGCTGCCCTTTGTAGTGGAGCTCTTCTGCCCCCATCCGCTGCACGGTGGCAGTTTGCCCTGTGCTGCTTCGAGTGCCTGCTTGTCCCTGCGGCTGAGCACTCATCCCTGCTGCCGTGGTCACTACCACCCCTCTGGCAGAAATTCCTGACGTTTTATTTGTGTTCTGTCGTGTTGGTTTCATTATTGCAGTTCTGCAAATTGCATTTTGAAATAAGAGGCAATGCATTCTTTCACTACAGCGTTCTGTAGCTACTAAGTAATGCTGCTTAGCGTCTGTGGTTATTAAGCCTAAAATTTGCCTGTGACTGCGAAAGATTTTGGAACCTGGAAAGACAGAAAGTCAGCAGACATGGCTTGCTGAGAGATTTTCTTTCAGTGATGTTTTGTTATGTGCATGTAAAAGCTTTTGCAGGCTGCTCTGAAGTTGTTGGTGCTTATTGGCGTGGCAGGAGCCTTGCCTGCTGCAGATGTATTTGTGAAGTGCAGATGAATGGTAGCCTGAGTGCTTCTGCCTGGAGTTTACTACTGAAGCTTAAGAGCTGTTAAACACATCCAGGCTGTCTATACCTGCTGTATTTCGCAGTCAGGCCCGAAGCTTTGCCGCCGACAGGAATGGTGTTCTGAGGGTAATGTTTGTCATTCATTTATTGTGCGGTTGGTCCTACTGTTATACTTAATATACTAGGTGCTGTACCTGTGATAATTTGGAGAAAGGAAAAAAAAACAAAAACCACCTTACCTTCATCAGCGTGCCTGTGCTAATGAGGTCAGTGGCAGAAATGAAAAATAAATCATTTTTTAATAAGATGTCCATTTGTACTTAGAAACTCAGACCATGCTGTTGTTAAAAGACAAGACTCCTCAGACCCGAGAGCAGATGTCAGGACCTGCGTTCCTGGGCCTGCCCTTCAGGGTCCACTTGTAGGGAAGAAATCTCTCATTCCTGCCCCATACGTGTGAGTTCTGCACCAGAGATCTTAGCAGGGGAAAAAAAAACAAACAAAAAACTGATATGACAATATTTTCTGTGATCGACTCTAGTTGCTGTCTTTCACGGTTGATACTTCTATTACCATGTCCTACCTCATCTCCATTTTTCCCCTGAGTTTTTGTTATGTGAACTGGTCTTTGTTCATATTTCGGAAACCATTTGATGGTTTTTGTACCTACAGTTTAAGACCTGTGTGTCGCTCCAGATCCATAGTACCAAAGACCTCTTGTTAGGCCTCGTTCTTCCCTTCAGAACATTCTCCAGCACATTTATTTCGTGCAGCGTGTCTGCTTTCATCTGTCTCCTGATGATCTACACCTGTACTTTTTCATGCTATAGCCTCATCGTGGCCATCGCGCTAAATGCCCTGCCAGGAAGCTGAGGAGGTTCATCTCTTCAAAGTACTGTTTCCTTAACGCAGGAGGGTTTTATGTGTGTTTTGTGTGTGGATGCTGCAAAGTTTTAGAGAGAAGAATCTTTGTTTCTTGTTTTTCTAATCCCCTGAGAGCAGTCGGGGATTAGATTGATGTTGTGAGCATTAACTCATGTTTGTATGGTTCTGCAGAATAATGAGTACTGAGGGAGGGGGGCAGTCCTGCGTGGTGCTGAGGTCCTCTGTTCCAAATGGGAATTGAGGACATTGAGTGCCTGTGGAAAAAGGGAAAGTAAATTCTGAATAATCCTGTGTGTGCAGTGTATTTTTAGTTCACGGTGTTGTTCTCTGTTCTCTTCGGTTTCTGTTGAAGTAGAAGGACGAAGTGTTATCCCAAAACCATAAATGGGATTTGTCCTAACACCTCATTTACATGTTTGCATGTGTAATACTCCTACTGTGTATTGTCAGGCTCTGTTAAAAAAAAAAAAAAAAAAAAAGGAAGAGAGAGAGAGACTCATGGTGTGGAAAATAATGCAGTAATTAAAGTTTTGTGGAAACGCTTCATTTGATGTTGTATTCCAAACAGTGTGCATTTAAATATTTTTGCATAAAGCCTTATTTTGGTGAAAGCTGCCCACCGAGCTGTGAAATCAGGACTTTGGTGGCTTAGAAATGGTGGTGTGAGATTGCCTGGGTTTCGCTGTGCTTTGAGCTTTTTGTGGGGTAAGGAGTAACAGGGCACCAACAAACGGAAGAGTATTAAAGTTCCAGAGCTACAGAAGTAGCAGCTGTACCTTGGTGAGAGGTGGCTCCACCTGAGCTCTGGGTGCCAGGAGGACAAGGGCAGTGCCCAGCCGCCGTGTTGCGTGGCACGTGTTGGAACCTTAGCTGTGTCAGTTCCTGAGGGTGGGCAGGGAGCACAGGGCCCGGCTTTTCTGTGCTGCCCAGAGGCAAGTGGAGATGGCATGGGCAGAAATTGCAAAACTGGAGGATCCCTCTCAACAGCGCTGCGTGGGCAGCGGGGAGCACTGCATCAGGTCACCCAGAGGAGCGGGGTCTGTCCCCCCTTGGAGCCCTCCAGCCTGGATGTGGGGCTGGGCATAGCTCTGGTGGCCCTTCTGGGAGGAGTGGGAGGGCCCTGCCCACCTCTGCCGCTGCGTGATTCTGTGATCGGAGTTGAGACCATCACACATTAGGATCGCTGAGCTTTTTGACGGGTTTTAATGGACAGAGGGAATGCTGAATATGATATGAAATCACATAACCTAGAAAACAGAGCAGCTCCAAGGCTGTCAGTGCCTGTGCCAGCAGTTCAGTTTGTGTTCCTCCAGGAAGATCCAGGCAGCTTTCCGAGGTACTCAGTTCTGCTGTGTTCTCACCGTTTCCATTTTCAGTGACCAGTTTTCATAAATATTTTAACTATCTTTAGACATTGGTTGCTGCCTTAAATCTAAATTCTATTACTATCTATTTAAAAGAAAAACGACTGCATGTGCTTCAACTGTGTAACAATTTCTAGTCTGTAGTTTGTAGGCTCCTCAGTATTTTCCTGTGATGGTGTTGGCATCATGAGCATCACATAAAGGCTGCTAGCTGTAAGCCTGCTTTTGTTAGGTACTCTCTAATGACCCTTACCAAGCAGTCGCTCTGGTCTGTGAGTCACCTATTTAATGGGGTGCTGGGACAGCCACCTCTAACGAAGCAGGAGGTCACTTTGTATATTATTATCACTGTGTGGAAGCATTACTTGGGCGGTAAAAGATTGCTTAAGTTTTCACACATCTCACAAAATAATAAGCAGTATTCATAACAGCATAATGTAGTATTTGCTCTCCCATTCAACCCCTGTGGATAGCTAAATGCTGTTGGAATTTTACCATAACATTCTAAATAAAATATTTTGTAGTTATACCCCTGAAGCACCATTTTTATATTAAAAATAATTTTTGTCATATAAACAGATGAGGTTAGTCATGAGCCCTTCTGGAAATTATGTATTTGATATTAACTTTGAGTACCTGTGGCTGAGTCATGTTAAAACAGCACAGATCGTGCGAGTTGGCGTGGTTTATAGTGAGGAGGAGGACCTTCTCTTCACTGTATCACTCAGCAGTGATGCACCCAGAAGTGTGGATGGATTAGTGTGCGAGGAGCATCGGGCTCATTTCAGCCTCAGGAATTCATTCTTGAAGCTAATGCTGCAGTTACCTGGAGGCACAGCTGTGAACTTCCAGTAAACGTGACTCAGTGGGTTGGTGCATTGTGTGCTAGCACAGCCCGAGCCCCTGCACAGTGATGTTGCTCTTCTCCGCCAGCAGAGCCACAGCACAGTGTCAGTGCTTTGCTCAGGGATAGGGTTGCATCGTTTGCATCTTGCAACAAGATGAGATAACAGCAGATCGTGTAGTGTTGTAATCACAGAGTGATAGGTCAAAAGTAGGCTGAGGGTTGTTTTACAAGCACAGAAATTAATCTTCAGTTGCTCAATTGCTTCAGATGACCGTGTGGTGCCAGGCACTGCCTTTCCCTGCCTGGTGGCCAGCACCTTTGTGAAGCATTGGAATGACCTTGTGCTCAAAGACTTTATGGACAGAGTGGCAGGGTGCTAAAATACAGGAGAGACAAGAAACTAATTTTAGTATAATTAACATCTGAAGAGTCTCATCGGCATTAGTCCAGATTTGTTAATAAATACCAGTAATAACAACCATAAAAACCAGTGATGCCATTAAAGTTGTCCTATGCACACTGAGTACTTTCTGCCCCTTTCCTTCGGCCCGTGCTGTGCAGCCCGCAGCGTGTGGTGCGCAGTGATCGCTGCACTGCACGTGAGGCTGCAGCTCACCCTGCGGTACCTGCGGTGCGGAGGTGTCTGTGGTATCTCAGTGTTTGAGGGGCACGCACAGTGAGCAGAGCACGGCACGGTAGAGATGGGAATGCTGTGGCACTGCTGCTCTGAGGGAGAGTACGGTTACTTCATTCTTAGTGCTGGCCAGGAACAGAAGTGCCATCCCTGATGAAGTTTTTCTTATAACTTGAGCTGATTTTGACTTCCAGTTAAAAAAGGAATAAGCATCTAAGCACTACGGTGTGGGCTGCTCTGAAAGTAATGCCTCCTGTTTGACTGTGTTGGCCCATGCCATCAGAGGCAGATGGTGGTGGTGCAGTAGTTGGACGTTCCCAGCAGCGTGCCGTTCGGCAGATGGCAGCAGAGGGGCGGTCTGACGGGACGGTGTCTGACACAGAGGTGTGCCCGAAGCAAAGGGGCGGAAAAAATTGCACTCGTTGACATCCATCGACAAAAATACCATTTTGAATCTGAGCGTGTGCTCTGTCCAACAGTGTCACTGTGCTCTGGAAAAAAACAGAAATGGAAATAAACAGGAGGCATTACTTTTGGAGTGCCCCGGTTTGTGTCAGCACTCTAACTGAGCATTTAAAAATAATGGTTACAAGATATTTTGTACTATAAACAGTTTAATTGTGATTGCTTTTGTGTTCTTATGGAGGGATGTCAGGCAGATGTGCTCATTCTTAGGTCAGGTTCCCCTTAAATTTGAAAATCAGTTTTGCTGGCTTTTCCTTACAGCCAAATGTTCTCTTCTGTGAATGTTTTAACAAAATGGTTATGCACACTGGGAGGGCAGGGTCTGTGACAAGGGCTGTGTGGAGGTCAGAGGGCTGCTGTTCTCCTGGGAGGCAGCGGGGGGGTTCCAGCAGTGCTGAACTACATTTTGGGCTCATCTCTGATCACCAGGGAATGGTTCAGGCGGAGCTCGTGGGGCCGTATGGTGCTGCTGGGAACGTGCCCCAGCTTCGTGCAAACCAAAGGGATGGGCTGTATGCAGAGCTCATCGGTGCGTCAGGCCCTGTCTTCTGAAGGCGTGTATTTACATTTACACAGGCAGGTGCTGCCTGATTATTTGTCTGGCCATGGAGGGAGATGTTGTCCCCGTGCAGAGCAGTGGGACTGGCTGACACCTGGCTGCAGTCCGTAGGCACCGTGCCTTGCTGCTGTTGGGCTGTGGGTTGGGGGCTCTGGGGAGTGGTGACTGGAGGTCTGCAGACTGGAGACAGCAGCTTGGCACGAGAAGGCAGTGCCAGAGCTGCCGTGATGGGCTCTGGGTGCTGCGTGGAGCTCACTCGGAGCTCGCTGGGAGGCTGCTGTCCTTCACAAGGAGCAGTGTTCTGTCTGTTAGATGGTGTGGATGTCAGCAGATCTGTGTAACCCCTAGAAACTGTAATCAGAGATAATTCAAGGGAACGGTTCAGGCCGTGCACACAGAGGTGCAGGAAGGGCAGGGCGTGGGGCTCGGCCCCATACCTGCTGTGGGACCCGTCCGTGGCAGCACTCACGTGTATGAGTGTTTGACCGCTGCATGGCATGGGATTCCTTTTAGTAATCGTGATTGAAATTCTTCGGCCATTTCTGTAATTTTTTTATATCTCACATCACTAAAAGGTAGGATTATCTTGACCCCTCCTTGCATTGTCACCTGTTTCCTACAGACAGCCCGGAGTATTTGTGCTGCTGACGTGGCCACGGCCTTGCCTTAGATTTCCTACAGCTGACTTCCACCTGCGGCATTCCTATGACAAGAAGTGTGCGCTGGGCCTGCAGCTCAGGCACTGCACTGCACTCCTGCACCATGTGGCTCAGTGCACATAGACACGGCGTGAATTAAGGTGTTTAATTAGCTTACAACAGTTTCTCTTGTAATCCCGTTGTCTGTGCAGCGTGTCGTTCCCTTGGTGTGCGCTCTTAAATCTCGCCCGTAGGGCCGCAGGTTCCTGCGCAGCTCGGTGGGGCAGGCCGTGCTCGGGCAGCGCAGCCTGGTTCCTGCGAGGGTCGGTGGCAGGCGTGTGCTTCATTGTTGCGCTGTCAGCACGGCTCCTAAGGAGGCGGTGCGTTCTGCTGCAGGTGTGTTAGCCTCACCTAAACTGTCTGGGGGAGTACACCTGTTTGAGTGGCCTTCGGTTAGCATGGGACTGCTGGTACTAAAATCGAACTGTTTCATCATTTCTGTAAGCTTTAATCTAAGCAAAAGATTTTAACAAAATGTCCCAAATTAGAATTAGAAAGGAAAGGAGTCATGAAAAAACGGATTTCTTTAGGAGTATGAAGCTTCTGGAAGCTGTAAAGCCGTGACGACCGTGCAGTGGGTAGAAGTGGATTTAAGCTGTGGGACATTTGGTTATTATGTTGATAAATAGCCCTGGAGAGCTTGTGTGTACGTAGCGTAAATGTAACATCGTTCCTGATTTTTTCCATTTTCCGAGCACCGAGCGCACCTTTCAGCGCACGGGAAGGAACTTCGGCCGCGTTTGAGGCGCGGGGCCGGGCGGGGCCGCGGGCCGCTCCGCCGCGCGCGGGGCGGGGCCGGGCCGTGGGGGCGGGGCCGCCTCCAGTGCAGGCGCGGAGCGGAGCGGTGCGGTGCGGTGCGGGCCTGCCGCGCCCCGCCCTCCTCGGGGGCCGCCGGCGATGGAGCGCCCCGAGCGCTGAGGCCGGGGGTGCCCGGGCCCGGCTCCGGCTCCCTGGGGTTGCGCGGCCGCGGGGGGAGGGGAGGGGGAAGCTGCGGGCACCGCCCTCCCGCCGCCTGCGGAGCGGACCATGGTGCAGCGCTTCAGCCTCCGGCGGCAGCTCTCCAAGGTGGGTCCCGGCCGCTCTCGCGACTCAACCTCGGCGGGGGGTGGGGGCGCCGCCGCCTTTTGTTCCCCGCTCGCAGACACAAAGGCGGGGCGGGACCCGAGGGCGGCGCCCGGCGCGAGGCTCGGGGCGCGGCGCTGAGGGCTGAGGGCTGAGGCTGCCGCTTTCTCGCCGCTGTCATCTTAGAACCGGAGAAAGGAGACGTGCGGAGCGGCGGCGCGTAACGCGGCTGTGCCGGCGCGCGGTGTGACAGCTGCTCTGGCGCTGCTCGGCCGCGGTTCGCTGCCGCGTGCCGGCGGGAGGAGCGGCCGTCCCGGAGCCGCACCTGCGGGCGGGGACACCGCGCCGAGAACAAAGGCGGTGCTCCGAGCGCCTCCGATCGCTCCGCGCAGCTGTGCGCTTCTGTCGCTGAATCGGTGCGGTGCGTTTGGTTTCCGTCTGTGAATACGGGGCTGTGTGCGCTCCGGGGGAGGTCCCGCCCTGCGGAGCGCCCGGCGCGGCCCCGCGCGCTGTGGCTGTGGGCGCTGCCGAGGTGCCAGGCGCCTTTATGTTACGTGCGAAGTTTTTTTCTCCTCAGTATGTGTTTTCAAATGCATTTATCAGAAACGTAAAGTGCTCTTATTGGCATTAGGTCAAAAAATCACACCCTACAGACCCTTTGGGAGCAGGTTGGCTCTGCAGTAAGTTGGTACCTTTCTTGTTTCTGTTTCTCTCGGTATCTGCTCATCTCGAAGAAAGAGCGGAATGGTTTCAAAGTGGCATGCAAAGGGTAACTCGCTTCTTTTAGCTGTTTCCCTTATGGTGTCAGGAGCTGTGCCCGCAGGCAGAGCTGAGCGGCACCGCGGGGTTGTGTCCTTCTGTCAGCGCTGATCTCAGGCGTCCTCCCTCGTACCTGGGGCATCTCTAATCATTTTAAATGAGCTCCCTTGGGTGACTCTGCTTTAACTCTGTTTTATCTCAGGCAGGCGGTGTGATTTGGTTCCACTCTCCGTTCTGTGCTGTTGGAAACCCTTGGAGGTTTCATTGCTGTTACTCAGGCCCTGGAGACGGCCACTGCTGCGTTATGGTTTAGTTGGCACATTCCTCCGCTCTTGGAATGATTGCACAAAACTGTATCCAACTTTCACTAAGCTGATTTAGTTCTAAATGTTTGAGCTGCATTTATGTAAGTAAAATAATGCAAATAAAGCTTTCTTGAATACACTTCAGTTTTGTAAGTTAAAATGCTTACCCTTGCTTTTGAAGGCTGTCTTTCCAGGAGGTGCCCTCAGTCGGCATGAATTTGCCCCTCAGAACCCACTCTCAGTGCCATGAAGTGGCTGTGGCTGTTCTCTTGGAGTGGCTCAACTGCTGCTCACGCTGCCGCTGTCCATTGCGCTTCAGCTCCTGCGCTGACTGCAGGGTGCTGAGCTGGGATCTCACCTGCTTCACTCACAAATGAGCATTGGATGAATGAGTAAAGAGAGACTAAATAACGATTCGTAATTATCCACCACATAGCGCGCTGTCCTATCTTTTGCACAGTCCCCTTTCCTTTTCTGACTTCGTTCTGGGATTTCTCTCTGTGGCTGTTGATCTCAGTTGCCTTCCAGAGGAGTGCTAATCGATCAGCATTGCAATGTGTTTTGCAGAGGTTTAGGTGTTTCCTTATTGTTCCTCGTTGTCTCCATCCCAGAGGCTCGTTCTGCCTTGTCTGTCCCGTAGCAGTATTTGGAGGCGCGATTACTTTAGTGGTGCTGTTTGGGTACATATTGCAGGTAACAGAGCCTTGTGCAACTCAGGCAGGTTATTTCATCTTCCAGTTCTATTGCTTTCCTATTTGTCAATGATAAAACTTACCTAAAATGTTTAAAGAAAGAGATTTTAAAATTAGAAAGTTCGAAATTAGAATCATTAACAATCTAAGTGAGGAGAGTGTAATGTTCTTCTGCTGTTCAGGTCTGAGGAGAACAGACTCGCATCCAGCGGTGTTTCTCATCAGTATAATCCATTTAGGGGAAGATTTGGAACTCTGCTGTAGTAGCTTGGGAAAATTTACTCATCCAGCATTTAATTAAAAACCAAACACACGTTTTTAGATGCTCTGTTGGATGGCTCTGTGCGCTGCCTCCAGGCGATGCCCGGTTCAGCCGTGCGCTGCAGCTGTGTGCAGAGTGCTGCGTGCAGGGGAGGGAGACAGTGATGCACATTTGGAGGAGTGAAGTTGGATGTGAAAATTTGAATTTAAAGTAGTTTGTTCTTTTTTCTGCTGTGCTTACATGGTGGTTGTTAGGATTAGATGTGCTGCCATTCCGAGCAGAGCCCTGCTCAGCCGAAGGCTGTCGGGCTGCTTCGTTGGTTTTGTTTTTAAACTTTCTGTGGAAACTAGGTTTAAATGTATATGAATATATTTATAGGTGAAAATAGAGTAATGGGGCATATTTTAATACTGCTCTAAGTGTTTTTGACTAAAGAAGCTTTCACACTGAGTTAACTGTGGATGGTTTCTAAGTCCTCTTTTGCTGACATTGACTGTGTCCGTGCTGTTACTGCATTGCTGGTATGACTTGCCCTGCAGTCTGGAGGCTCGGAGCTGGGATCAGGTTCTCGCTGACAGCTGTTTGGCGTTGGGTTACCAGAGGGCCCGCGTGCCTTGGGCATGGGGCAGTGCTCGGTGCTGGCGCTGCAGGCAGGGCAGCCCCAGCTGGTGCTCGGGCACAGCCTCAGCTGCTTGCTTGGAAAACATCTCCTGTTGTACAGAAAATGCATGATTAAGAAGCCTGGGGGAAACTGGGGGAAGGAGATGCCCAAAGTGCCGGCTCAGCCACGCTCCCACAGCCTGGGGTACGAGCTGAGAAGCTCTCACCAGTTGGGCATGTGAACAATTGTTGAAATTTGTGCAGCTTTGCATTACTGGTTCTTTACTTAGCATGGTTTTACTTTGCTGGCTCGGGAGCACTAAACCTGGCTGTTCAGCCTGTTCCATAGTTTCCATATACCATCTCTCAGTTCTTGTTACTTCATCTAACACACAGTTCAGTGGTACTTACACGTTGCTCAAGGGCCATCCAGCTCTGACCTGCCCATGCCCCAGCCCTTCATTGTCACATTTCATTGACGTTGTTAGTTTCAAGATGTTTTGTTGATCTGGCCTTCTAAAATGTGACTTTGGTGTTTTTTGAGTTGTTTAATAACGTTCTGTAATGAACGGTTTTAGCAAGGTAGAGGGAAATCTTATGAGGGCTGCTCCGAAAATAATGCCTCCTGGTTCTGACGTTGGGCCACGAAGTCAGAGGCGGATGGTGGTGGGATGGCAGTGGAGGTCAAACCTTTCCCCAGAGTTCTGTTACGTTTTGTTGCCGTGTGATACTCAGCAGCAGAGGAGTACTCTGACCCAGAGGCAGAGCAGCAGCAGCCAGCTGTCATTCTGTGATTCACACCTGAGCAGTAATTTAATGTCTCTGCAGTGAACAGCTTTGTCACAGATAAATCTTTTAAAACCCTTGCTTTTGTTTCAGGACTTAAACTTTGCTTCAGAAATTTCAGTTGGTTTAATGCTGTGGATCACATATCCTATTGAACTGAGAGAATTTGAGGAGGAGAATTCTGATTATGAACAGGTTTTAAGGAAGATGCAGAGCCCTCACATGCTGAAGACATGACCGAGATAGGAGGGGAGTAGGAGCAAACATTTCCAGTGTAGCAGTGTGTGACTGTCTGTAGGTGTTCTTTGTAGAAATCTGCAGTGAAAGAAAACAGGCACTCAGCATTTCGTGTATGTTCTAGTTAGTATGAGAAAGAAGGCAGTTCTCTGCAGCCTGCCTGAATGGTGATTAAATGCTACGGAGATTTGAAAAGAAAAACTCGATGCTCTACAATGCCAGCGGTGTGCAGAACACACACAGTCTGTGTGACTGAAGACGTTGCCTTTTGCATGCAGCTCTTCTAACACTGGGTGTGCTTTTATTTCATCATGCCCCATCTACTTGCTGTTGCTCTGGCCGTGTTTCAGGTTACTGAGCACTGCCTCTTAGAATTTCTTTTGCTTCCTTCAGAGTAAACCTGATTTCTGCATGAAACCACTGCTCTGTTCCAGGAGGTAATTACCTGTGTGATAAAGTAGCTCATGTGTAGTGAATGGCATTGATACTCTGGCAGCCTCGGTAGCATTTCAGCTAGAGGCTTGCTGTGCTGCACTATAAACCTTATCGATTTTATTGCTAAAAAATTAGGGAACAGTTTTATGTCACATTTTATGGAAAGGACATTACATTGCATTAAAAATTTTGCTTTAGTGCCAGCTCAGGGCTTTGGGTCATTTTTCTGGGGCTCTGTGGGTGGTGCAATGCATGTTGGTTGGTTGGTTTATGTTGGTTTTGTTTAGTTCTTTGTGTTGTCAGGTTTTTGTGGGTTTTTTGGTTGTTTGTTTGCTTTTTCCTTCTCTTTTTTTCATAGCACTGCCTTACAGCCACTAAGTTTTGGAGAAGCATGTGGTGAGAGCAAGTGTGTGTGTGTGTGTGTGTGTGTGTGTGTGTGTGCGTGCAGCAGCCAGGGCCACTGAGCAGATGTGAGCCGTGCTCCTGCAGGCAGTGCTGGGGCAGTTCCACAGCCCCTGCCAGGGTCAGGGTGCTCCTCCTGGCTCAGCTGACTGCCACAGAGGTGGCCGAGCTTGTGTGGGTTACTGGGAACCGAGGGACGTTACCTCCTCCAGCTGGAGACATCAGTACCAAGAGCCGGGAAAGGCCTGCACAGTGCAGTGAGAAGTAAGAGCAAACTGATGTAATTGGGATCTCTGGAAGGTGGGACGAGATTCCCTTTTGAAACTGATAGTTGCTGATCTGTTGGCAGGGACTGCTCTAAGAACAAAAGGTGTGCTTACTGGCCAAGCTTGAAATGCATTTATTTCTCTGTAAATCCAAGTAAGGCATCCAATAAGCTGAGAGCTCGTGTTTTGACGCTGAGCAGAGTGGAAGGAGAAGCACTTTCTCCTTCCCATCTTTTAAGCCCAGGTCTGGTTGTTACCATGTTCCAAAAACATTTCTGCACTTCTTGCACCTTTCTTCCTTTTCCTCTCTTAAAAAGAGGACCTTTGCTCGTGCTGTCATTGAGCAGAGATGCTCAGCAAAGGCAGAAGTTGGATTGGTGGGAATAGCTGGCAGATTGGGTCTGCCGTTCTCAGAACAGTTTGTAGTACAGCACCTCCCACTGAAATGGGGAGTCATAAACTTCTCTGGCTGTTGCTGCTAGGTAAGTAACTGTTACAAGTCCAGAGAATATCATAATGTAGTAATAATCCATGTTTACGACCTGAAAAATAGCGAGGGAAATACACGATTATCTCTTAGGTTTAATATCCACCTCTGCTTGTGTGAATTAATGATGTACAGAAAACCAAAGTGATTAGCAGCCAACAGGATATAACCCATGTGAAAACATGTCTGATGAATAAGTCAACGTTTCTTAAAAGCAGCTTTCTTCTTAGGGTAACTTTAAGCATTGCTGCTGTGCTGCGGAGCAGTGGGGTAAAGAGGAACTGAAATGAGAGAACATTTCTCCTTCCCTAGAAGGACATGTTGTGTTGCTGCCCAACAGATTCCCAAAACACACAGGGCAAGCTCACCGTGCTTATGCCAGGCATAAAATAAAAGCCTTATCTTGACCAGTTTTCCATGAGAGGCTCATCTGTGCGGAGTTCCTTGGGAGCTGTCGTGCCCAGGGACAGCACATGGCTGTGGAGGGCAGGAGGAGGGCTCCCGAGTGCACCCCATGTCCGAGGCAGCTTGCCCGTTGCTCAGTTCCTTCTCCTATTCTCTGTCCATCCTAAGTGTAAAAGGGGCACTGTGCAGGTTGCGTCGGTGAGGTGATAGGTGTTTCATCGGCCTCATGGGAGCAGGGAACTCAGGAGGCTTCCACACTGCCATTGGGCATGGAGGTTTGGGGTGGGTTTGCAGTTAACGCCTCACCTTGTGGCAGCGGTCTGACAGCTCAGTGACACGGGTTGCAGATTATGAGATCGTGGTTTGCCTGGAGTTCTAGAAAAAATGGCAATACATCATTCAAGCCAAGAGTTCCTGTTGGGAGGAATCTGTTCAGGATTTTTTTTAGAAGTGAACTTCCAAGACCACTGTCAGTTAGATGTATTTTCCTTTTGGGTTCTGCTATTTTCCAGAGAACAAGTCACTTCGGAGGCGTTCCTGACGGGGTCAGTGGTGAGGTATTTTTAGCAGGCTCAGTAACTTCTGCAGTGCATTCATGCCTCTCTTGCCCGCAGTTACTGTTGCTTTCTCAAACATGCATTCAGGCTTCTGCCAGCGCAGCCAGGCTAGTGCTGCTTCATGTTACAAGATCCTGCTTTGTCAGGGCAGGGCTCGGAGCCCCGCAGGGCTGGGGCCATCTCTGTAACAGCAGTGGGCACGCAGCATGCTTGGTGCTGGGCTGGCCCTGTGTGCTCCCCGCGTCGCACCGAGCATGGAGGGCTCACCGCCTGCCTCCGAACGGGTACGTCCCCTGGGTGATACTGCTGGGAATGTTGCTGGGTAGGGACCAGGGTCGTGGGTGGCTGGCTGGGATGGGTGCTTTGTTATTTGCTGCTGCTACGGTTTGCTCTTTGAATTTCAGTTTGCTAGCTGCTGCCTATTGCAACAGCAGAGGAATAAAATTGAAGGTCTTCTGTCCCTTAAATTTTTTTAATTAAGCCTTTTCCTCTGCTCTTGTTCTGTAGTTAACAATGTTGTTTCCTAGCATAGGTTCAATCCTAAAGTTAGGAAAACTGTTTGCACTGCTGACGTACTGTTAAATGTTTGTTCTTGCTGTGTGGGTGAAGATTTAATGCTGGGAGAGCTTCCTGGGGAAGCTGCAGTTTGAGTGATTTCGTGATCAGAAGAGCTCTCTGAGGTGAGAAGTGTGTGTGTGTGTGAGCTGTGGCCGCGCTGCCCGGCTATGGTGGTGTCCGAGGTCGGCTCCCGGCGGCACAGCACAGCACGCTGCTCAGGGCGGTGCGAGGGCTGAGGGAGCGCTTGGGTAAGGTCAGCTCCTAATACTGCTTAACATCTCCTTTGCTTCTACTGCGTGTGTTTTATCAGAATATTGAGTTCTATGAAAAGTCCGATTCTTCGAGACAGAAATGCACTTCTTTGAAAGTCTACCCGTGTATCCTGGTTTCACAGGAAGTATTTTGGCTGACTTTTAAAATCGTGCCTTTCAAATCAGCTCTTCGTTAGAAAAGCGGTGGCATTTTCTTCTCTCAGACTGCAGAAACTTCACAAATCCACAGGCTGCGGTGAGCGTTGGCAGTGATTTTTGCCTGCCCCCCCGTGCTGTGGGGCTGGCGTTCTCTTTCTGCTTACTCTGCCGAATGCGTGCTTTGTTGGTGCCAGGGCCTGCCTCGCGTTGCGGGCCAGGCCGGCTGTGGGCGCAGCGATGGCCATGGGAGAATGACATCTGTGTTGGGCGCGCGTCGTTCCCGGAGCACAGAGCTGCATTGTTGGCACGAAGAAAAGTGAAAATACGAAAAGCATTTCAGTTATTTTTGTTCTACTGGAGAACTTTTATTGCTGTTCTGCTCTGTTGGTAGCCCTGAACATAAAGCCACTTCCAAGCATTTGCCAGTGAGCTGTAAGTGGATAGAGCGTGGTCTGTGTAATTTTTGCTTTTCTGCATCTCACAGCAAAGGAGTGTATAATTTTATATGAGGCATTATCAGAGCCAGGCTAAGGTGCCTGGAGAGCTAGTACAAAATGTGACAACTGAGCTATTTAAAAGGAGAAATTATTTTTAGTCTCTCTACTTCCAGGTTTTTATGTATTATTTTTTTGAGGAGTGGTGAACATGCTCAGTTTTGATAATTAACAATTGTTATTTTAAAAATTCAGCTTTACCGTGTCATCAGTTTAGCTTCAACCTGTCTGGATCTTCCCTACTGCTCCAGCAAGACTGGGAAAGATCAAATTTTCTGCTGTTCATTCAGACAGTATAAGGAAATGTGGGGTAAAGGGAAGAATTTATGTAGCAGGAAGGACATGTTGCATGTGTGGTTTTATAAACTATCAGTGGAAAAAAAATAGCACAGGGCTGCATGTTTAAAAAAGAAAAACCTTTTTTGTGTGTCATCTGCATGGAGGAATTACATCTTGGTTGTCAGAAGCAACACTGAGTTGCGGGATTTTCTTTTTTGTGAAACAAAATATTGGGATCTGTTTTTATTTTTAATACTGTTTTGACATTCCACGTTCACAAAGGCCACCAAGAAGAATCAGCTCTGAACAGTGACTTATTGTTCAGCATGATTTGTCATTGCTATTTACAGTGCTACAGCTTCCTCACATTAACCAGGCTATTAAACGAGCTGGATGTTATTGGTGGGAAGCTTTGGCGTTATCCAGGGAAGATAGCTGTTAAAATAGCACAAAGAGAAGCTCGTTTCTTACAGAACTACAGTCATATCCTGAACACTGTCATTGCTAGTCAGATTTCCTTTCCTGTGAGACGGTCCTAAGACCATAACCCAAATGGAAATTAAATCTTTTTCTTAAAAATACAAGCAAATAAAAAAGAACCACCCTAACAATTTTAAAACAATGAGAGGGCAGCATGGGAAAAGGAAAGTTCCAGAGCAATAGAAACGTCCTAATAAATTAGTACTTCCTCACAATGGGGGCTGAAACTTGAGGAAAAAAAGAGTGGAAATTAATCCTGAGCATCTGGAGCCTATAGCTGGAGCACTGGGAGGCAGAACAGGGTGCTCACCGGAGAAGAGTGGGGCTCAGGAATGGGGAGTCAGTGTTCCTGAGGAATTCTCATCTGCTTTTCTCCCTAGAGGCTGGTTGGCAGACCTAGGATACATTCCCATACTCCAAACTGAGAGCTAATAAACAAGCAGAAGTGCAGAGGTTCTGAAGAGAAGCAGAGCACAGCTAGAGCGTTCCTGGTGAGCACAACTGAGCTGAGGGTGATGCCTCCCAGTGGGAAACAGTTCAGTGGGTTCAGAGGATGTTCCCTATGGCTTTTGACTGTTAGAGTGAAGATAGGGTGCTTGAGATAGATAAGAGAGTGTCTGGAAGAAGGCTGCTGTCTAAAAGGGCAGACCTATAAATAATAATTTCTTGGGTGTCTACGCAAAAAGCAGCGCTGTAAGTCAGTACGAGCTGTGGGAGCAACGCGGGATTCAGACCAATGAAAAAAGATCCAACAGTGACATCATGCTGAGCAGCTCACAGTAGTAAAAGGTTTTTAATCAAATAAAGAGAAATGCAGAAGTTAATGGTTCAAGCTCTATCAAGAACTCAGTACCAAATTTTATTTGTCAGTTTATTCTCCGTCAGTAATGTGTCACTTAGGATTTAAGGTCATATATGTTCTAACCTATGGACCATTGTTTATTTGGGGGAAGTGAAGGGATGCTAATTTGGGGAAGACTGATGGAGAAGACAGAAATAGCCTGAAAATAATCAAACACGGGTGCTGGTTTCTGTGATAGCCAGTTGCCTTTGTGCCCGCGGGAAAGGGATAGAATTTCCTACTTTCTGTCATAGAGTTAAGCTTGAACGTATCCAGTGTGATGCATGTTCATAAACTTCTGGGTAGAATTCACCATGAGCAAAGTTTATCAGACCTCGTGACTCCTGGGTCAGTCAATGAAATCATTCAAATTATTATTCTGTTTTTTAAATAAAGGAATAAATAGGGATTGTTGCGTGCCAGTTGCTGACGTTGGCAGCTTCTTGCACATTATGAACCCGGAGCGTGGGCAGGCCACATTTTGTTCAATACTCTTTCTGAAACCTGCAAGTGCAACAGCATTTTCTTTTGTTTCCATTAATCCATGCAGTCAGTGACCCTGTTCACAGTTTGCATTCGCATCTTGGTTTTTTGTTCAGGAATAAAGGAGCTCTCTGTTCAATGTGTTTGCATCTTATTTATGGCTTTTGCGGATCTGCTTTCTTCACACCGAGAACGTTGTCATATTCCTTCTAACCATGTAACTCATCAAGAGTTTACTTAACACACTGCATTATGCAGATCTAGAAGTCAGACTTGATGATTTTGTGTGCTGAATTTTATTGGCTTTTCTGTCATTGGGATTATTGTAGAGGTTTTGCAAATTCCAAATATCTCTGCATCTTCGTATTTTGTCAGGGCAGAGGAGCATTCAGAAATAAACAGACCAAGATCACCAAGAAAAATTGCCTGAGGAAAGAGCTGTAAAGGACTCTGGAAAATGAAGCTCCTTTAGAAATCATGAGTTTAATTGTGATGTTCTTTCACTTTTGAACTGAGAGGAGAACTGTCAAATTAAATGTATCCAAGCCATTGTAATGAATGTAGACTTTGAGTTAACAGTTTGTCTCGTGTTGGATGAGATAGCTGAAATCTACAGGTTAAAAGGAAATGAAAGCAATCTGAACTACAGCTGCCTGCCTTTCCACGTTGTTATTGGGGAGAGCATGGCATCAAAAAGAAATGAGTCTGGGGGAGTGTGTGGGTTCTCTGTCCGTTAGGGTTACATTAGACACTGTGATGGTACACACAGCAGCAGTATTGGAAAGTGGAACACCAAGCCTACTTGGAAATTTTCCATTCTTAGGTTGCAGCTTTACTGGTGAACTTAATCCTTTACACAGACCGGGCATTTTGCCTTGACTGTGGTTTCTGCTGGAGCACAGCGGTGTTACGCAGTGTGCTGACAGTCTTTATTTTGCTTTGTCCCATGTTGGGAAAAGAGAATTCTGTAGATTTAAATAAATAGCACTTAACAGCTGTGAAAGAAGATCCAGACCTGCAGCCCCCTCAGCAGCATTAGCCAAGCTCCTGCAGGGCAGGGAGGGCTCAGTTTCTTCCCTGACAGGCTGAGCTTTAGCTGGGCACTGCAGGTTCTCGAGTGCCTTCCTCTGCACTCTGGGCTTCTTTCTTCGGTCAGAGGGAGAGGTCTTTTGGTATCCGTGGAGCTGTTTGCTCTTCATTTCTGATTCGAGATGCCTACAGTGTTAGAAGATTGGGAAACATGCTCATTTGGATCTCACAGCTGTGTCTGAGAGGAGCTGAGCCCTTCCCACCCAGAGCCACCTCCTCTCTGCAGCCCTCAGCGTGGCCCCTTGCACTGCAGGCCATGGGTTTGCTGGGTCAGCACTTTGCTTTCCCCCGTGGTGAGGAGCAGAGTGCATCCCAGGCATCAGTGAGGTAACCACAGCCTGTGAGTCCTCTCCCTGTTAGTTCTGGGTTTGTGTGCAGACAGCAGTCTTGGATTTCTTCTCTCTAAGTGTATGCAGATCTGGTCTGGTAGCAAGGTGGCAGGCAGCAGTGTGAGTTCTGCCATCATTACTGTGGGGGAAGTTCATCTGATGCAGCAGTAATCAGTATTCCTTGTAAGTAAGATGTCCATAGTGTTGCCAGTTTCCTAAAAGATGAAGTGCATCCTCATATACAAATTTAATCTTTAAACCAGTTATTGGAGCCATCTGCTGGCTAACGTCAGCACTGGCTGCAGGTTGTGTTTGGGCAGCACTTGGGTTGTCCGTGGCGTCTCCTCCTGGAGATCAGCGTGGTATGCTGTGCTGAGATATTCACAGTATTGTAACCAGAACTGGTGCGTTTCGCAGCAGTGCTACTGGTGTGGCATCTTTGGACTATCCTCTGCCTTTCTTTTTTCATTTATTTTTAAGTGTTTGTAGAAACATTGTGATGCCTTTGGGAAGACTGTGTGAGGAAGTTATGCACCATTTGTTTATCCTCAGGTAATTAAAACTGAGGCAAGAAACTGCAAACAGTAAGAAGAAAAGCAAGCCCTCTACAAATGGCAAACAGACAGAAGGCAAATAAAGTTAGTACTAACTTTATCCCAATTGGTATTTTCAGAGAGGGGATGACTGTGCAGTGACTGTATAGCCTAGGAACTGAAATTAAGAAGTTAAATAATCCATTGTCTTAAAGAACTTCTGATAGAAGTGGTACCTTATGCCATCAGGTTCCTGTTGATGTTAAAATCACACATGATTTTGTAAATTTGTCTGTGCTAACAAGGGTGGCAGGGTGATGTTAGCCCTTGTGCCTAGGGCAGTGAGCACGCAGTAGGCTGCTGGCTTTCAGTTCTGGGGTTACTGTGGATCAAACCAAGGTATCGGCATCCTGCACAGTGCAGGAACTTACTGAACACCTCACAGATAACCAGAAAGCCTTAGGCAACATTTTTCATATCACTGAGATCGTTCATTCAGGGGCAGTGTTTGACTGTTAACTCTTTACTGGCTATATAAAGCTCTAGATAAAAAAGGCAAATTTTGTGGTATTGTGTGTGTGTGTGTGTATGCAATATACGTGCAATACAGCATATATATATATTGTGCATATAAGTAGCAAACTGTGAATCAGATATTTCTCTTAAACTTATCCACAGTACTGTGGACCTACGATCTCTTGCAGTACTGCTCAGCACCACTGATGATGCATCTGCAGCGCTGGCACTCATCTGCATGTTCTGTAGTTCTTGGCTTCAGCCACGAGCAGGTTAGTTCTGTCTTTCCATGCCCCTGACAGTTTCTGGGTGTCCGTGGCCTGCAGCAGCAGTGTTGGTGCAGCCCCAGAGAGGCACAGCAGGTGAAGAATCGCTGCTGTGCGGGCAGGCAGCTGCACTCAGTGCTGTGCTGCAGGAGCCCGGGGTGGCTGTGCAGTGAGAGCACTGTGAGCTCCTGCTGCTGGTATCTGCTGTGCACCTGAAGTTAAATTAAGGATGTCTCGCTATGGTGCTGGCCTAGTTTCTTTCTGGTAATTGTGCTCTGCCTCTGTAGACTCTGCTGCTGGTTCAAGGTTTTTTGTTCCCTGCAACTGTTGCTTGTGACCTCCTTTTCCCAGTCTCACTGATGTAGCTCTTTATGTTTTTGCTGTGAAGAACTTGCTGAGGCTGCTTCCGCTGTCAGTGCAATGGGCGCCTCAGGTATTCAGAGAGACTTCAAACGTGAGAGGTGCTCTGTGCTGGTGGGGAGTGGATGTCGCGTTTTCTTCACAGTCTGAGCACTGGCTTAGAGGACAGCACAGGTATGGGATGACTGCAAGTTAGCTTGCAGATTTTCCATTGTTTTCTTGCTCTCTTGATGTTTTGCACTGTTTGACGTTCAGCAACGTTCACATTTCATCAGATTTATGCATCTACATAGTTCTTTTCCCTAAAATTCTGTGTTTCAGTCTTGGAAAAGCTCTCACCTTGTTACAAGGGTCATAGGAGCATCTAATTCCAAACGTTTTTAAGCCAGCCACCTCAAAGTTAACATGCCTCTCCCCCATCCCCCAGGTGCTGCTCAGCCTGGTAGGCTGATGTTTTTGTTTTTATTGCTCTGCAGAACTTGCGAAGGCTGTCCAATCATGTTAAATAAAATAATGACCTCATTTACATGTATTTTCTTAGATTTGTATGTTGCTTCATATCACAAAATGATCTATCTTAATAGTGTTAGAATTCCTGTTAATTAAAGTAGATTTTAGCCAACATAAATTGCTTCCTAAGGCTAATGATGTTCTTTGTGCACAGTGTTCCACCTCTCTTCCCTTTCAGATCTCTTAGATGGGATCCACTGTCATTAACACATAAAAGAAATCTGAAGGTTTCTCAGTACAGATATTCATCTAGAGTAAGATGTACCATGTGAACATGGAACAGTCCCTTTGAGAGGGTCTGTTCGCAACGTGCAGACGTGCTGGTGTTCAGCATGGCTTTGGGACAGCACATGTGGTAGCAGTATATTGCAGGATGGGTTAGGAGGAGGCATTTGCTGATGCAGCAGTGCTGATAGTTGTTGCTGCCTGTTCATCTTTTGTCAGAATGGTTGTCAACTCTACTGCAGAACCCAAATCTATACCAGAGACCCATTCCACAAGTTACAGTGTGGTGGCTGTGTGCAGCCTGGTCACAGAGTTCACTAAGTACGTGTTGGTTGGCAGCTTTCCTTTTCCTTCATCCTTCACTCTTCATGTCCTATTCTCTGACCTGACAGAAATCTTTACAAAATGCTTTTGTGTAAATAAGTTCTGGTACCTCCACACCAGTGTGCTTTATCTTCTGCGTATATCAGACTCGGTATTGCTCTTGCTACACGTGATGCTTTTATATTCTGTTTGTGTTCTAAGTGCCCTTTAAAATACACTTGCTTTTCTACCAGTATAGTTGAAGAGGGTGTTTGGTTTTTTAGCTGTTTTTCTTCTGGTTCTGGTCCCAGTAAAAATCGATATATACTCTTAAGAACGTTTTCTTCTGCACTGTGCTTAGAGTCAGTCAAGTTTTCTCCTCGCTTCTACTGCTGATACTGATTCATATCCTGTGAATTAAGGCTTTAGTGCAGAATTTGATCACATCAGAAGGGCCTGGACTTTAGAAGGCAGTATGGACTCATACCTGTGTATTACCTGTGCGTCTCTGCAAGTGAAGAGAATGGAGAAAAACCCAAATGCAGTAATGTTGGTGAGAGCCTTTGTCACCTTGCTCAAATGGACAGACAAAAAGCAAAGAAGAAAACTGTGTCCTGTACCTAAACTGGCAGTAAAGAAACTTCTGAAGGCCCATTTGCATTCTGGTTTCGTCGGTTCCTGAAACCCTGAAAGCATGCTGCACCGGAAGGTACTCTGAAAGTTGTGAAAATGTTGAACTCATATGATGTACAACTTACTTTGAGACCATCCATCTCTGTCCTGGGCAAGTAATAGTAATATTTGCTACAAAGAGGAATTTTAATGAGACAGCAGAGAAGGGCGAGGGGAGGAGAAGCCATGAAGTGCGGGTGGCTTTTCAAAACTGAGTCTGAGGGAGCAGACTTAGTGGCAACTGCTGCTGAGGGTCAGAGTTCAGGTGGTTACGGGCAGGTGATGCACCTTTGCTTCACAGCTTCCGAATAGAAGAGCAAGGCAGCTTACCTTTGACAGAGTCAGTGCAGGTTCTTCTTGCACCAAGGACAGCTGAGGTTGCGATGCTGTTGCTGTTTCTGTTTTGTACTTGATCTCTTATATGACAGCTCCCTTAGTAGAGTTCCTGCCTCAAAAGATAACATAAATCTGTTGAAATTTTTATTTAGTGATTTTTAAATAGCAGCGTTTCCGTGGTGATATAAATAGAACGTACGGTTTAGAACTGGATTTGTGTCCTCCTGTGCATCTCTGAATCTGTTTTCAATTCTGTTTAAACCTTGCTATGAAGTGAACCGCTTTGTGTGCACCAAGGAACATGCGTCATCCTGACTGTGTTGATTTGCTGTGTATTTGTCTGTTGGCTGTCCTATCTGTTGGCTCAAATGTGCAGTTTTAAGATGTGCCGTGTGCTGAGCGTGGAATGGAGAGCCCTGTAGCTTTAAATCGAGCAGACCCGGCCCTTCTGTGCCTCTAAAGCAAATACTCAGGCAGAAGAAGAGGTTCACAGCTTGAGCATGACAGTCTGCAGCCGCAGCGCAGGGGCTTGGCAGGCAGTGATGCCTGGCGCGGGGCGATGCCCAGGGCCCTCCCAGCCCCGGCAGCAGCAGCGGGGCGGCAGGGAGCCATGCGGGGATGTTGATGTGGTGCTGCTGCACCTCCGTGTGCTGCCAGAGGGACTTCTGTGAGCCCGTGAAGGTAAGAGGGGCGTGGGGCATCCTTAGAACAGCGTCAGTCATCTTGTTTGGCTGCTCTGTTTAGATCTCCAGAAGAACTTGACCTCATTTTGTAGCATTAGCCTCGGAAATGCTGCATTTTCCTCCGGGCACTGTTGTTAAATTCACTGAGTTGTTTTTATGTAACTTTTCTTCACTTCAGAAGCTGGGAAGCATGAAGAAGGCTTCTGTCTGAGTGAGTGCTGCAATCTGTGAAGATCAAATGTGGTGCTGCTTCTCGGAGCGCTCCGAATTTTCTTGTTTTAGGGTTTGTTGTGTGTGATGCAGTGAACGATGACAGAAGAGGCTGGTGCAGGCAGCCTGCTACCAGGGAGACGTTGAGCTGGCAGCCCTTTAAATAGGATGTTTTGCTGTTCTGACGGTGCAAAATGTATTATCAGGAGGTAGCAAACAAACTGCAGATTCAGATTTTACTTTAGGTGAAAAAACAAGAGTAAACAGCTTCCCATGGATTCAGTGACCTTCAGAAATGAATAAGTAGTTTTCTTTGGTCTCGGCCGACCGTGCAGCCTGGTGCTGCTGTGTCACAAGTCTGAGTTAACAGGGAGCTGTATTTTCCCCATGTTTATTAAATACTGAAGAGGAAACAGTGAGGACTTTGAGACCGATCTCTGATACAAACAGAAGATAATTCTTTTCAAGTTGCTACAATTCGCTTTCCCTTGCATTGTGACTCCAGCATTTGGAAGGAAAAAAACAGAATTATGGGATGCTGATGTTACGCCTTTGCCATAGATGGATATTGGCCTGAGATTTGTTATCTGCAGAAGACCTTGAGAAATTGTACCGTGTTGCTGTTGTGTTGGAAGCCTGTATGTCTGACCACATTTGTTTGATACGCTCACTGTATTCCTCTGGGAAGATCTGGATCTGCTATACTGGGATGTGTACTCACTGCATATCAGTGATGCACAGGTGGCTCTTGGGCACGGCTGTGTTCGAAATGCAGAGATGAAGTGCTTCAGACAACAGTGAAGACAGAGGACAGTAAGAAAAAAATGTTTTTTATTTACATTCCATGTTTCATTTTGATGGATCTGAGTACTTTGCATCTTGGCATCTGTAACATCAGGCTCATACATCACCTCTTGGGAGCTGGGGGAAAGAAATAATTAGAATAGGGTACTGCGTTCTTGCCTTCTACATCAGATCAGGGCAGTTTGCTGTCCCTGTAGTTGGGAGAAGCTTTTGACGTTGGGTAATGGAAATGCTGCCAGCAGTGTGTGTGCTAACATCAGTACAACATATCTCTAGGTGGAGTTCCAAATCAAGAATCATAGTTTTCTTAAGGGAAATACTGAAAGGAGCATGCTGACTTCAGTATTTACTTAATACAGTGTTCGGTGTGGGGCAGGACTCTGTTTCCTTCTGCTGGCTACCCGCCCTCTTTCCCTTCAGTGCGGCCATCTCACTGTAGTGCACTGTGTGCAGTTCCCTTTCAGATGCATGTTGCACGTGCTCCACATGCTCCACATGCTGCTCCGTTCCCTGTGCTGCAGTGACTGCCCTTCCCACGGTGCTGCTTCTCGCGTGTAATGTTTGCTGCTTCGAGCAGCCTACTGGTTAAGTGTGGGAGTGCCTCTGCAGCACTTAGGACTGAACTGCACGCTGTGTTTGAACGGGAATGGCATCTCTGGGGCCAGCTCTTCTGCATAGCTCTCTAGCAAGTGTAATATTAGCTGTGTGTATGTTACATAAGAAAGGCTTAAATAAGGGAACAGTATGTGAAGAGATTGTATGTAGGAATGACAGAGAAATGTGTTCACAGGAAACATGAATCCTGCTGTTGTGAAATGTTTCTTTTACTATAAAATTTGAATCAGCTTTGAAATACTGGTCACAGTTACACTGTGTTGTACCTTCACTGACTTGCATGTTAGCTTTCAGCAGAGAAAAGTCCCTTGAGAAGTGGTGAGCCGTCGCTCTCCGTGCAGCAGTTCTGTGCAGAGTGGTCATGGGGAGATGTTTGTTCTCCCAACTCCAGACGTGGGTTTGCTCAGTTGCTTTACATGTCAGATTTGACTTGCAATCTGAACAGCCAACTCTTTTCTTTATTAATGAATATGCAGGATGCAGTAATAATGTGCACTTAGTTAGCAGCTTCAAGCATGAGAAAAATAAACTGTACTCTCTGGGAAGTGTTAACAATCATTTAGTCTGTAAGTTAATGAGATGTGATTTGAACATCCGGGGGAAAACAGAGTGTGTTTATAAAGGGAAGGGTAAAAAAATCATTTTACATGGTTCTTTTCAGATAAAAGCTTGTGTAAACTTGTTTCTAAATCTATCCTCCTCCCAGTCCCTATGCTTAACTTTTTGTTCAGATTCACCTCATTTCCTATCCTTATTTTTAACTTCTGGCCTGATTGGCAGTCTGCGCTTGATTAAAAGTCTGCAGCTGCTAAAATAAACATCTATTAATATTATTCTGGCCATCATTTTTACTATGTCATCCCCTTTCACCTCAAAAATCAGGTTCCTGCAAGCCTTTGTGTATAGTTCATTTCCTCGCTATTTTTCTGTTCAGATTGTGTTATTCATTCCCATGGACTTGCCTTGCCCATAATGCTGTCATTGTCATCCTGTTTATTCAGCTAGCACTGCTCATTTTCTTCTTGACTAATCTGTAGCTTTGGAAAACCATTACTGAATTGGACCGCCAGGCTTTACTCTTTCACATTCAAAAATTTACTCTCTCAACGTTTTGTAAGTTCAGGGTCAAGACGGTGAGGTCTTTGACAGCAGGTAGGTTTTAACATGAACAGAAGAAGGCACAGACGTGTTGTGAAATGTTGCTCTGCTGAGCTTGGTGGCTAGCCCTCCTGCCCCTCCTCAGTCATCTGCCATCTCTTCCTCTTTCATCAGCGTGCAGATGCGCTGGCCCCGCAGGAATCCTGAGAGCCACATGTGTTGCTCCAGGTTGGCAGGGGTAACGTGAGTGCAAATGTTTTAGTAATCATCACTCATCATTGTTTAACTGCTATGAGTAAGGTGTAAAGCCATTTCCTCTTGGCGTGACCAGCGTTGGTTCCTTGCTCCAGTTGTTACCTTGGATGGGCAAAGGGGTTGGATTGGATTTCCTTATTGTATTTTTTCAGGGCCATTTTTCCTTTTTGTTTTCTCAAAATGTTTTTGCATTTTTTTCCCCATAGCCGGATTGTTCTTCTCACCATCCTGAGGATTAGTTGCCTGCAAGCAAAGATTGTTAATGTCTTTCAGAAATCCTAATTATGATCTAACCATTGAGCTGCAGGAAAATACACAGCAAGACTTCCTTGAGCTGTCCATCTGCTCTTACGCTCTCCTTAGCCAGTTTTGACTGTGTTTGGATTTAAGCACTGCTCAAAACAGTTTCTGACAATGGTGACCAGCAGTTTGCTGTGAATGAGTAAAATGCAAAGTTGCTGTAGGTTCTGAAGATCTGGTCAGCCTATGGAATGTAGGATAACTGCAATGTGTCTCAAGGAATGTTCTTCATTGTTTTCCCTTTGAATTCTTGTTGGCAGCAAAGCCAAGGCAGAAGGTGCACATCTGCACACTGGGCACTTACTGAGGGAGGTGGCAGGTGTAGTTCTCTCTTCTTTGAATCCACCACCAGTGATGTGTTGTGTTTCTAGGGGTGGTTCAGTGCAGCAGTATTTGCCTCTTCTGTTGGTCTTCAGACTAGAGGTGAATGAACAGAAATCTTCTCCCTTACACCTGCTGTTACATCTAGATCAAGAAGCAACACAGAAACAGGATTTGCAATGATCCAGACATAACATTTTGCTATGTGTAGTGAACCAAAGAGTTGGCAGTATCAAATGTGTGGCAGTTTTGCAGCAGGCAGATGTGACTGACCCCCTTAATGGGGGCTGCAGAGCACGTGGCTGCCAGAGGATCGTGGACTTGTGTCTTTTTGAAAAAGCTGTGCAGTAAGAAGTTGGAACTCCTAGCTTTTTATTGCTTATTTCTTTTGCTGCAACTGAAAATCAGTCATCAGTGTTTCTTATTTACAAAATTACTTTAACATGGCAATGAAATGGCTTACCCATTTGGATGTCAGCTGCCGGAGATCAGTTACACCGATTTGAATCTGCTATCAGATTATTTTTAGAACTACATCTTGGCATTTCTGTGAGTAGTTCTTCCAGGCTTACAAGAGTAGAATCACAAAATAGCTCTTCCCTTTGTTGAAGTGCTTTAAAATAATTTATGAGAGCCAGCAGCAATGAAAAGTCCTCTGGTACAGAACCTCTCATAAGGGACATCTGAGATAATTCTTTGTAAAGCACGACTGTTTGCGTGGGAGACTGGATCAATTTTAAGACTCAAATATGGCATTTTCCAAAAGAATTTAGATCCTCTTTTATAGTAGTGCTCTTCTGTTCCAAGATCCACTGGATTTTATCTTTGTTTTTATTCTCCAGAAATCTCAAGAGCTGTTCTGTTTGTCTGCATCTTCTTGTGGGTATTCTTTTTTCTCTCAAGGCTTACCTTTTAGGCACAGAAAATATAATCTAAAAGGTGCCTTGAAATAACCCTTTGGTTTGGTGTTCAGAGCCAGTACTGAGCAGATCAGGGTAGGAAGTAAATAGCTTCGTATCCTGCTGAAAATATAAGGAGACTCAGGAGAGGTCAAAAGTAACTACCTATCCCAGCGTAGTTAATAGCTTTAATAAACACCGAGCATGTTGTGGGAGTTCAGAGGACAAGCAGTGGGGCCTCACTCACCGCCTCTGCTCAGGGCATTGGCTCCGTGGGCCCTGGCTGGGAGGGTGTGTGGTGCAGGGCCCGTGGGTTACGCTGCAGGCACAGTTCTGCCAGGCGCTGTAAGCTGCCAGCTGTGGGCAGCATGAAAGGCGGTCTTTCTTTTTTCTCCACTCTGATCTTTATTCCCATGAGATGTTTTAATTACAGGTCTATTCAGTAAAATGGCTGTCGTGTCTGTCACTGCAGACTGCTGTCCCCACGCGGCTGCAGGAGCTTTCTGCCCCTGCTGAGACCCTCCTGCAGCACCCCTGTGCCAGCCCCGCACCAGCGCTGTCCCATCTCCAGGCAGGGAATCCAAGGTGTGCAGCGTTCTGATGGTATTACTTGCACTGCTTTAATTACAGCAGGCTTGAGACAAACACCCACATTTTTTATCAATTAGTTTGTACTACTGTGCGTTGTTCAGTCACTAGGAGATGGCTGATGGGCACCTCGGGAGCTGCCCAGCACCCTTCTGGGGCTGCTCTCAGTTCTTACAGTCCCTGTTCCCTTCTCACCTTGCCCTCTGTACTTCTATACCAAGTAGCACAGCGCTTTGCAGTCACACTTTTAAAGCTCCACGTGAGGGAGGAGGGAGCAGGAGCAGAGTGTCTCCCTGAAGCAGGCCTGCTGTTTGCCTCAGCCAGCTGCCCAGATTGTTCTCAAACAAACACACAGAAATTGAGCAGAGAAGAACTTTGTGAAATCCTGAAGTGGTTTCTGTAGTCGAGAGACACTTCTGAAGTGAACACTCGTGACTCATCTTCAGCAAAGCCAAAAGGCAAAACCAGAGGTTCTGTGTGGGCAGAGATTGTGAAGTGAACGTATAGGATCACTTATGCAGAAGGGAAAACCCGATGGCTCTGGAAGTGCTGGAGGTGCAGTGGGAAGGAGGAGAAAGAAGCGAGGTCCTCTGTGACTGTGCTGGGCGGCTCAGTGCTGGAGCAGCCTCCAGCTCCCTGCTGCTGGGCGGCCAGCAGGCCTGCCTGTTGGTACTGACTCAGGGTGCCACCAAACTGCATTGCAAGGGAGGATTTCTGATTGGACTGTAATGCCTATTTATATACACACACGGACCATTACAGTATTTCTTTTACCAGCATACTTTCAGGACAGATTGCCAGTCATCCTCAATCAATAACGCATCACAGCACTTCCTGGTATGCTGAGGGACCTGATTGTGCTGAGCTTCCCTTCCCAAAGCCCCAGCTCCGATCCTGAACGTAACTTCGTACGGTCCTTTGCTTTTTCATTGGAATAAGCTGCTCTTGTTCATCCAGAGTAATATCTGACAATTCTAAAATAATCAGCCCAGCATGTTTTATTCCACCACAGCTCTTCTGATTTATTTTCTGTGACATATGGATATAGGAAAACAACTTGAGAAGATATGCCGAAGTCGTTTGACTGTAAAAAGGGGAAGAGAACATTTCTTCAGACATTTTTTTCTCCCACAGAACTCTTGTTCTGAGAGGATATACTGTCGGTGTCATTTATTGTAACTATCCACAGATGTTAATTAGGTCCAACTTGCAGCATATTAAGCTGGTAGAAACTGCTTATTGCAAAGTAACGTAGAAGTGCTATTTAGTTCCTCAGCACTGAATTGTGCAGGATTTAGCTTGGAGCTGATCAGTGCCGTGGGTGAGCTCCCAGCCCCTGGGCACGGGATCGGGCACTCACCTGTACTACCACCAAGAAAGTGCTCCTGTGTGAAACGAGTTGCTTCAAATCACTTAAAAAATACAAGGCATCAAACTGATGTTTCTATTTCTTCTATCTGCTTTTTTATCTGTTAGTATCTTAATACTTAGATTTACTTCTTGAGTAGATGGAGATCTTCACAAATAAGTTGGTAGCTTTCTTTTTGAGAAGCCAATTCATTTTGTGAGGCAGTTAAGAGGAGTAATAAGATTGCAGCGGTGTACTGAATAAAGAAGTCTGCAGTGTGCTGCTTTGCAGCTTATGGCAAGCTGGGAAAGCAGAACTTGGAGCAGTGTGCTACTGCTCATAAGGAGCTAAGTGCTGCAACATGGACTCGTTCTGGATCAGACGTGCCTGATGCACACAGATCTTTGGTTCCTTCCAGGGAGACGCTGAATCGGTGCCAGAATGAACTCCCCTAGGAAATACGCTAGCTGAGCGTTCTGTGCGTCCCGCTGGTTGCTGCTGGTGGGACGGCAGGGCCGCAGAAGCAGGCTGCCGGGAAGGGCTCGCTGCGCACGGCGTGCGGTGCTGCAGGGCGCCCGCTCCGTGAAGGGAATGGTGACACAGAGCCCTGGGACTGGAGAGAGGGACGCGGTTAGTTCTGGTTCTTGTTATTTCGTGAGAGTATTCACCGGGCAGATACGGTAACGTGCTCTGCGTTCGGGGCTGCGATGTGAGCTGTCTGGCGGTTGTGTAAGCGACGCGGTTGGGATGCTGCCCTGGGCGTTGATCGGGCTGCTGGCTCCGGGGAGACAGACCGCAGAACTGTGGGGTTGGAAGGGGCCTCTGGAGATCAGCTATTCCAGCCGCTCGTTTGCCGGACGCTTCGGGAGGCCGCGGGTCAGCCTGCTCTCGCGGCGTGCTGCGGGCTGCCCGCCGTGTCCGTGTGCGCGTCACTGAACGCCGGTGACACCGCGAGAGGCACCGTGTTAGGGTCTGCTTGCGGAATACGGCTGAGCCGTGCGACGCACGGCGGCCCGTAGGTGAGCAGGTGCCGGTAACGCGACCTGCAGCCGAAAGCGAGGTTGTGTTTAACCGTCCGAGCGGCGAGAGTAAATGAGGAGAGCCACGCGCGTCCTCCTCCCGCCCCGCCGAGCGCCGGGTCACGTGGGCACCGCCGCCGCGCCGGGGCGGGCGGGGTCAGGTGGGCGCCGCGGCGGCAGCGGAGCCATGCGGGGCCCCGGCGGGAGCCATGCACCGCGAGCGGCCAAGGTACCGGCGCCGCGGGCCGGGCCGGGCCGTGTGCGGGCCCGGGGCTCGGCGGGGCCGCGCTCGGTGCCGCTGAATGAACCGCGTCGGAGAACGGAAGGTGCCGCGGCTCGGCCGAGCTGCCGGGCTGCTTCCCTTATCCCGGCTGCGGGGAAAACTTCAGCGCTCGCTCTGCTTGCTTTCCATGGTTCCTTCGTGGTGAATAGCTCAACTCTAGGAAAAACGATCGCCTGCGCTTGTGGGCGCCCGCTGGCTGCTGTTCCTGTGTGCTGAGAGCCGAGGGCTCGGAGTTTGTCCTCAGCACTGACCTCACTACGGCTCTTGCTTTTCTGACAACTTTCGGTGTCGTCTTGCTTTCTGGTGAACACATGAGGTGCAGGGGATGACTTGGACTCGCCGAATGCCTGAGCTGAACGGTTTTTCTTTCCCCGGCTGCCTTCTGTCCCTTTCTGCTCGGCTGCTGTCTGATGTATCGGAGCAGTAGCTGCGCTCTGCCGTGCTCAGGGCTGCCGAGCTGCCTTAAGCACTTGAGTTTGTCCTTTCTCTCATCTTCTGTTGGGTGTCTGTAAAATGCACAAAGCGCGTTTTTTACCTGTAGAAGATGAGTTTATCGACGCTGAGCCCTGGCCAGCCGAACAGAGCTGCATTTTTTGCAGAATTACAATCACGTGTCAGTTTGATTGGTACAAAAAAGGACGGTTTCTGCATCAGTAAAGCTGGACTTTAGTGCTCATGTCCATCTCTCTCCTTGTCTAGATTGAGCGCCTGGAAGTCAGCAGCCTAGCCCAGACCTCCAGTGCCGTGGCCTCAAGCACTGATGGCAGCATCAACGCAGACTCGGTTGATGGCACCCCTGATCCTCAGCGCACAAAAGCAGCCATCACACACCTGCAGCAGAAGATCCTGAAGTTGACCGAGCAGATCAAAATCGAACAAACGGCCCGCGATGACAATGTGGCAGAGTACCTGAAGCTGGCCAACAATGCAGACAAGCAGCAGAGCGCCCGCATCAAGCAAGTGTTTGAGAAGAAGAATCAAAAGTCTGCCCAGACGATCCTGCAGCTGCAGAAGAAGCTAGAACATTACCATCGAAAGCTACGAGAAATTGAACAAAATGGAATCCCTCGGCAGCCAAAGGATGTCTTCAGGGATATGCATCAGGGACTGAAAGATGTTGGAGCAAAAGTCACTGGCTTCAGTGAGGGAGTGGTAGACAGCGTTAAAGGCGGACTTTCCAGCTTCTCCCAAGCCACGCATTCAGCAGCAGGAGCTGTGGTTTCCAAACCCCGGGAGATTGCGTCTCTCATCAGGAACAAGTTTGGGAGTGCAGACAATATTGCTAATCTGAAAGACTCCTTAGAAGAAGGCCAGGAAGATGGGACAGGAGGCAAGGCTCTAGGTGTTATCCAGAACTTTCAGTCAAGCCCAAAATATGGCAGTGAAGAGGACTGCTCCAGTGCTACATCAGGCTCAGTGGGAGCCAACAGCACAACAGGGGGCCCTGTGGGAGCTTCCAGCTCCAAAACAAACACTCTGGATATGCAGAGCTCAGGGTTTGATGCAATACTACATGAGATTCAAGAAATTCGAGAGACACAGGCAAGACTGGAAGAGTCGTTTGAGGACCTTAAGGTTCGCTATCAGAGGGATTACTCATTAATAATGCAGACTTTGCAGGAGGAGCGGTACAGGTAAGAACTTTTTTCTTAGTTTTCACATGAAGTACTGTGAATGTAGAACATGAGAGTCCTGGAGAGTAGTACTCAGCAGCCTGGTTCAGGTGGGGTGCTCTGCAGTCAGCCTGGGATTTTGCTCTTCTAATATTGTCTTTTGTAAATATCCTTATTCTGCTGATATTTATCTTCTCTCTACAAGAAAGGAATAGCAAGAATAAAGGCCATTTCATAGCCAAAGAAGTTCAAGGAGGTGTCACCAGGAAACAGGAGTACATTGATTACTGTTAGCCAGGCAGTGCTTTGCCCATGAAAAAGCCTGTGAAGGTCTGGGGCAGGGCAGGGTTCAGGTGACATCCAAACCCTGACCCTTTCAACGCTCAGAGTTGCATCTACAAGGGAAAATTATATCCAGCTTTCTTAGGCTCTACAAAAAGACATGGTCTTGCCCTTGTACCAAAACTTGGATTTACATTCTTGTTTGTGCTCCACAGAGGCAAAGTTTAAATAAATGAAGGTAAATGAAATGCTAGCTAATGGCAGTGCTCTTGTCATGAAGGTACCGTGGCTCTGGAGGTGGACCAGCACCGTACTTTGGTCGCTCTTCACCTTTCTAGAAGGACTGGGGATGCAGTGAGGCTGCTGCCACACTGCCAGACTCCAGCACTCCAGAGTATGCAGAGTCCCCCTCAGAGCAGAGCCTGCTCCCCAGCATCCACAGGGGCTGGAGGAGGGGACAGCTAGGGGCTGCCTCTCTGTCAGCCCGCCCAGGACACCAAGCCTAACTTCAGTGTGGGTCTTCTGCTGCACTTTAAAAACTTTACGTGAAAAATGCAGGGGACCCAGCTCCTCATTCAGATAGAGGACAGCAGGCTTTTGTGAAAAGCTTGTTGTGGCCTTCCTCGCTTAGACCAGACTGCAAAGCACAGTCTATGAGGCTCAAGACAGTTGCTGGTTTTGGGGACAGGCTCTGTGAAATACTCTGTGCCATTTGCTGCCTCACTTTGGTTTGCTGTATGCTACATAGTCACTCTACAGCATTTCAGACATGCTGGTGCCAGATCATTGGAAAAACATTTGAAAAGGCTTAGCCTGCTGGGATCCTGTAGTGATAGCAAGCTTTCTGTGTATTTGCAAAGCTTGGCTAGACAAAGCCAAACCAACATCACTTTCTAATCCCACATTGCGACAGTCAGCGATTTGACTGAAACCAGAGCCCAGCACAGCAACTTTGGTTCCTAGTACCTCACTGTCATGAGGTCACATTGTGAACCAAAGGGGAGTTAGATCTTCTGCTCCACAGCAGAGAGGGGTCGTCTTATCTGGTGCTGTGTGGGTTGTTGTTTTGCACATACAGCAGCAGCCATTCATAATGGAACGCTATATGCGAGCACTGTGCAGCTGAAGGAGTGGCCTGAAACTACAGCAGAAGACCTTGGTTGTGGACTAGTGTATGTTGGCAGCTAAATGGACTAGTTATTCCCTGACAGCATTCAGCAAGTTTAATGTAGGCCCTTCTGTGAGTCCAGCATGAAGCCTTCCCCTGAGGACGAGCCTAGCATCTACCCACTAAGGCAGCCTGGAGTGAAGAGCTTTCTGGAGAGTGTGTATTTGATTTAGACAGACATAAAAATATAGTGATTGAGACTTGCATTTGGGAAGTTGATGCAAAGTAGTTGAAGGCGTGACATCTAGAGAGGACTGGTTGAACCACATTAAGTGCCCTTGACTCTACAGGCTTTCAGAGATGAGCAGGTAACATAAGGAGCTCGTGGGTTAATCACAGTGAGAGAAACTGTGTGAGTCTAGATTCTTGTTTGATAGCCTCCATCTTTTAAAGTACCAGGAAGATAAAAGCCAGGAGAACGATGTGATGTGTGAAGACAGAGAGGATGCTCCTGCTCTGTGTGGGAAGGCTGGCACTTGTTCCTCTGGCAAGTAACCCTTCCCCTTCTTCAGGAGCAATACAGGAAAGATGGAAATGGAAGCTGATATGCAAGACTGGGGATTCAAACTGATCATAACCTGCCTTTAAAAGCTGTCGATGTCTCATAATGCTGCTGTATTTCTGGATGCTTTCAAAAAAAAGCACTGAGTTCTAGTTTGAGTTTTTCATAGAACGCCCTGGGTTGAAAAGGGCCTCAAAGATCATGTAGTTTAAACCCTCCTGCCATGGGCAGGGTCACCAACCACCAGAGCAGGAAGCCACATCCAGCCCTGCCTCGAGTGCCTCCAGGGATGGGACATCCACAGCCTCTCTGGGCAACCTGTTCCACTGCATCACCACCCTGAGTGAAACACTTCCTCCTAACATCTAACCTGAATCTCTCTGTCTTAGTTTCAAACCATTCCCCCTTGTCCTGTCACTATCAACCTGTGCAAACAGTTGTTCCCCCTCCTGTTTATATGCTTCCTTCATGTACTGGCAGGCCACAGTGAAGTCTCCCCAGAACCGTCTCTTCTCCAGACTAAACCAGCCCAGTTCCCTCAACCTTTCAACCTATTTTTAAAAATACTTATTTTAGAGAAGCCTTTGCTTATAGTCTCCTTGCACTGTCTCTAGAAACCAGATCAAAGCAGATGCTATGATGTTTTCTCACCCAGTTTTGTTCCTTTTCCTCATTCTTAGATGTTCTGCTTTTTTGCAGATTCTAGTCTGTACTATCTGCACGCTTATTTTGTTTCTCCTTATCAGCCCAGGGCCTGCCTCACAGGCATCCCCGACCTGCTCCATCTGCCTCATGTCCTCACTTCCAGCTCTCTCAGTACAGCTGCTGTCACCATCTCTGCAGGCCCCAGTGGCACAGCCACTCCAGCCCTTGGCCCCAGGGATGCTGGGCCAGCCTGGCAGCACGCAGGGGCACGCGTTGGCAAAGCATGGCCCCAAGAAGCTGTGGAGGAAGGAGGACTCTGGCCTGCACCTTCGCACTCATTGTGTTGCTTCTGCACTGGGAGCGGACCCTGCCGCTTATCTCGGCAGTTGGAAGGCAGCAGTTGTTTACTGATACGAGCAGGGACTTTCTGTGCTATTGAGACTGACATAAAGTTCCTGCTGAGTGTTTTCATCTTTCTTGTCCCTTCAGGAACCTGATTGTACACAGTGAGATCATGAGCTCACACATTTGGAGTGTGGCCAGGCTGAGGTCTTGGGCTCCCTCCCAGCCCAGCATCCTTGGAAAGTGTGTTCCGATCCCCCCCGTTCCTGTCAGAGAAACCTGCCAGCCGAAATGCTGGGAGCTCACACTGTGCTTTTTGTTGTCATTTACCTGTTGGGCTTCAGTCTGTTCTCATTTATTTTAAAATAGATCAGATGTGCTAAAACTCTGGGACAGGAGGATTGAACTGTGTAAGCCAGGGCAGCAAATGCTGTGTGTACGGCATAAAAGGATCTTCACCCAGGTATGAAGCACTGAGATGTTCCCACAGAGCTGTGGGGAGAGGTCTTGGAGCTGAAAGCACAGCTTTCAAACCTCTGTGCGATCTCATGTGTAAAGACTAGGATGTGCTGTCATGTTCTCCAAGGCATCAGTTGCACATAAAAAGGAAAATGCTTAAGAGTTTATAGTATTAGAAGGGAACTTACTCTGGTTAAAACAAAAGTTTGGAGAATAAATACGCTAATTCTGAACTTGATTTCTTCCACCACTTGGCCATTGTTGTTTCTCCTCTCTGCTTGTTTTTCCCTGGCTTAAAACAAGACTAATGCTATCTTACCTGGTAGAAGGGTGTTTTTGAACTCCCACAGGGAGGGTTTGGCGTTGTTATAAAGCAAGCTTCTGTAGGCACAGTCATTTTTCAATAACAGGTCTGCAGGATTCACTACTCAGCTGTTACTGGCCTAGCAATTGCCTTCCTTTTCTCAACAAAGCTGATGGACCTTATTATCTCATTTCTAGATGTGAAAGACTTGAAGAGCAGCTAAACGACTTGACTGAGCTCCATCAGAATGAAATCCTGAATCTGAAACAGGAGCTGGCCAGCATGGAGGAGAAAATTGCCTATCAGTCTTATGAGCGAGCCCGGGATATTCAGGTGGGTGACAGAAATGGGTGTCCTCGAGTCCAGTCCTACACCTGCTCCCTTAGTAACTGATTTTGAAATACTTTGATTCAGTGTTTGTTGTAAATCAGTATAGATTTATTGCTACGTTTACATTAAAGATTTCTGTAGGGTCTTTATTCAGTCTCTGACCCTCAGTTATCTCCCCAGATAATTATTTTGTAATGAAAGTCTGTGCACGTTCAGTGAGCAAATTGATCCTGAGGGGATCAATCCTCAGGATGTTTTAAAAAGTAAGGTTCCTTAAGCGTTCTAAGGACCAGAGCTAAGGAACAGAGTCTGTGCGGTGGGAGGGCCTTCCACAGACCCAGGCAGGCACAGAGCAAAGACCTGTGCAGTGATCTGAGCCAGCAGCCAAACCTCATCAAGGCCTGTTCAGAAACAGATCTGTTATCTGTTTTGAATTCTCGTTGTGTTTGCTATAGCAGGCATCCCAGTGTAGATAACTGACATGAAATATTTATAACATGAATGGAGAACCGTAGGTCAGAATTCTCCCTTTCCTCCTCTGAAGGAGTCCCAGGCAGGTGAGTGCCTCTGCACACAGGGCACGCCTGGCTCCTGGCACGCTTCTAGGCCCAGCTGCGGGGCCAGCTGAGTCCACGTCCTTTTGGGCTCCTTGCTGTTTGCAGGCCTTGTTCAGTATTGCTTGTTACTTTCAGGTAGCTGAACTGAAAAGAAATCTTGTGCTTCATTGACTTCCACAGATGTCAGACAAAGGCAGAAAAATGTAACAAATGACGATGACCTTTAGGTTAAGTTTGACATAAATCGGTGTCTGTGGCCCTTGGCAGTAAACAGCACTCTCTCCCTTTGGGGATTGTTGCAATATTCACATTCTCCTTTCTAATTGAATGCACCAGGAAGAATTGAGGTTGGAAACTCAAACTGAAATGGGATATTCTCAATAGCTTTTTCTGTTCTTCATTTCCTGGTTCATCACCTTTAGTATAAACTTATAAATAGGGACCGGCTACTCCTCAGCACTGCTGGGGAAAAGATAAATGTTCAGTTTTCTTGTGTGAAGGAGCAGCCAAGGGCATGGGCTGATGTTGCAGAGGAGCAGCAGCAGAGCTTGGTCTGCAGGCATGGGTCCTGGTTCTGGTTTGATCACTGATGTGAGGAATGTGGCTGCTCTCCGCAGACGTGTGTCTGTTACCAGAGTCCTCGTTCCGGTCCTGGGGAAAGGAGTCTGGAGGGAGCACTGAAGGCAGAATTGTAACTTCATATCTCAGCGAGCAAATTGCCTTAACATTCCCTGTTTGTCCCACACCCACCTGCTGTCTGGTGCCAGTGGGTGTGCTGGCCAGGTCTGGCAGCAGCCCACAGCTACTCCTCCTGGTTGCCACGTGGGCAGCCCCGGCTCTGCATCCCCAGAGCCTTCCCTGGGCTTGTTCAGCTCACTAATCAGGCAGGATGCAGCTGAGCCTTTTTAGTTTGTTGTTGCTGTTGACTTAGTTTTGTGCTAGGTTGAATGGGGGTCAGATGAGCGCAGAACAGAGGAAGAAAGTGATGGAAATTAGAAGCTCTGGGAACACACAGAATGAGGAAGAGGAGTGCTGACAGAACACAGTACCTTCATCCCCTCAGCGTTCTTTTGAAACTGAAACTGAGGTGAGCAGCCCTCCTTTCAGCTAGGTGAAGGCTGTCTGCTTGTGAAGGGCTCTGTGTCCTCCTCCTTATGGATCCAACCACAAATCAGGAAGGATGGTAAGGCCTCTGCCATGTGCAAGGACAGCTCACGTGCAAAGTGTAACGAAGCCTGGCTTCTGCCAAAGCTGTCACCTTACTCCTTCCAGACATTCCCAGGGAAGTGAGGTCACACGGTGTCTTACACACTGCTGCATTTTGTTGATGAGGACTCCTCAGTCACGTGAAGTGGCACCGCCTCTTCTTCTACTGCAGGATATGAAATCAGTGTCATGACTTACATCCTGCAGGAGGTGCATGGGGAAGGTGGCCCTGCCGGCTGGTTGCTAAGATGAGAGCCCTGGGCTGCTGCAGGGTCAGCCTGCAGGGCACAGGAGCCAAGCGGTGTGTTGTTGTCTGCAGGAGGCCCTGGAAGCATGCCAGACCCGCATCTCCAAGATGGAGCTCCAGCAGCAGCAGCAGCAGGTGGTGCAGCTGGAGGGCCTAGAGAACGCTACAGCCAGGAACCTGCTGGGGAAGTTCATCAACATCCTCCTGGCTGTCATGGCCGTCCTCCTCGTCTTCGTCTCCACTGTGGCCAACTGCGTCGTGCCGCTCATGAAAACTCGCAATAGGACGTTCAGCACTTTATTCATAGTGGTTTTCATTGCCTTTTTGTGGAAGCACTGGGATGCCATCTCTGGCTACTTGGAACGGTTCTTGTCTCCCCCCAGATGATGCCATGAGGAATGGGCTGCATCGCCCCCTCCCAGCACGCTCGGTGAGCAAGTGTGGCAAAGATGAGTCAGCAACTACTCCGCTGAAGTTTTAAAGTGTCTGAGTGAATTTGTTTACATTTAGAATAACGTTTTTTCTCTGCGAGATGCATTGCAATAGTATTTTTTAGATTTTATTCAAGAACTCTTTTTGGCGAGAATCCTGGATAATTTTTATGTAGCATGGTTCTCTTTGGATGCAAATCTTAAGATTCTTTAAAGTGTACAAAATAAATAAATAAAATACAGACATTTGGAGCATACCAATGGGCAGTTTAAACTGTGGCTTGAACTACTGTACTAAACCTGTCAGGAAGAGGAAAATGTGATTAACTTAAGATGAGCAAAAATAAATGTAGTGCACACAGCCTTGAGGGATGGTACCACAGCAAACCTGTAACACTAAACTTTTACTGTGAAGTCTGCTCACATTCCATGTCCAAATGTGTGGGTTCTGAGTGGTTTCTTTTCTTAACAAGGAAACAAAACAACGCGTGGATCTCTTTCCCAGCTCAGCATCTGGGCTCGCCGTCTGCGCTCACCTGACTTAGTGGCTTTCCGTAAGGCTGGTTCACTTTGCTAAGCATATGAAGTGGGAGCCTCATGCCATATACAGTAACTGCACAGTCGTGCTGCAGTATTTTGAAGTAGTCCTTGAAACACTTCTCTTTAAGCAAAGCCCTTGGTCGCACTTTTAAGGTTTTTTTTATGTATGTATATTCACAGATTAAAAAAAAATCCAAACAGCATACTTGAAGAGTGTTATACTCAAACTCTCAGTGCTTCCTTATTGTTTCTAATAGGATTTTTTATTATTATTATTATAATTATTATTATTATTATTATTATTATTGGGTTGTTGTTGGTTTTTATTTTTTTGGTTTTTTGAAGGGGTTGGGAGAATCATTGCTTTTTTTTTTTTTTTTTTTTTTTCCTTTTAAATAAAGAAGTGATGTTTTTAAATGAAGAAACGCGTGAATAATTGTGAGCTGTCTTGTCCTGAAACAGTTTTGAGGAGGGCAGAAGGTAGTTCCTAGCGCCAGCCTGTCTGGAACGCAGTGCTGTTCATATGCCATTATCTGTCCTCCCATGCACGCAGATGCAGCGTCAGGAAGAACGTCTTTCCTCTCTGCACGTTCTCATCAGCCAGGTGTGTTTGGGTTTTTTTTCTTTTCCCAAATGCAAAAGAGAATATGTTTATATTTCTCATTTCAACATCATCTCTCATTCCTGGCCTCAGGATCGGAATAGGGAATTTCTTTTCATCCCTTCCAGGCCGACAGTCGGATTCTTTAAAGGAAGGAATCGCTGAATCCACAGTCTGCTCACAGGAGCGACTGCCTCACAAATATCCCTCATTCAGTTTTCAAACAAAGGCCGAAAAACTGAAACCAAAGTTTTCCTCCAGTCAGGCTCTGATAAGGTCATCTGTGAGATGTTATAGACTGTACCTGTGTAGTGTGCCATAGCCAGCGTCTTCTTCCTTGCCTGTGAGGGCAAGCACTTGCTGTAGGTACCTTTCCAAAGCTCAGTGTCAGCCTCAGCCATAAGCACCCAGGCCCAGTGACACTGCTGTTGCTGATGGATGTTGGTACTGGCAGGCAAGGCTGCGTGTCCGAGGAATCTGGATTCATTCTTGGTTGGTTTTGTTTTTGTTGTTTTAATTTGGTGCCCCTTTCCAGCCTAACAGTGTCGGGATACAGCTTCCATCTCCATTAAATGCCAGAAGACTCCAGCAGTCTCTTTCAGCACCATTCGTGGTGTTTACTTACACCTTGCTGTTTTTCTTCCCTTGAGGTTTACGTTCTTTCCAGGAACTAAATGTTGCTCAGGTGACCTAGACCAGTTGAGATCATACATATACATAACGTGGAACATGTGCATTATATATACTATATTTGTATATGTGTATATGTGTGTGTGTACATATGTATATATGTATATATGTGTGTATATATATATATATATAGGATATATATGCCGTGATGCAAATTCTGGACTCTTGTGAAGTTCCCCCACACTAGTGTAACTGCTTGCTGGCCGAGGCAAGCCCTGCACAGTTCAGCCATCCTTCCTTTGTGTTTTTTTCCATACTGACAAAAAGCTCAGGTACCCCCTGCCAGGGATCCCAGCACGCCTGCCTTTGTCACCATATGCACTAATCTACTCCTGTCGTGCTTAAAACACAAGTTGCCAATTGCAACTTAACTAAGCCAAAAAGAATCATTCTTCTCACAGAGTTGCAGACAGAGCAAAGGTTCCGTAACCGTTCCCTCTCTGCACCACTCTTCTAGCTTCGGTGAACCTGCATTCTCTTTACCATCCTTGTCTGGCTGGTACAGATGACAGGGATATCATCTCCTGCCATTAGGCAGGTTTTGTCAGCACCAACAGCATGGATCACAGTAAGAAATAATTCGGTACATCACTGCAAAGCGCTGCCTTTCTTTGTGGCTCCTGGCCTCTGCACCTCTGTTCTCCTCGGTTCTGGTCACTGTAAAAGAGCTCACGGTGGATTTTCCCGTGGTTAAAGCAGGAGGCAGTTGGAAGCCAATGGACTTGGAAGCTCAGTGCCACTCATCTGTAGTATCTGAAGGAAGCAATTGTTTCTCATCTTTGTATCCTAATTTCATTTAGCGTCTCAACTGTGTCGCTTTCAGTGAAGGCCATTTGCTAATTTGCCAGGTGTAGGCTTGATAGAAACTGATCACCTCAGAACTGCTCGGTGAAGGCCACGTGTGGATGGTCGTAGGCAATGTCTGTCTGTCTGTCTCTTTCTCTCTCGACGCGTTTTTCCATTCCAGAAAGCTGTCTGTAGTAATGCCACACGTGATGCTGCATCCACCACTTTCCTTTTCCTAACGGGACTGCCATGTGTTTTGCCTTTTGCATTAGCAGAATGTTTTGGGGTTTTCCTCCCTCTTCGATTTGAAGGTCTGCGGCGATCTCTGATAGATTAACAATGATGATATTGTTGGAAATGTGATTCTAGCTTTAAGGCTCCCTTTCCCTGTAAGTGGTTGTGTTTGCTTTCTTGATGAAGTGTTCCTGGATGATGTGTAGAGGAGTATCTGCTGTGGGTGTGGGTGTGCATGTGTGAGTACCTCTTGTGGACCCTCCTCACGGGTGCACGCTGTGGTAGTGACCGTCTCTGAGTTGCAGTTTCCCTAAACATTTCATATTCAGAGTTGGAACGATTCTGAAGTTATTCGGATATATTTAGAACATATCAACTTGGCATATGAAAAGGGAAGAACGTAATGACTGTGTTAGCTGGGAAAGCAGCAGCTCTGCAGAGAAACTCTGCAGTTCCAGAGAAGTTCCTCAGTTTTTCCCTATTTGCTTTCTCAGTGTTAAAAAAAAAAAGTCATCCTGATGCAAAAACTTTCTTGTTTTGATATTAATTTCCCTTTCCTCTCAGCTTCTTCAGTGTAATGATACTGAGCATGCTCACAGCAGTGATTCCATTGGTTTATTCCAGTCCTGTGAGTTTTTAGGGTCTGATCCGATTAATTACTGAGTTCTGTTCGTTGCACTGGGACAGAAGCTCTGTCTTTCAGCTTTGACAAATATGCATTCTTTTAATTAAACGAAAGGCAGCATTATAACAAAGTAAGCCAACCTACAAAGGGGTCCGACATTGGGTCATTCTGACAGTTTTTAAGTGAATTCTGAATGTGGCTTAAGAGTTAAAACCCTGTGTGTCTGTCGTGTGTGCCAGGTGGTATAGTGGTAGGCAGTTGACTTAGCTGTAAGTGTGTTCTAAAGGTGTATAAAATAAACAGAAAAACTCACTTGCACGGATTGAAGAGTACAGAAATGACACTTGTGAACGTAACACTGTAGTTTGTAGATCTTAAGCTGCTAATTGTTGAGAGAGATTTACATTTGTCTTGTCTGATTGTTGCAGATTTATCTGTGACACTTTTACTGTATATAAAAAGAATTAAATAAAGACCTCAGCTATTAACACTGGACTGGTCTGAATGTTTCCGTAGGGCTGCAGGAGGGGAGTCAAGAAAAATAAGGAGGTGGGGAGAGGGTGTTACACCCTAATAGCTCAGGTTTGATCCTGTCCTTCCCTAAAAGATTTAGGTTTGATCAAGTTCTCTACAGATTCTTATCAAGCTTCATCCTGTGGTCAGACAGACCCCGTCTGGCCATGGTGAGAATGAATGTGCTGTTCTGCACAATGCTGCGTGCTCCATCCTGCGATTCCAGCAGCTCAGGACAGCCGCTGGGCAGGGGCACTGTGGCTCCCCTGGGTACCAGATGCACGTGTGCACCTCTCGGTGTACGTTTACACTCCTGGCCTGCAGGGCTCGAGGCTCAGGTTGGAGCTGGGTGCTACGGGGTGACTCGTGCTGCCCACGTGGACCTGGCTGTAGCACAGACTGTGCCAGTGGGGAAGGGGCTGGGGCTGGCTCTCACGTGTTTGCTTCTTATCTTTATGGGTTGGCAGGATGAGCTCAGTGCTAACTTGCACGTGCAAAGGGGGCTGCACTTGTGGCCACAGCCCACAGCTGTGCTTCACGTGGAGATTGTGATGGAGGAGGCCCTGGCTGCATCTCAGCCTCGGAGAGGAAAAAAACAGCTGTAGGACCATATGCACTGACCAGAACCTGTTCCCTCTTGCTCTGAGGAAAGGTGAGAGCCTATACAATGTGTGCTGGGCCACCACAGTAAATACAAAGATGTTGTCTACCAATTTTCATGCAATTTTTCATATCTCCAGTACTTGTGCATGCCAGGAGCGGGCAGATCTCACTGATGTGGAGAACACACTCGGTCCTGTTACATTTGGTGAGCTCCTCGGGAACATGAAACCAAGGGAATGGTAACAATATTAAGGGGAAAGAGTCTTCTGTTTATACACACACAAGTTGTAAAACCAGCAAAAGATGAGAGCAGAAATGGCAGCTGTTTCTGCCCATAGAACCCCTGCAGCTGGAGGGGAAATTGCAGTAGTTCATGGATGGAGCGAGTGCCTGGAGCTGACTCAAGATGGGACAGAGGGACTGCCCGAGGTTCCGTGGGTCTGCACTCCTTCGGGGTCACCCGGTGGGGGCTGTGGCACCGATGGCAGCTGCAGGTGGCTCGAGATGCACAGGAGGGCACAAAGACGAAGGATGAAAGCGGTGGTTTTCTACCCCCACATCAACAGTGCCGATCCCGGCATTCAGAGGCTGTGAGCCATCACTCCGCTCCTCCTTGGCCTGCGGGAGCAGTTCTCCCGGGGGGGCAAACGGGAACGCAGCTCCGGGCTGAGCTACGCCGAGTGCCGCCCCAGAGGTGGAGAAGCGCTCCATTGGGGCAAACGAAAACTTAATGCTCCAGCAGCGGCCCTCAGTCCTTCCTCCCTTCCTTTTATCGCCCCTTAGTTCCGCACTCGTGGCGTGGCCTCCTTTCTCTCTGCGGCTGTGCCGGCTGTTGCTGGGGGTCATTTTCTGCCTCCTGGTGATCGATGTGGTGAAGGCCGTAGTCTTCCACCAAAATGTCCTTTTGACCTTTCAGCTCTGATCGTGGCGCTCAGGAGGGCATTTCCACATACCTGTCATGTTTCCATAGGAGGTCATCGTTATCTGCTGTCTACTGTCCGGGATGTCAGAGCTAAGTCCTGTGGTTACAGTTTGCGCAAGCTACAGAGCGTCCAGACAAAACATTGACATATTCGTTTCAAGTTGGTTTGGTTAACAAGTACAAAATTAACTTTACTACAATCCCCCCTTTATCTCATTTTGTTCATCAAACCAAGTCACCACTTCTCAGGCTAAAACATGATGATCATTTTCTTCCAGCTGTTCATATTGTTTCCTGATTACCATTAAGCGTGCTGCTTCCAGGCAGCTCTTCACTAATGCAATTACCTTATTCAGTGTACAGGGACTGAAGGTTAATATCAGGATTAGTAGGATTAGGGGGACAGCTATGGTGGATAATAAGGTCATAAGCCAAGGGGAATATTTAAACCATGACTCGTACCAACTTTGATGGGACTCCCTGTCCCGTTTCCTTTTTTCAAGCCTTTAGTCGTTTTTTCAAGTGCTTTAGTCATGGTGTCCCTGACCACCCCTGTTCGATCAGCATAGAAACAACACTCTTCCCCCATTGCCACACATAGCCCCCCTTGTTGTAAAAATACAAGATCTCATCTTCATCTGTTCTGTATAACTACCTCCAATAGGGATGGTAAGGATTTGTCTAGAGCTGTTATTGATTTTTCAATGTAGTCTAGATCCTCATCCACATCCGCTCTTAACGAAGTGAATCCTTTATTTTGTTGTATTAATGAGGTAATTCCAGTCCCTGCTCCAATCGCCCCGAGTCCCAGTAAGGTTGCCACAGTTACTGCAGTGATAGGTTCTCTCCTCTTTCCATGGTTCATTGTAAGTTCCCAATATTTATACACTTCATTCTCCCTATGATATAATATTCTTGGAATGGTCAATAACTGTATGCAGTATTCCCGGGATACATTAAACACATTTAGAGATATACAAGGGGTAAGTCCTGTCTTTGAACATATCCATCTAGCTCCTAATGCCGGAATTACCCATTTCTTATCTGTTTCATTTATTGACTCTTGAAAGGAACCACAGAGTGATTCCCTCCCTTTTGGAACTCGCCCTGTGCATGCTCCTGAGCCTGTGACATATTTCATGGTTAGTCCCTCCTTCCTACCTCCCCACTGGCATAGGGAAGGTGCTTCCTCTGCACTCGGGCCATAGGTGGAATTTACCCAATAGCTTCGTAATAAGGGGGAGCTATATCATAACAAAGCCAACACGCCGTGGTCATATTATGATTGCTAGCATTCAGAGTCTCATATGAAGCCGGTATCATTTTCCATAGTGGGCTCATGTCAGTTTTCTGTTCTAGGGGTGTTACAGAAGGATATACTTTCTCTGAGCTATTACTAATATTCAAATTAGGAATTGAGAACCCAATGGTTCTTTTATAACCTCATTAGGCCCTGCAGCCTGATTGTACTATTTCTTTACGAATTTGTATTATACTTCCCCTATCGTGTCCATGTTCCCATGCTCTTACTCCCCAAGCTCTCCCAATTTTCCATTTCTGATCTTGTGGATTTTGTATTTCAATCGATAGATGCACACAAGTCCCGGGGTCCACCACGGTTCCATCTGAACTGTGAACAGGAGGCGTGCACTCCTCTGGTGCCCAGTTCACAGTTACAAATCCATCGGGTTCTTGTACCTTCCAGTACCCAGTGGTAACAGTCTCACAACCCCATTTTGCACAGTACAGTTCACTCGGGTCGTTACAGTATCCCTTACTCGGATTCGAGGTTGGGCACCAATAGATGGCACGCCTATTTGGGTGTCCCTGATCATTTGTACAAGCCTCTATCATACTGGAATTTATCAACTGGCAAACTGTAACGTTGAATAACGGTGCCCCTGCTGTAACATCTGTGGCAATCACTTGAGAATCATCAATCCTTACAAGCATCCATTTAAACAGCTGGTCGGAGCTTTCGTCCGTCCTCACCATTGCTACCCATAACAATATTATAACTACTGTTGGTGCACTCATTTTTCCAAAATGAATACCCCTAGCTAGCTCTTAGTCTCTTCCAATTTAAACAGTGAGCACTTCTAGTATAGCTTGATGACGCTTTTTAGATTGGGAGACAGAGGTCAAGGTGATTTCACCCCGGAGGTGATTCTCACAGCCCCACCTTTGTACGCCTCTGCCTCCCTCGCCTACTCCTTGCTTGGAGCAGAGGGGTGTATGATCTCTGCAGCAGTCACAATCTTTGGGGGAACCTCCCTTTTCCCTTGCCTTATGAGTCTTCCCAGTCTCTACCTTTCACCCCTTTTGGGTTTTAGCCTCCTAATTGCTCACAAAATTATCTCCCAACTGTTGTCTTTACCAAATATCTTAAGGGGTATTCATAGGGAGAATGAGTTCACCATTGGATATACAATAAGATAATTAAGTTATCCCATCTATTGTAGAAGACAGTTTTACTTTTTCCTTAAAGTAATTTTTAGATGGGCCGAGGTCTTGGACACCTCCCACTGGGATCCTGTGTCACGGATTGGTCCTTTCACTCAGCTCACATGGGCCCACCCTCGCTCAGCTGTCCGGATCGCTGTTTCTGTTGTGAGTGAAACAAGAAAAGGTCCTTCTCAGCGTGGAGTCAAAGATGACTCTTTCCATGTTTTAATTAACACCTTGTCCCCTGGAGTGATTCAATGTATTGCCATATCTAGTGGAGGCCATTGTACCACCAGCCCTTTCTTTCTTAATTCATTCCTTCTCTTATTAATTTTGATTAAATATTCCTGTAGTAATTTTTCTTCTACCTTGGGGTGCTCTGATGGGAGTTCTGAATCATATGGCATTCCATGCAACATTTCAAAATGTGATATTCCAGTATCTGTTCTTGGTTGTGTTCTTAAATCAAGTAGTGCCAGGGGCAAACACTTAACTCAAGACATCTTGGTTTCAATCATTGATTTAGCAAGCTGTTTTTTAATTTCTCTGCTCATCCTTTCCACTCTTCCAGAGCTCTGTGGGTGCCATGGGGTGTGATATTCCCAGTTGGTTCCCATAGGAGCTAAATCTTCCTTCACTGCCTTTGATACGAAATGGGGGCCTCTATCTGGATCCATAACTCCAGTGTTCCCATATCTGGGGATAATACGTTCCAACAACGTCTTACCCACTGTCTGGGCCGCTGCCCTAGCGGCGGGGTAGGCTTCCACGAAATGTGTTAAATGGTCCACTATTACCAATAAGTATTTATATCTTCCAACCTTTGGAAGATCTGTGAACTCTATTTGTATTTTAGCAAATGGTCTCACAGACAGTTCTCTTCCTCCTCGTACTTTTGTTTTTTATTTACCTTTTTACAAATCATGCAGTTGTCTACAATTCTTTTGGCTATAGTATAAATGCCTATGCATGTATATTAAATTCCAGACTGGTCCACCAAGGCTTGAACTCCCCAATGAATTTGCCTATGAAATTCTCCTAATATTCTCCAAGCTATCCCTCTGGGGATTACTTCTCTTCCATCAGGTAATAACCATTTTCCTTCCTTTTCCTCAATTTCCATCTGCCAGAGTCATTCTTTCTCTTGTATAGTGAAACTTCTAGCCTCTCTTGTTTCTTTTCGGGGACTGTCAGCCTGCATCTCCTTTAGGACGGATAAGGCTGCGCTTTTTGCTTCCTCATCAGCTAAATTATTTCCTCTTATTTGAGCTGATGTCCCCCTCTGATGGCCTTTTACATGTACTACTGCGATCTTCTTTGGTTCCCTTCATCAGACAGACTCTAAAGGCGTTAATGACTCATGGATCAGTCCTTTTCCGTGTGAGTTCATCAATCCTCTTCCTTCCCATATTTTTCCAAAGGTATGGACTACCCCATGCGCATATTTAGAGTCCATATAGATGGTCCCAATTTTTCCTTTTAACATTGGTAGGGCTCTAAGGACCGTGTATAATTCGCAGGCCTGAGCTGACCACGTTCTGTCCAATGGTCCCAATTCAATTACTGTAAATGTTTTCCCATTTATTATAGCATACCCTGATCTTCATTTCCCTTCTACCACCCGGGAGGAGCCATCTACCAATCATTTTCCCCCTTCTAGTAACTCCTCCTCCTCTAAGTCCTCCCGTATTTTAGCCTGATACTCTATACACTGGATACAATCATGGGTTAAATCTTCATCTGGTTCCCCATATAAGAATTGAGCAGGGTTCTGTAAACTTGTAGTTTCTATTTCTAATTTAGGAGAATGTATTAGGGTTCCTTCATATTTCAATATTCTAGCATCTGTAATCCACTTATCTGCTTTCTGTTATAATACTCCCCTTATGTTATGTGGAGTATGCACTTTTAATTTGCCCCCAGAGGTAATCTTTCCTGCTTCTTCTACTAACGGAGCTACAGCAACTATTGCTTGCAGGCACGTGGGCCTGGAACGTCCCTCTCTGTCCTTCTCTTACCACGGCTACCAGAATTCCAGCTTGCCTCTTCTGAGTCTCCTGTCCTCTCCTTACGTATACTTTCTGAGCCTCTCTTAATAATTCATCTAATCCTCTCTCCTGCCCACCTTCCAACTTCTCCAGTTTCTTTTGAAGATCTGTCCAGGACTTAGCCACTGTGTTTTTAAGAGGGCTTGCCCCACTGTCCCAATGGGACAGTCAGGCGTGCTCCGGGATGCCCACCCCGACCGAACGGCTTCACTCACCAATACTTACTCAATCCTGAGTCTCCGTGCGGGTCTCCGTGCACAAAAATGACGGGGTACTGCAGTTTCTTCGCTTACTGAATTTGGGGTTCGGAGCTACAGGTCTCTGCACAGGAACCGCTCAGCCCAGAGCCGTCCAAGGACGGTGCCCCCCTGGGCTGGGAATTCTGCACCAGAGTTCCCTGGATCCGAGTCAGGGCACCAAATGTTGTAAGTTTTGGGAGCAAGGTACACGCCAATCGGTACTGCTGTGTTTCAGAATGTACCGCGTAAGCGATAACGGAGCGGAGCGGCGCTGCGCGGCCCTCAGTCCTTCCTCCCTTCCTTTTGTCGCCCCTTAGTTCCGCACTCGTGGCGTGGCCTCCTTTCTCTCTGCGGCTGTGCCGGCTGTTGCTGGGGGTCGTTTTCTGCCTCCTGGTGATTGATGTGGTGAAGGCCGTAGTCTTCCAGCCAAGTGTCCTTTTGACCTTTCAGCTCTGATCGTGGCGCTCAGGAGGGCATTTCCACATACCTGTCATGTTTCCATAGGAGGTCATCGTTATCTGCTGTCTACTGTCCGGGATGTCAGAGCTAAGTCCTGTGGTTACAGTTTGCGCAAGCTACAGAGCGTCCAGACAAAACATTGACATATTCGTTTCAAGTTGGTTTGGTTAACAAGAACAACATTCACTTTACTGCCGTTCCAATCCGGTCCGCGTTCAGCGGGAAAGATCCGGGCCGCGGAGCCGCCGTCCGCCCCCTGGCGGAGCTCTGCGTCTGTGGCGCCGCTCTGTGTCTGTGGCGCCCCCTGGCGGAGCTCTGCGTCTGTGGCGCCGCTCTGCGTCTGTGGCGCCCCCTGGCGGCCGCTGCGGAGCGCGCGGCGCTGAGGGTCACGCGGCGGTCCCGTCCCGCGCGGGGGCGCCGCCGTTTCCCCGCGCCCGAGCGCCGGGAGCCGCGTCCGCGGTGCGTTCCCGTCCCGCGGTTGCGGCCGCTGCCGCTCGGAGCTGCGCCCGTGTGCGCGCGGCCTCACGGAGGGGCGGCTCCGCGCGTGGCCGTGGCCGTCACGCGGCTCTCACGTCGCTGTGGACGCGGCCGCGGTTGTGGCTGCGGCGAGAGCCGTCTGCCCGAGCTTTCCGCTCCTCAGCGTCCCTGGGGTCTCCTACGAAGCGGCGGCGGCCGCCCACCCGCGCGTGGGAGCTCCCGCGGTCCCTCCGCGCATCTCCGCCCCAGGGCCGGCGCGTCCTGCAGCGGAGAGCGCATAAAGGCGCCTTTGGTGCGGTGCGGGACGCGCTGCGAATTGAAGAGGAGAAAAATCACGAGACTGAGAGGTTCTGTGGGGACACGGGGAGCGCACAGAACAACGGCCGCATTGATGGAGCCCTCGTCCGGCTGCGTCCCCCGAGGGGCCCCGGGATGCGCTGCGTCTCCCGATCGCGGCCGCCACGCCGGGGCCGCGCGTTCCGCCGGAGCTCGCCGCGCCGCTCCGCAGTGCATGGGGTCCGGCGGCGGACGGCGGCAGCGCCGCGGTGCGGGAGGGGCTCCGCCTCCGGGGCGAGGAACGGATCGGCTGCAGGGCGGAGTTGCCGGGAGCCGTGCGGTCAGGGCGCTGCTGGGTGACACGCCGTGACGAGACACGTCCCTCCAACCTTACAGTGCAGCACGAGGAGCAGAGAGCCGCAGTCCCAGCGGCAGCAGCGGAGCAGCCCCTGCTGTGCCCCAGGCCTTGCAGCCCGGGCCTCACCCCGCGCAGGGCTGCTCTTTTTGCTGCGCTTTCCATTTCTGCTGCTTGTGGCCATCCCTGCAGGCCGAAGCCAGCTGCAGTTTCTAAGATGCCGTTCTCACTTCACCTCCAGCAGCTGCAGCTCTCCCTCCCTTTCCCGCTGCGCTCCGTTTCGGTGCTGGAGGAAGTCCCGCCGTGAGCAGCCACGGGCACACTGTGGTCCCCTCCTCCAGCAGCGCCGTGCCGTGTGACGCTGCTCCACGCACGCCGCTGGAGCTCAGGCTTCTCTGTGTGCCCCCATAAACCCTATCCCTGCCCCCGTCGCTCCACAGGAGCAAGCCCCCGTGGATCAGTTCTTGTATTCATTTCCTCTTATTGATGGCGCTCAGCTTGCCCGCCCTGACTTGGAATGTTTGATTTCTGTCTGGAGCATCTGGAAACACTCAACATTTCAGACAGTACAGGTTGTTGTCACCGCGTAGGGCAGCCATTGCTGCTGCACTTTCAGAGGAGGAAGATCTGGGCAGCTCCTGAGGAGGGCTGCATGTTGTACGCCAAGGAAGCCCCTACCACGCTCAGAGCTTTGGCTGAGGATGCATTAATGAATCCTCCTGCACAGCGGCCTGGAAGAGCAGCCCACCCCCAGCCCAGCATGGAACCAGAGAGGCACATCTGAGAGGACGGACTGTGGCTCTGGGAACTGGGCACTGAGCCCTCTGGGCCATTGGCCACGAGTCAGGCTGCCCCCAAGCGAGGGCAGCATCACTGCCCACGGCACGGGGTGGGCACAGGCTGCCGTGTTGGTGCACCTGTGGCACAGCACGAGGGTCCCCACTGCTCCCCGGAGCCACAGAGCGGGGGTGGTTCTGCGGCACACACTGCATTGCTTCTGCCCTTCAGGATGGGACATGGAGCGGATCTTGCCATGCTGAGGAAGAATCCCGTGAAGCCTGGTTGCTTTTTCACCTTGATTTTCTGTCATCTTAGACAAGCTCTGTCTTTTGGCTCCTGTGGTACAGCCATGCATGGCTACTGCTGTTGATTTGATAATATATCTAATCTGGCTTTCTCGAGAGCGGCCATACCTCAGAGCTGCTGTTCTCCTGCTGGAGACATCTTCCTTCCTTCCTCGTGCTCTTTCTCTCTTTCCCAGCTGGGGCCAATCTGTCTGGGAAATAGTCCAATTTGCTTCCATCTGATGGGAGCAGATCCCAGCTCCATTCCCTTCATCTATGCCGGAGCTGAAATTGGCCAAGGTCATTACTCTGAAATCACTCATTTTCCTCCTCTGCGTTTTTGCTGCCCCTTTTTCCACTCTGTGCTGGGCCAGGTGGGGAGCGGTGGCACTGCTGGAGATCTCTTTTCCCTCAGGGTCTGCTCTCTGTGGGTTTGGTGCCACACAGCACCACAGCCCCAATGAGATGTGCCCCAGATTGCAGCCACTCACGTGGCCTCAGTGGGAGCACCATAACAGTGCTGGGCAGAGCTCAGATCCGAAGGGCCCAGCCTGCTGCAGCCTCTGCAGTGCTTGGCACCTGCTGGGAGCCCTCCTCCCGGTGGGTCTGTGCTGGGAGATGGCTCTCCATCACTTCCCGGGGATCTGCAGCCAGTAGAGCTGAGGGAGCACTCCTGGCCCTGCGAGCTGGCATGGCTGTGGGGCACTGGCTGTGAGGGCTGAGGGGGTGGGTCAGACCCTGCAGGGGGGGCTCGGCAGGACACATCCCTGCCTGTGGTGGGTGCTGGGTGGCTGCTGTCAGGGGGCTTTGAGCCATAAACTTGTAAATAGAGCGCTCTGTGTGTGTAAGCAATGACTGCAAACTGTGTCGAAGCCCAGCCCTCCTGAAGGAGGGCAACAGCAGCGTGTGGGGTGAGGAAAGCGGGGTGAGGTGCATGGGTACCTGCACCCACTGAAGCACTGAGGAATCGCATGCAAAATGGTCACTGAGCCTCCTGTGATGTGATGGTGGTGAAGGGAGAAGTGCTGCTGAGCTGTCTCATTTATAGTGCCACAACATTAATTAACTGTGATTGATAAGCAGCTGCCAGAATGAACTACGCTGTGGGCTTATCTGTACAATCCCCGTTTGTGTGTTTAAAGACTGATAGGAGCGCCAGATGAAAAGATAAGGCTGAAGATGCATGGTGATGTCTTGGAAATCTAATTTAGTGTAGAAAATATCCCTTTTAAAAATACACTGTTCGCTGCTGTCAAGTGACAGCCGTTTGGCCCTCACGTGCTCCCAGTGAACTCAGCCAAGTTGTGCCAGAGCTCTTCCGAGAGCACCGCCTGTGCTGCTCCCCAGGCTCCATCCTGGTGCATGCTGGATGCAGGAGATCTGCACCATCGCTTTGCCATGGGGCTTGTCAACAAAGCCTACAGCTGGGTTATGAATCACTTCCACTTGTCATGTGGGCTGGTTTCACACCAATGTCTCTAGAGGGAAAGTGCTGGAGGGTTGGGGAGGCAGGAGTGGGGATGTCAGATCCAATCCCCCCGCCCTGGTTCCTGATGGAAATGTTTCTTCCCCTCCGCCAGCTAATGACTAGTTCTAATGTAATAGAACGGAGTGAAGTGGCCAACATAAAGTGCATGTATTCTGTATTCACATCTGAGCCTAACATGTCCACAAGTCATAGTCTGAAATGATTGGGGGTGTTATCGGTCACACAGCCTGACATTTTGCCAAAAGGTCTCTTTTGTCTCTTCTCAGAAGTGTGAAAATGAGGGATGCTATTTCTTGTGTTCTGTAACAAAAAGCGGGGCTGCTGCAGCTTAAGGAGCCATTAGATGAGGGGAACTGAAGGAGGAAGAAGATGGAGGAGGAGGGTGAGAACAGCAGCACCCAACAACAAAACGCAGACTCCTGATAATCACACAAATACAGGAGCTCTAGGGATGCTTAATGGAACACATTGTAGGGAGCACCTGAAAAAATGCCATGGAAATTTCCCAGCCCAGGCATCATACCATCTCCTGCATCCTTTACCAGGATGATCTTGAAAACTCAGTTTGATTTTGCTTGGTTTTATATTTATTTATTTGGTTGTCATTAATAACAATGAAAATGAAACTACCCACCCCTGCGCAAGTTCCCTTGGCGCTCCGTTGAAGTATGCAATTATGCAAAGCCAGACTCCCACTGCACATTATCCCAGGCAGCGAAAACACAAACCAAACATCAGCCCCTCCGTGGAGACAAATTACTCACCCACCAGAAGAATTACTCACTGTGGGTAAGGAGACTTTTACAAGGTTGATTTGAGTGTGCAGATAAACGTTACAGCTGGTGAGAGTTCCTCAGTCAGTGAATGCACAGCAAAGGGGAAAAGAAAAAAAAAAAGAGAGATAAAGAGATGAGGATTTGTTTCTGAGTGGAAGAGGTCCTGCTCTGCCCTGATCACACGGAGTGCCCCATTCACTGCTGTTCTCAGATCAGGAACATATCTGATCATATGTCAGACTTTAAGCTCTCCATTATCCCTAACAAATGTAACTGTTTTGCTTAAATACAGTCACATTGCTAGGTATCTTGCAAAGAAGGCTCTGTTTCCCAAGAGAGGAGCAAAGAGTGAAAAGGCGCAACAGTAACACCTTTTTCTGACACCGTCTCACCGTGATCCCTTTCTTTCCGTACAGAGCCAGGGATGCAGAAGCCAGCTGGCTGTTCCGTGGTGCTGACAAGGGCCAGCACTGGGGCTGCTTAATGTGCTCTCAAAGCATCCTCTCCTGGTCCTGAGAAGCAGTGCAACCCATCAGCTCTTTCCTGCACGTCACAGATCTGGCCTTGCGACAAGCAGCTCCCCACAGCAGCCATGCTGCAGTTCTGGTAAACAACATATGTGGCCATGTGCTGCCATGAAGGCGTCTGCTGCTTTTGCACCGCTGCTCCTTCTGCGCAGACCTGGTGCAGAGCAGAGCCCACCTGGTGGCAGCAGAAATGCAGAGGCTCACGCTGCGTCTGTGCACGTGTGTTGGCTGCAGAGCACCGCAGTGCTCTGTCTGGGGGTGCTCAGATGGCAGGAGTGGAGCACCCCGGGGCGTGCTGGGGCTGCATCCCATGGCAGCCCTTCCCCTGAATCCTGCTCGGGCACAGCATTGACCCAAACCACGGTGGGACAGCTTCCCCAGTACAAGGGCACTTCCTAAACTTCTTTGTTCTGCAATTGCTTCCTGGGATACTTCTTCCTCCCCTTCTCTCGTCTGTATGCACGCTGAGCAGGTGAGCAGGGCAGGAAGCTGGGCTCTCCCAGCACTATGCATTGGCTTCTTTGGTTTGGGAACGAGCACGGCAGCCGGCTGTTGGGATTCAGTCTCAGTGTGAAACAGATGCGAAGTTTCATGCAATGAGTGCAGTGGCATAGGAGAGAAATTGTACTGCTCTCTTTCCGCATCTGTTGTGTGGGATCAGAGCTGTTCGATCTGCAGCTGGTGATGTGTGAGAGCCCGGCACAGGAACAGAAACGTTTGGTTCTCAGCGATTGCCTGGGAGCTGGGACACAGTGCTCCCCGGAGCACAGCCCCACACACACTCCTGCCTTTCCTCCTCCCCCAGCTCTCCAGAGTACAGAGAAGGAAAGAAAACAGGTTTGCTAACAGTGCCAACCTGGAGGCAAGAAGTGCATTTGCATTCCACACCTGGCACGAATGTCCAGCTGCAGAAGTCCCAGGCAAGGCGACAGCCTGCAAGTGGAGGGAGCCAGACAATTGCAGACATTTTTCCGCCCTGTTTTCACTGAAGTAATTCAGACAAGGCCAACTGTGTTACTTGGATTCTCTAAGGTATAATTTAGGCGTGAGATGTTTACAATCAACTCTCATTTGCATCAGCTGGGAGAAAGGCACAGGTTCTGTTGGATATTCCATCGGGTGGGCTGATGACTAGTTTAACCACCAATATTTGTTCAACCTTCTGCATCCGAGCAGCCACAGCTGGGCCCTGCTACTCGTGCCTCTGCACTTACCCTACAGATTTCATGCGAGCAGCAGAACAGCGTGGCAGGGCCCTGCAAGCGTGGGTTCAATTGTGCTGAGCAGAATTAGAGCCAGAGATGGGTTGTTTGACTGAAGGCCCTTCGAATGCTGGGTCTGCTGGGAACAACGTGCACATCCTTTCTGCAGTCCTGAGCATGACCGCAAAGAAAAGTCCTGTTTGCTATGGGACACCCTGTCGTCCTGGCTATTGAGCGGCTTAGTAAATGGCATGATGGGATCACTGGGACCGCCTGTGGGGTAGGAAACATCAGTGAGCTTGGGGGCTGTTTTAGGGTACATTTGGATCCGAGAGACAGGATGTCTCAGGAGCAGAGGCAAGCAAACTGCGCTCAGCAGCACAGTGGGCTATGAGTTTTATTCCACACACACATACCTCCATTCAGATAACCCTAGTAAGAGGCAAGCAGAAACTCCCTAAGCAAGTGCACTGTTACCTACTAACCCACGAGAGACAATGGAACACCGAGGAGGAGCAGGAGGAGGAACATGGCGGCGGTGGATGCGATGGGTGCTGCCAGCAGTGCGTCCTGCTTCCAGTTACACTTTTCCTCTCTCCCACCGCAGCTCTCCCCCGCTTTGATTCTCCCCAGGATCTGCAGGGTTTGTTCCACTTGCACACTGTATTTATAAGGCCAGCACATGAAACTGAGCCCAAGTGGCACACCTGCAAAAAGGTAAACTACCAAGGTCAGCTCTCTCTACAAAACAAGATATTTGCACCTACAGCCACAAACACTTCCCTTAAAACTGTCAGAAAACTTTGTTCCATCCCAGAATCATTCTTCAGTCAGGGGCCTTTATGTCTGGCCCCAAACTCCTTCCCTGAAAGCTGTGCAGAGGAGGCCAGATGCTGCGCAGCGAGGCTGGGGTGAGGGGGGCAATTGATTGACAGCTTTGATTGAAACCAGAAGCAAGTTTAATACTTAAATAGACATCACTTCGAAGCACAACACTGATCAAAAGATAAACCCAGTGCACAAGAAGACCCCGAAGGTGGAAAGTACTATTAAGTGGGTTAAAGGAGTCTGCCCTCTGTGACAAGCCGTTCTCCACAAGGACAGAGAGAACTGAGAGGGAGATAAGGAGATTATGAGGTTGGATTTCAGGTTATCGAGACCTTGGTGCCATGCTCCATTCTGAGCCCCTCTGCAGGCTGCAAATGGGAGCCTAACACATGCCCGCTGCAGTGGGTGGGTGCTGCTCACACAGCTCTGCAACCAGCCCAAAGCCATCGCTAACTCCTGTGTGCCAGTGCCTCCTGAGGCGGGAGCACGGTTGGATGTTCAGCTGCCTGGCCTGGAGGAGGCTGGTTGACAGGAGGGGAAAGCCCCATATTTCCTGGCAAATGCCCCAGCGAGACACGTGTTCTCCTGCCCCAACCCACCCTGCCAGCTGCTGGCTGAGGTGCCAGGAGGAGCACAGGGCCACATCCTGCCCAGTTGATGCTGCACAGCTGACTGTGCTGCAGGGGGATGCAGAAGCTGCCAGAGCCCAAAGTTGGCCTGATGACATTGGAAAAATAGTTTTATGCCAGTCCTGGAGAACAAAGACCCATGGCAGCCACACCCGGGGCTGCCACCTCCAGCACAGAGCCAGCACCTGCAGCTCATTAGTAATGACCAGCTTTAACATTAACAGGGGTGATCCCTTCAGGTGAACTCCATGGAGTTAAGAGTTGTTGCCATTTTGGTGCTCTCCCCAGCACTAGGCAGGCTGCAATGCAATGAAGCCACTGCTCTGTGCTCCAGGGTAAGCAATTGCATCGCTTGCACTAAGCTCAGGTTGGATGGCAGTGTTTGTGTGATTCATTCTGCTCTCCTGGGGGTAGAAGGTGCTGAGAAAGGGGTGTCCCCTGTGGCACCCACAGCCCCTGAAACGTGCTTCTGTACGAAGGGATATGTGGATGTGAAAATAGCAGGGAGATCGCTGCTTAGCTAGAAAGATGGAGTATAGCTGACGTTCAGGTGACAGAAGGACTTCAGTTTCTACCTGCATGGTGTTTACATTTTAAAGAAGAGAGAGTTTGGAAAGGCGATTTTAATTATTTAGGCTGTTTGTTTGCCTCTCTTTGCCCTCTCCCAGCTGTGCCAGCAGGTTGTCCAGTTTCTTTGCTGTACCACTCCTGCTGTGCAGGTTCAGGGCTGGGGGGTGAAGCAGTGGGGTGCCTGTTCTGCCAGGCTACCCGGTAAGCCAAAGACAGAGATGGTTTCACTATTATAAAGAGCTGTGTGGATGCTCCTATTGGTATGCTGTTTTCAAACTTTGCATATTTTACAAGATTGATTTCTTAGTGAGTTCACGTGCAAATACATTTCTGTGCACATGGACGTGAGTACTGCACACTGCCTCTCTGCGGCCTGAACTGCCTCAGAGCAATCTGTCTTCAAGTTTTTCTGCTACAAAATCCGAAATGCTGCAACCGGTCCAACGTAGCGCTTCCTGACACTTTAAATGTGTACTTGCATCTGTCTTTTTTTTTTTTTTTTTATGTATAAATGTGTATATTATGTATGTGTGAGACTTTCACATTTTGGCTTATCGTTAAGATTAATGGATGTGTTGAGTGCACATAAGAGACGTGGAAACCCCTGAGACCACTGGAGCCACCAGGGAAACTTCAAGAACGAGACCGCACTGTTTATATTATGTCCAAAAATACACAACACCAGATGACACCCCACTGGTGACACTGTGATGACAGACAGCTATTAGCATCAATGCAGAACACACGCTGGTGGGCTTCACATGCCACAGGTTTATCTCAGAGCTGCAGAGAGTAGGCCTCTGCGAGATGTAGCTATGAAAGTGCTGCAGGTTCCCCGGTAAAAAGTAGTGGATGAGTGCTTTGTGGCTGTGTTTGCTAACGAGACACCCTGTGCCTGTATTCCAGCACCAGGCCAGGTGAGAGGACTGTGACCAGGACAGGGCTCCCAGCTGGAGCTGGCTGATGAGAGGGGGCTGAGGGTCAGGCTAGCAGAGCCTGCCGTGTTACAGCTGGGTGCAGGAGCTATGGGACTGTGTGCAGGGCAGGGGCTGGGGGGCCTAACCCGCAGCTAGAACAACCTGTGTTTGGAAGCTGGAGCTGACCTCACAGAGCGTGTGTATTGGGTGGCCCTGGGTCCCGCAGCAGCTGCTGGGCAGTGCTTAGAGCAGTGGTGGCTGTGCTGGGCTCAGTGCAGGGCTGGCTGCAGCTGCACGGTGTCACCGGGGTACAGCTGTGCTGGGGCTGCAGGGCCACGACGTGCCTGGGGCTGCCCGGGCTCCGCAGGGAGCAGAGGTGCCAGGAGCCAGGCACGCCCAAGGGAGCGCACTCAGGGCGCAGTGACGTGGTGCACCCTTTGAAGCAAAGTGAGATTTTAACCAAAACGCCTGGGTTTGTGCTTAGGTGTGCAAGGAAAACCATATCTGCACAGTTAAACACATGTCAGTCCTTTCATTTAAAAGCACATTATGGGCATCAACACCAAATCCTGAACGATCCTGCAAACGTGGGAGAGAACAGCACTGTGCAGCTACTGAGGTACGTCAGATTGCTTTGTGCTAACAATGGGGAGTGCAGACTGCAATAATGAATTTACAGCCTGATGGTTATACTGTGGGAAAGAGGGGAAGGATTAAAATCCCTATTAAGTCTAAGCTGCATTTTAGTGCAGCCGGCCCTTCAGTAGTACGCAGTTAGAAATACAGCCTCTCAAATCCCACTGACATATTTTGGCAATAGATATTTCCTCTAATTGAAAGCAATTGTTGCGCTGTAAGCCTTCCTCCCTTCCCTTTTGTTTTCGTGGTAGCGGTGCCCCGTTTGCCTGAGCACGTCCTGAGCAACGGCTCACTGGAAAGTCAGCGCATTTCGGAGAGCGGCACGATCCTCCTGGCTTCGGCACGATCCTCCTGGCTTCGGCACGATCCTCCTGGCTTCGCGGGAGGAGCTGCCCGCGGACCCTGCAGGGCGACGCGAGCAGGGCCGGCTCCGCACGGTCACAGCCGGGCTCCACGCGCCGGCCCCACGAGCAAACGAGGCCCGCTTTGTTCGGAGCAGTCAGCGCAGCCCGCACCGCGAATCCCACGCGGGATGCTCCGCTTTACGTCGCGCCTGCTTCCTCTGCTGGGAGCCGAGCGCTGCATCCCGCGCTGCTGGAGCTCGGGCAGGGCAGGGCGGGGCAGGGCAGGGCTGGTCTGGGCGGGGCAGGGCAGGGCAAGGCGGGGCAGGTGGTCCGACGAGGTCCGGCACAGAGCGCGAGGGAGGGCTGCCAGCACCGGGCAGCACCGGGCAGCGCCGCGCCCCGACGGCCGTGGCGGGAGGCGGGCGGGGGCCGAGGCCGAGCCCGGAGGGGCATCACACGGCCGGGCCGCGGGGAAAGCCGCAGGGCACAGCTGGAGGTGCGCTTGGGCCCCACCTCCAGCCCCGGTGCGTGCCGAGCCGCGTCTGAGCCTTCGAAGAAATGACCAAAGGCGAGCAGCGGGGCACGCGTGGGGCCGCAGGAGGGAGGAGCCTGGACTCGTGCATCCTGACGGACAGCCCACGCGTACAACCGAAACTCCATCCCACCCGCGGCGCGAGTGCCAATTCCCAGCACAGGCTGCAGAAAGCGTATTTTTCTATTGCCCTGCGACAAACCTCTTTGTCTGGAGGACCCTGTCATTATGTGCGTGTGAACTTTCACCAGCGCCGAGTCCATCACTCACCCGGGAGGGACCTCCCGGTGCTCCAACCTCAGCGCACCGCTCCCTGGAGGCGAACCCACCGCGGTGCGCGCCGTGCCGCCGGCGGGGTTACGGCTGCCTGACGTACTCGGCTCTATATTACGCTGGGAAAGGTTCATCTTTGAAAACAAAGAGGGTGGAGGAAGAAAGCGTGAATCTACTCAGACAGCACGTCCATAAATCCGTCGCTCGGGCTGGCGGCGGTGGCAGCAGAGCACGCGAGTGCCATTCCCGCTGCAGCCTGCAGGGGAGCCTCAGCCACCACCTCTGCTTGAGCTGAAAGGATGTTTGGGAAAGGACCTTGCCTTAATCTTTCTGTTAAGCACCTGGCAGAATCTCCGTGCGCCAAATCAGTAGCAGTAAGAGTAACAACAGCCTAACCTCCTTTTCCATGAGCTGCAATATAGATCAGTAACAATGAAACGGGGGCTCAGTCCACACCCACCCAAACACACACTGAGGATTGCCAGTTTGTTTCCACGCTCTTAGTTATTTCTGAGTGCCCTGAGGTGCATCTGAGCGCTCTGCTGCTGCATCCAGCTCAGTACCAGCAGGCACTAACAGCAGGCTGGCAAGGCAGGCAGGGCTGGTGAGCACCAGGTGGGGTAGTTAGGGCTGTTCTAGGACAGGCAGTGAGCTCTACGTCTAAGTGTGTCTCTGATCCCCCTTCAGTTCCCCTGGTGCATGTCAGCAGGGCAGCTCTGCCTTACCCACAGCCTCACCTCAGCTCCTCCTGCAGCCCCTGGGGTGAAAGGAGTGCGGGTGCTGCATCCCTGCTGTGACCCAATCGCCATTTTCCATCGTTAAGTATTTGAGCAGCACAGTATAGCAGAAATGCTCAGTCACGGCCTGAACCAGAGATGGAGCACCTGGTGGGAAGGCAGGGCCAGCCAGGGCAGCTCAGGTGCACACACCAGAATGGGTGAGGCCTGGATGCACCCCTTCTCAGCCCTCATTTAAGGGTTGGCAGTGGAGGTAAGGGTATCTCACTGGAGATCCCTGCATATCTGAGGCTTTCCAGAGGTAAGCAGTTTTTCCTTCCTTTGTTTCTGCATCCATGGCTGCTGCACTGGGCCTCGTCCTCATTTGCTGCAGCCTAGGACTGTGCCACTCTGCTATCATTGCTGTGCTTTCCAACACATTACACAAAGCAAGAGACCAAAAGGGACTCAAAACCCGTGTGTGCTGAATGTTGGTGAATCTGCCCTGCTGTCGTTCTGAAAATGAACCAAAGCTCCATTCAGAGGAGGGAACTGGGCAGAACTGAGCGCTGCTTGGCCCAGAGCAGCACGCATCCTGACCTGAGCAGCCCCTGCGTGGGCTCAGCTCTCAGCTGCTGTACCTGAGCCCGCTCACCATGTGCAGCTCTCCTCCAGATGGAGGAGTTTCGTGGGCAGTTACCCTGCAGGAAAACCCCACTGAATGCATAGGGTATTCATGCTCCCTGCGTTAAAGCGCTCAGATCCCGTTTTTGTCAGTGTTGAGTCAATATAACCTGAGTAATTGCATGAGTACCTCGTGTTTCCCCTAAAGGGAAACTGTTCTTGTGTAAATATATTTATTAATAATTAAAGTGTTTTTGAGTTCTGACGCACGTGGCCGCTCTCCCCCGCAGAGACGGCTGAAAGCCGTTATCTCTGCACCCGCACGGGGTCCGCGGGGGGGACCTGGGGCCGTGGTGGTCTATTGCAGGAGGCAGAGGTTCAATTGTGACCCTTTTTTTTTTCCCTTCCTGAATAACAACAAAAAAAAATAATGGTGAGAACTGTGCATGAGATTGAAACCCTTTCCTGCTCCGTTAGGAGCATTACCCTGAAATACCCAAACAGCCCAGATAATAGGGCGGAAAATCATTTCTGGAAGTACTCATTTCAAAGCATCTTACCAGAGGATTGTTTCCTAACAGCAAATAAATCTTTGTCAAACAATCCTTCAATACCACAAATATTTGGGCTTTAATTGTATCAGCGCAGATAACGGCTCAGCATAGGGAATGGGCACCAGGGCTCTCAGGGGATTTCTCTCTGACAAAGGCAGGGCTGGATACCTTGAGCAAGTCACACGTTTCTCTGTGCTCTTTGGCCTACATATATATATATTTAAAGTGACTGTAATCTGGAACCTAATTTGATGTGCTTTAAAGGCTGATTTCTCAGGGAAGATGCTCTGCTATCGGGATAAGCAGCCATAAGGAATCCTAAAATAGGCAGATTAAGGGTTTGGGATCATGGAGGTTTATTTCTATTTAATTAAAGACACGATCACATTTAAATATTGCTAACTCGTAGTTTTAAGAAGCCCGAACAGCTGGGAGCCCCACATTCACAACTAGCTAATAACTCTACTAATTAATGACATGATCGGCAGAGACAATGAGTTAGATAGGGTGAAAACACAGCGTTTAATTTAGTACACATTTTCGGTGGACGTGGCGTGGCTGAGGCAGCTGAGTATTAATCAGCACTCTGATGAGGGTGAGGACAGGAAGGGGGTGAGGGAAATTGGCAGGTGTAGAAATGAGATTAGACAACAACGGAGGATTTTCCCCTCCAGAACAGAAGTAGTGCAGAATCCCCATCAGCTTTGCTAACGCGTTTTGTATAAATGGAAATCAGCGCCGTGAGGTCGGGCAGGACGGAGCGAGCTCCAGCACTCCGCGGCAGCCACGGCCAAACGGAGCCTTGGCTTCCCAGCCCCGCGACGGACGCCGCGGGTGGGCGGCGAGGTGCCCCTGCTGCAGGGCTACCTGTGCCGCGGCAGCAAAACCACAGCCTGCCCCTCGGCGCTCCTCCGCTCACCCCTCGCCAGGCGCTGCGGTCGGACGAGGACGCGTTCCGGCAGCTGCTGCTGCCCCCACACCCGCTGCTGGTTCGGCTCCCGGCGCCCGCGGGGTGCCCGCGTCGCGGTACGGCGGTGCTCACCTGTGCCCCCACCCCGGGGCTGTGCCGCCCGGGCAGCCGCGGTCCCTCCGTGCGGGGTCCCGCTCGTTTCCCACCCACGAGGGGACGAGCACCTCGGGCGGGTGTCTGCCACGGCCCCGAGGGCTCTCTGCAGAGCCCTGCCTCCCCCTCACCGGCTCTGAGCATCCTCTTCTCGTGCCCCGGGCGAGGCAAGAAGAGCGGAGGTGCAGCTTTCCACCTTCAGCCGCCCGAGCGGGGCGTTCCCACGGTGATAAGGGAGGGTGGGTCACGGGCCGCGCTATCTCGGAACCGTTTTCCCCGCTGTGGGTTTTCAGTGGGTGGAATTAGGGAATCTTAACGCTTCTTTTTTCCCCTTTTCTTCCCACAGTTAAAAAAGAGCCCGATGGAGGGCAGAGGAGACGCACGGTCCTATTTCGAACTCTCGCGTTTGGGAACGTGCGGGCAAAGCTTCCTCCGGGGGTGGGGCGTCGCTCCCCGGCGGCCGCCGGCGGGACCGGACCGAACCGGGCCGGGCAGCGGCGGCGTGCCGGGACCCCGCGTCCTCCCGGGGCTCCCCTGCCCACCCCGCAGCCCGGACGGGACGGGCCCGACAGCCGCCGGCCCTGCGGCCGCGCAGCGTAAAGGCCGTAGCCCCGCGCGTCCCCGGCTCCGCTCCGCGCGCCGCCCACCCCGGGCTCGGGCACCGCGACCGCCGGGCTGTGCGGGGGGGGGAGGAGGGGAGGGCGGAATTCTCTCCCGCTCAATGCGCCGTTGGGAAAAGGGCTGCGCCCATCGCCCATCCCGCGCGAAAACGGACGGGAGAAGGCGGGCGGGGCGGAGAAGAGCCGCTCCCGAGGCGGAGGGCCACCGCGTTCGCGCCCCTGCCCGGCGCGGGGAAAACATCGCCAACTTCATCGCGTTCACATGACAAACCCCAAATAAGAAAGAAGCGAGGAACGCCAGGGAGGGCGGGGACGGGGGCGGGCGGAGGGAGGGAGGCGCGGCCGTGAGCGCGCCCCATCGCGCAGCGCCGCGCACCGCCACTTCCCGCGGGCGTTGCTCGGCGGCGGGCGGCTGTGCGCGCTGCCCCCGCAGGAAGCGGCCCGGCCCCTCCCGCCGCGGGCTCATGCGGTGTGCGGCGCGGCGGGATGGGCGCGGGGACGGGGACGGGGATGGATCCGGCGGCGAGCGCTGAGCCGCGGCCCCTCGCTCTGCTGCCGCTGCTGCCGCTGCTGCTCCTGCTGCCGCTGCCCGGCCGCGCCGCCGGCATGGAGGTGCAGCGCAAGTTCCTCTCGCCCACCCCCACCAACAACTTCGCGCTGGACGGCCCCGGCTCCCGCGTGTACCTGGCGGCCGTCAACCGCCTTTTCCAGCTGTCGGGGGGCGAGCTGGCGCTGCAGGCGGAGGCGGCGGTGGGGCCGGTGCTGGACAGCCCGCTGTGCCACGCGCCGCAGCTGCCGCAGGCTTCCTGCGAGCACCCCAAGGTGCTCACCAACAACTACAACAAGATCCTGCAGCCCGACCCCGAGCAGGGCGTGCTCGTCGTCTGCGGCTCCATCTACCAGGGCCTCTGCCAGCTCCGGAGCATGGCCAACATCTCGGCCGTGGCCGTGCGCTTCCCGCCGGGCGGCAGCGACCCGCTGGCCGTGTTCCCCAGCATGCTGAACGTGGCCGCCAACCACCCCAACGCGTCCACCGTGGGGCTGCTGCTGCGCCGGGCCGGCGGCGGCGGCGGCGGCGGCGGAGGCGGCGGGGCGGGCGCGCGCCTGCTGGTGGCCGCCACCTACACGGGCTTCGGCAGCCCCTTCTTCCCCCGCAACAGCAGCCTGGAGGACCACCGCTTCGAGAACACGCCGGAGATCGCCATCCGCGCCCTCGACGCGCGCGGCGACCTGGCCAAGCTCTTCACCTTCGACATCAACCCCTCCGACGACAACATCTTCAAGATCAAGCAGGCAGCCAAGGCGCGCCACAAGCTCAGCTTCGTCCGCGCCTTCCTGCAGCGCGCCCGCCGTCCCTACGCCTACCTGGCGCTCAACAGCGAGGCCAACGCGGCCGACAAGGAGAGCCCCTCGCACAGCCTGCTGGCCCGCATCTGCCTGGGCGACGCGGCCGAGGCCACGCTCAACGGCAGCGGCGAGCCCAAGAAGCTGACCGAGTCCTACATCCAGCTGGGGCTGCGCTGCGGCGGCGCCGCCGACGCCTTCACGCGCCTCGTGTCCGTGTTCCCGGCGCGCGCGGCGTGGGGCGGCCCGGCCGACGAGGAGCTGCTCTTCGGCGTCTTCGAGCGCGCCGGGCCGGGCGGAGGGCGGCCGCACTCCGCGCTCTGCGTGTTCCGCTTCGCCGAGATCGAGGAGACCATCCGCGCCGCGCGCAACTCCTGCTTCGTGAGCCCGACCGCGGGCATGGTGACGGTGCTGGACAGCGTGGTGCAGGGCACCGGGCCCGCCTGCGAGAAGAGGAACATCCAGGTGGGGCTGCGCCGGCACCTGCCGGCACCTGGGGCGCGGACGGGCGCGCTGCGGGACGGGACGGGACGGGACGGGCGGGGCTGCGGGGCGCGCCGTGCTGTGCCGTGCCGTGCCGCGCCGTGCCGTGCTGTGCCGTGCCGTGCCGCGCCGTGCTGTGCCGTGCCGCGCTGCTCTGTGCCGCGCTGTGCCGTGCCGCGCTGCTCTGTGCCGCGCTGCGCTGTTCCCGGCCGCCTGCAACTGAGGGGCGGCGGAACCCCCCGCCCCGGGGGCCGCGTCCGAGCCGGGCGGGCTCCTTCCTCCCGCAGCCGAGCGCGCGTCCGAGAGGAGAGCGCGCGGCTCCGACGGCCGCGCCGGGCCAGGCTGTGATTCCCACGGTCCGCGTCCCAGCGGGCGGACCCGCGGTGACTCCCGGCTGTGCGCGCTCCCGGCTGTGCGCGCTCCCGGCGCTGCGCGGGTGGGGACGCGCTTCGCGGGGCGCCGGCGGCGGCGGCCGCTCCTTTCCCACGGGGCGGTGCGCGCCGCGTTCGGGGTAAAAGTTCGCTGTTGTCGCAGTTTGTTGCCGAGTGAACGAAAACGTTCAGGGCAGACGAAGACGTCTGTTTTCCCTTTCACTGAGGATGTATAATGCTTTGGGGAAAAAAAAAATAAGAGAGAGAAAAAAAAAGGCTGTTTTAACACTGCATTTTTCCCGCCTTCTGGGAAGGATGCATAACTCAGCTCCATCAAAGATCGTAAAAACATCTGTTTGATTTCACAAGCGAGATCGAGTATTTGGGCTGAGGCTTCTCTGAGCAATGCTAGTGGCAAAGAGAAAGGTTTCCCATGGTAACCGAAGTGTTTGTGTGGCATCTCCGTGCTGTGTTAAAATATGTACTCTTTGTGCACTGGTTCACAGACCTGCTTTGGCAAAGTTGAATAGTTTTTCCCTGGTGGCAGACTACCATGTCCCTGACAGCCAGGCAGCCTGCTACTGTCCTGCCTCCGTACTGCAAAGACTCAGCTCATTCAGCGCTGGGAGCCCGGTCTCCAAGTGCTGGTGTGGTCACAGCCCTCCAAGCAGCCACGGGCAGTCAGGAGTCCCATTGACAGAGCAGGAGGCGTTCGTGGGCCCCGCTGCCCATGTCTGAAGCTCGGCGGGCTGCAGCAGCTCCATCAGACGGGCTGAGAGGAGGTGGGAACTCTGCGGAGGTGGTGGCTCAGTTTTAATTGAACCTCGGTGGCAGAGACACTCAGTTCCCCAGAGCTCCCTCTGTGCTCCTGCACAGCCAGGAAAAAAATGCATTTTTCTGACTTTTGGTTAGTACAATTCTTGGACATTTATAGTACCAAGTGAGGTACTCAAACAGCCCATTCCCAAGAGATTCGGCAGTGAAATGGGGATTCTCTCCATCTCTGGATGTGCCCCATGCCATTGCCCTGAGGCACACTCCTGGCTGCTTCCCACTGAGCCCTGTGAGCTGAAGGTGTCCTGGGGGATGTGGCAGTTCCTCCCATGGAGGCAGTGTGCTGGAGAGGTCTGTTCTGGGAGGGGCTGTCAGGTCCGTGCGGGTCGTAGGAGCGTGCTGGGCAGTGCTGAGCCTCCATTCCTGCTTACATGGAGACAGCAGCGGGGCTGGCGGGCAGGGAAGCTGGGCTCTGGCCCTCAGTGGCAGTGGCGTGGCATTGCTGCCCCTGAGCAGTGTGTCACCGCATGCCCTGGTCTCCTGATTGGAGGCACACTCCTGTATTTGTTACTCTTACTCAGAATCCTAATGTGGAATGAAAGATTACATTTGTAAAGCTGCTTTGAGATCCTTTGAAGTCAAGTAGTGCAGGGTATAAATGAAGCATGCTATTAATATTTGTTCATGGCTAATATTTCTACGCTTTTCACTTATTTGAAGCATATTCCTCTAAAAGTGCTGACCAAGGCCTTCCTCCTGTGTGCAGAGGCACTGTCTTTCCGTTGTTTTGCCTTTTTTTTTGTTTTGCCTTTTCCTTCTTACTCATTAGAATTGTCAGCAGATTACCAAGCTGTTTTCGTTTCCAAGTCCTAGAGTGGCAGTATCAGAGTTGTAGCGTTGTGTTTCTTTGTGTTGCAAAAATCAAACACCAATTTCCACTTTGAAGACAAGGAGACACGGTGACACACTGTGTGTTCCAGCCCTGGGGACGCGGCAGGAAGATGCTCCGACGCACAGTGGTTCAGTGGTGCAGAGCTGCTTGGAGCTGCCTCCCCGCTGCCAGCTCTGCTTTTCCGCCCATCAGTGGGTTCCCAAGTTTTCCTTTGTGCGTTACCGATAGGTGCTGCGGTGCTGTCGGAGCTGTGCATCATTAGCTCTTCCTGCAGTCTGGGTGGTTGGGTTTTAAGCCCCTTCTGGGAAAAAAAACAAAGATGGAATGATAGCCTGATTAATTCTGAATAGGCGTTGGGCTGAAGTATCCGGTTGGTACGAACAGGAGCACGGCTGTTAGGCGTAATGCTGTGTGAAAGGAAAATCATTGCCCCCCTGTGTGCAGTTCTGCCTGACTGAATGCTGCTCTCCTGCAGCACCCTGCCTGGTGCAGCTGGGTCCGGCGGCACTGCGGGGCTCTGTGCGGTGCTTGGGATGGGATGGGATGGGATGGGATGGGATGGGATGGGATGGGATGGGATGGGATGGGATGGGATGGGATGGGATGGGTGCGGTCTCGGGCGGCTGCTGGCTCTCGGGGAACACCACAGAAAAGTCTGAATGGCAGCAGCAGCTCCGGGGAAGGAGGGTGCCTCTGGGAACAGTTTGGTTTGGTTGTGTTCCCACCGTGAGTGGGTGAGTTCTGGGATTGCTTTCCCACAACAGAAATAGCTTTCTGTGATGAAGTTTTATCAGACCGTGGGCCGCTCTAGCACGCGGCTACAAGGAACCCCTGTGTGAAGGCACGGCTGCTGCCACGGTCAGCAGCCCGGCTCGCAGTACAGACACTCATCAGTGCCTGTGCACGTCCCCGCAGCACCGCTGACTGCGACCTGTGGGTCGGCCTGGGCTGCCGTGCCCCACACCCCTGAACCCCTGAGAGGCAGCGAGAGGAGGCGGAGCGGTGCTCACTGGGGTTAGATGTGCTACCCAGGGATCTGTATCTCTCCCAGGAAATGTTTTGGACTCTGCAACTCCAAAAAGGCTGAAATTGCAGTTTGTTTTCTGTGCTGAAGGACTCGGGCATGGTGGCATGGGATAACAATGTGTTTCAGCACTAATTCTCAAGTTTCTGGCTCTGTGGCTTTGTGTCAGATCCTGCGTGCTCATAGAGCACAGTGTTCTGTGGTGTGCTGATGAGATACCACCAGTGAGCTTTGTTGTAAGGGGTGGTTAAATAAAACCAGCTCCTTGGCAGGCTGTGCAAACACCCAGTGCCTGTGTGCTCGGGCAGGGGAGAGCGGTCTGCAGCCAGTACAGAAACGTTCCCAAAGAAAAAGCTCATATCCACATGGGAATATGACAAAGCATCCACAACATCCAAACACGGCAGAATCTCCGTGGGACTGGGTTCTGTAGCAGCTGAACCACGTTGGAGTGCTGGTTTATACTAATTTAGAAATTTCAACCATGAAAATAAATGTGATGTAACCTTCCATCTACTCACAGAAATCTGGAGGATTACCCACGGACAGGAAACTGGAAATTTGCACTTAATTTGTGCATTAGGAATAAGGAGGAGCTTCTGCAGCAGAATGGGTCGCTGCTGCTGGCAGAAGGTGCTGCCCACAGAGGTGTCACACTGTGATGGGTGCTACAAAACACCTTGCCCTGCCTCCTAACTCCTGGTGGGCATCTATTTAGACTTGTAAACCAGGAAACTTGTGACGTTGCCAGCAAATCTCAGGAAATATAGAGAGGCTGAGACCGAGCTGTGGTGATTTATTGCAAACACAGGGCAAGCTGGAACCTGTGGTGGTTGGAAGAAATCAGTGAGAAGCACCTGAGTGCTGCCTCACGTTCCCTACAGCAGTGCAGCCACCCAGCAGCAGGGCTGTGTGTGCGCATCCAGCCCTTGGCGCATGATCACAGCACTGAGGTGATAGATGGCATTAGAGCTCCCAGCTGCTGCCTGCAGGACAGGGGATGCCAGGGGGTGGCCTGGCCCTGGCGCTTCGTGGAGTGCTTTGCTTTTAGTTTTATTGCTGCATTGGTAAAGGAAAGGTTGCAGTCCTTGTTTTCCTTTCAAGTGGGAATGTAACATCTCGCAGCAAGTGGAGGAGGTGGCAGACTGTCAGCAGCAATCTCCCACTTTGGTGAGAGTGTCAGAGTGTATTTCTGAGTGGAGGAGCAGCACTGGGTCACACACCTGGGCAGCAGCTCTGCTGGATGCTGTGTGCCAAGAGTGTCTGCATCAAACCAAGCTGGGAAGAGCCCGTGCAGCTGTGCTGCGCTGGTGCAGCTGCACAGTCCCAAAGCTGTGGTGGTCGTGCCTCGTGGCCTAGCAAGCACCAGCAGGGCTGTCCACGTGGGAGCACATGCAGGCTCAGCCACAGACCTGTGCTGGGGGCTGGAACTCTGTTCTCCCTCTTTGTCCTCCCATTGCAGCATGACCTCAGGCAGCAGCAGCCTCATGGGGCTTGGCTGCTGCTAGATTTGTGCTGCCCCAGCTGTGGGTCACTGCTCTCACAAGGTGCCAACAGCTTATGTGTTCTTAGTGGCACTGGAGCATTGGTATTTCAGTTCTAACTTAGAAGCAGCATTGCCTCAAAGTCTGGGTTCTGCATGAACCCAGACCTTTCTGCTATTTGAAGGGTATTTAGGGTTTGTGTTCCTCTTTCTGTTTCATCTCTGTTTAACGTATTATGCTCTATCATATTCCTCACTTCTGCAGGGAAACCCCTCCAGCCCTCAGGGTTTCATCCTGCTGTTTGCTGGCCACCGCCAGCATTTAATGGGCTGTGAGCTGCCGGAGGACAGGAGCCATCTCTGGGGGATATCCCAGTGACTGTTGAAACACAGAGTGTGCTAAAAAACTTCTGTGTGCAGAGCTATCACTTTAGCAAGGAGCTGCAGAAAGTTTGTAGCACAATGAGAGAGAGCACTCAGTAAAGAAAGGAAATGTGGACGGTGAGGGCCTTTTAATACAGCATAAAATAACTACCTGAGGTGCTGTGCCTGTCAGCCTTGGTATTTCTCACAGACCAGAGCTGGGCTGGAAGCAGTGCAGAGGCACTGATGCTGTGTGCTGCTGCATGGGGTCCTGGGGCTGCGTGGGGTCCTGGGGCTGCGTGGCAGAACGTGGTGGTGGTGGAGCAGAGCTGAGGACTGAGGAAGGACTTTGTGCCTTCTGGAGAGGTTGGCACTGTGCTGCCGGTCCCTGGCATCTCCGAGCTGTAGTGTCATGTGCTGAGGTTTGGTACCACGGTGAGCTGGAAAATGAGGTGAATCTTCCCAGATAGCTTTGGGAGTGTCAGTTTATGCAGTGCTTTGACCAAATATGAGAGGTGCTCAGTAGCTGAATCCAATAGGGCAGATTTTGGAATCATTCTCTTAATTGCGAATAACCTCACCATAAAACAGGCCTTGCAAAGAAGATGGGGATATGCAATCCTGGCAAGTAAAGAAGCACAGTGCTTTTGGAGAGGTGCCTGGAGAAGGCCTTTAGGGTTAAACCAATGCTGCCTCTGCAGCTGCAGGTCTGGAGATGCATGTTCAGACCTTAATCCTTTCTCACTTTCCATAACCATCCATCCAACTTGTTACTCGGATTTCCTCAGTCCCAAAAATGCAGGCAGAGGTCTCTGCCTCATGTGCAGGAGTGTAAATGCATCCCCGTGAGCAGCACACGTCCCTTACAGCATGGTTTTCCTGAGTGGGGGCAATGCTGAGTGTGGGGAAGTGCCCAGGTTTTATTGAGGATGTGTAAAAGAAGAGTGGAGTTCTGCTTATTATCTCAGTGCTTAATTGATTTGGCAGAACTAATTAGAATACAGCAAAACATTTACTATAAACTGTTGCTGACTGAAATAGATTTGAACTGACACGTGCAGGGGACCGATGGTGTTAGGTAGAAAGTTGTTACCCTAATGGATGCTTTTTTCAGCACAGAGCACTGTAGATGTGAAGTGCTGAGTGTGAGCAGCAGCTATAAGGAAAAGTAACCTCTGACGATCCAGGGCCAAACTGCTCACCCCACACTCCTTCCTGTGGAAAGGAGCTCAGGTATTTTGAAATTGGTTCCTGCAGCCAAAACCAAGCATAAATGAGAAATACAGCTCGAGCCGTGGAAGGGATCCTCTCTCAAGGAAAGAGCAGCTCGTAACACACAGTCTAAATAAAGCAGATGTCTTATTCCCAGTAGTTTATCAAGGACCTCCAGCCAGGCTCCACAGCCAGACGCCCTACAGAGGAGGCAGTAGGTGATGGTTTCTCCACCATGTCCCTGCAGAACAAGCATCACTCCCAGGGGGGAATCTGACGGCCACGCAACCTCTGTCTGCTCTGGCACTGCTGCTCTGACTGTGACAGCCCCTCTGGAGCCTGTTGTTGGTTAATCCTCGTGCCTGCCCCTTCTGTGGGGATTTGGTTGTTTAATCTGAAGCAGTGTACTTAATGCAGGGGGAGGACCAGAGCTGTAAAACTTACTGGTTTTTCTGGTGGCACCAAGGAGGTGCAGTTTGCAGCCTGTGTTTCTCTGCTTCTTGCAGTGTGTGGGGCTGTGGTGCAGGGGCATGGGGCCGTCCTGGGGTGGATGTGGGGTGAGAGCTGTGGGGAGCTGGTCATGGTGGGCTGCTGGGGTCAGACCTCCCTCCTCTTGAAACCAGTGAGGGGCAGCACTGGTGACACTGGCACCTCTTGCTTCTGCTTGTCCTCATGCTGTGAGGACACAAAAGCATGAGCAATGTTCCCCACAAAACATGGGGCAAACAAACCCTGACCGATACTTGTGCAGCTGCAGAGCAGATGTAAAGGGATGATAAGTCCCAGGAGAATGGCTTGTCCATGATGCTTGTTGCAGCCCGCCTTTCCTGTGGTGATTGTCCCTGTGCTCACCTGGCTTCACTCATTGTTTGCTCTGCTTCCTTAAGCTGGGAGACACTACTCTGAACTCGGCGGTTGTTTCTATCAGGTGAACTCCCCGAGAGACACTGTGAATGTCAGAAGCTGGCAGAAAGGAGTCAGGATCAAGGAGAGGGGAGAATGAGGAAAATAAAAGCTTTCCTGTAAAATAAAAAGGAAGATAAGAGGCTGAAAAACTGCTAGGCATCAGGAGCTGTGCAGGAGCCAAAGGGACACTGTTTGGTGTGGGGGTGACATTTGTCTGCTGCAGAGGGCAGGAACTGGGGAACTGATACAGTCATTTATGTCTGTGCAACGAATTCAGCATCTATTCTGCTGGCTGCCGCTGGCTTTGGTACAGTGAATGCTCGTTTGTCAAGGGAATGGTGATTCATGGGGGTTTGACAGAGGGAATCTGTTGATAGCTTTTCATAAGCAATTACTGCAATTCAACAAGCCGTTAACTTTCCCAACTCATGGCTGGAAGCTCCTGCTGGGGAGGAGCAGCCTGGGCTGTGAGCAGAGCTGGTGGAGCTGGATGTTACCCACATGCTGCGGGGACACAACAGCATGAGGGGTGTTCCCAGCGAAACGTGGGGCAAAGCCACCACCAAGCAGGGCTGGGGCTGAGGCTGGGGTCCCACGGCAGTGCCTCGAGGGCTGTCCCAGTGCCTTGCTGCTGGTCCCAGGACACAGACAGGCACAGGGGTCAGCAGAGGTGTTCCAAGAGCTGTATGTGGCCTCTTGCACACTTCAGACCCTTGGAGACAACACCTGGGCAGATGTTATCTGCCCGCAGTGGTATTGTGCTGGGGGTGGCACGGTGGGGCGGGCAGCACTGCAGATGAAGCTCCCTTGCTCATGAGACTTGCAGCCTGTATAAACAGCAAGATCAGGTGCAAATTTCATGTTAAGCCTTTTTTAAGGACATCCAGGGTGCTGTGGGAATGCTGATTGCTCAGTGCATATGATTCCTGCAATTGCAGTAAGATCAATTTTATGGGTGATTCTTGGCCCCAGTGCCTCCACTGGTCAAAAGTGCCTTCCAGCCCCTACAATTCTGTGATTCTGTGATGGGCCTTACTGCCTCAAACCGTGGTGGGAAGTCACAGGAGCTGATAATGGCTGCTTTGCGGCAGCATCACAATCAGAGACCGCTTGTGTTTCAAGTGCCTGAACAGTGGAGTCCTCTTCAGAGGATGACATTTTCCTCCAGGCATCCTACAAGCCTGTTTTTGACAGCTCTGGTTGCAACACTCTGGCAGATAAACGCATGATTGTGTGTACAAACTGCTGGCAGTGCTGAGAGAGCTCTGCAGGGAATAGCTGTGCCTGGGGAGGGGCTGTGGCTGAGCCCAGTGCTGCCCAACGCAGACCAGCACTTGTGCTTTCTGTCCTTGCGGTGCATGGGCACTGCTCATGCTGCCTGTTTGTTGTTGGTGTCCTTGCAATATCTCCACACTGGTTGTTAGCTGCCCTCCCCATTCAGCTCTGAATCTGCGCGCTGCTGTTCTCTTTGGACATATCCAAATTGTTTTTTGTGTTCTCTCTGCAGTCAGAGATTTCCCTGAGTCATATCTACATGTTCATAGGAGCCCAGTGGTTTATGTGGAGGAAGACAGGAGATAAGGCTAGAGCCCTTTTATCACCGAATGTAATGGCCTGAAAATGTCAGTTGTGTGGAAGCAACTGCCAAATTTTGAGCCTATAAAGACGGTTATAAGTCCCACAAATCAACAAGTTTGGAGCGGATTATCGGATGCTGGCTGTGTCATTTTCCCAGGACTCCAGGCATGTTGGGAGCCAGCGCTTTAATCCACTCTGATATGATGCTCCAAGGGGTGGGCTCTCTCCTGCTGTTGCCGCACTGCGAAGCATTCAGCGGCTCTGCGCTGCAGTGAGGAAGAGTTTTGTGCTGTGAGCAGAAACTGCAGGGCTTTTTTTCTGGTTTTGATTCAGGAATAAACTCCATCTTTGCTTAAGAACTATTTTTAAGGTCACAAAGACAGGATACAGAAATCAGTGCGTTTCATACATTTCCTGAGCGCTGCCTCACCACTCCTCTTCCTCCTTCTGTTTCCAGCAGACTTCCTTCCGAACCCGGCATCCTGTGAGCCTGCCTCTGGGGTGCAGCTCGGGGATGGGACCTGCTAATGGCAGTCTGCTACATCGCTCCCTGGGTTGGCACCCAGGGCTCCCACGGGCCTGGGATCAAGGGCACCACAAACACAGCCAAGTGCCCGAGCTCTGATGTGTTTGGAGATCTTTTATCTCTTCAGTGTTTGGGCTTTCTGGTCACAGTTGGGTTAATCTGAGAACCCTCATCTTAGATGTTGCTCCTTGGTTTGTATTAATTTGTGTCAGTTTGGCAGTGTTGTAGGAGTTCTGAGGTTGCCCTTCTTGGTGCGGCTCAGCCCGGGCTGGCTGAGCACTGGCAGCAGCTCGTGCCCAGGTGGCTCCTGCAAGGCACGAGAGTGGCATGGCCGAATGGACTGGGTACAGATGGAGCTGAGTCTTACCTCCCCCGGTACTTCTGTGAGTTACTGAAGGCATCTGCAGTGTGTAGCAGAAAAATAGTGGAAACACAGTAAATACTTGTGGGGTTATTTGGAATCGCAGCTGACAGAAAGGTACTGGCTTGGGTAGAAAACTTCTCTTCCTGCTTTCCCCGCTGCAGGGTTGGTCAGGTTGGTTTAAGATGGAGCAAAATTTCACCCTTTTGGTATTAAGAATCCTTTCCAGCACAACTTTTAAGTGAAATTTCCCAAGCTGCAGTGATTAAGTATTGTGATTGCCTGGTGCCTGTGTGGGGATGTGACTTGGTCATATCCTGTTTACCCTAAAATGACGGAGCCAAAATATCTCCTTGGTGCTGCAGTTTACAGACAGGAGCGGCATATTGTGTCACCCCACCCGGGAGCCCAAGTGAGGGAAACACCATCTGTCTCCTCCTGTCCTTCAGAAGAGCTGATGTCATCAGCAGAAAGGTGTTTCAGAGGAAGGATGTCTGAGACCAAAATAATGCTTGGCCTGCTTTACAATAGTTACATCCTGTTTACCACGAGAAACACGTTGCATTTATATTGGGTCTGTAAACGTGATTTATAAACAGGTGGAGGTGACAGATAAGGAGCTTCCATTGGCTTCGTCCATCTGCACGCAGCCCGGTCCCGCTGTGCCCCACGAGGCGGCTGTGGCAGCACGGCCCCACACCCAGCAGAAGGAGCCCACGGAGCCTCGGCTCGCAGGCGTTGGTAATGCGTAGCGAAGAGGAGCTGGGAATATGTCCCCGAGATAAATTAGTAAAACCAAGTGCCTTTCTGAAAGTTTGGCTGTGAGTGAGACAGACCATTAAATCAGAAAAATGAATGGCTTGCCATACTCTGTGCAGAGCAGAAAGAAATCGTGTTGCCCAGTTACGGAGAGAAATGTATACACTTGAGAATTTGGGCTGCAGTTTTATTTTTTAATGGAATGAAATGCCGTAAAACTGCAAAACACATTTAGCGGTCGCTTGCGCCCGCCACTTGATCCTTTCGTCTCGCTCCCATTCGCTCCAGGCAGCAGCTCCGGGCGCGTCCATCCCCGCGGGGCTGAGCGGGGCTGTGTGTGCTGTGCCCCCAGACCTGCAGCCAGGAGCCAGTCCGGGGCTGGGGCTGCGAGGGGAGAGCTGCAGGCAGCACGACTCACAGGAATCCAGGTACGGGACTGGTGTGTGCAGCCCAGGGAGGAAGGGATGTGCCAAACACGCCGCTCCTCAGCGTCTGCCTGCTAGAAGCACGCAGTCTGGTATCCCTGCATTTGTTCTGCCCCAGTGACACTCCTGTTGCTGTTCCGGGTGGGATATCCACAGTGTGGCTGATTTCAGCAGGGCACAGGACGTGTGGCTCCGGGCTGGAGCCTGAGCTCCATCGGCACAGAGCTCCATCAGCACAGAGCTCCATGGGTGCTGCCCAGAGCTGTGCGTGCCTCTCGCGGGCAGAGCTGTGCCTGCCGCTGCTCCTCGGCTGGCGGCAGCCTGCACATAGCCACACTTGTCGACCCATAGCTGTGTGCCAGCGCCTGTGAGGGTGACAGCTCAATTGCTGCTTTCGAGATGAGCCTGAAACGATGGTGCAGTGATGTGGTAATGGTCCTCATGGTGCCCATCACTGAGCGGCGCCGGCCGACCCCACAGTGCTCCTTCACAGCTGCTGTGGGAGCGACAGCAGGTGGGTGGTGGGCAGCCACGCTGCCGCGGCATCAGGCGCTGCTGAGTCCATTCACGTCGTCTGAGCAGAAATTATAAGGAAAATCTCAGAGGACTCAGGGTGAGAGCAGCCGTAAATCTTGGGTGCATCTTGACGGGGAAGGAGAAATATGAAGCGTTGGTCTGGTTGGTAAATGCTGCTGTCATGCAGCAGTGACGCTAATTAATTTAGCACAGGGTCGTCAGGTCGGCTGTGTGCTGTGGGCCGTGGATGCCAAACATCCACTCACAGACTGCGTTCATAGATAAAGACTCCTTGCAATTTGTCCTCTGCCATCACTCTTTCACACCTGGCATGGGTGCAGAGCTGCGGTACCAACCCGGTGGATCCCCTGGCAGTGCCAGGCACCCAGCTCCACGGGAGGGCTCCCTGCCAGGACTGCAGCTCCTGGCCCCACGAGACCCTTGGTTCAGCCAGTGTAACGCAGCCAGCTGACAAAAGCAGGCAGAGGCAGATAACGAGTGTCCTGTGTGTGGCTGCAGACATCGCCCTGTGTTTCTCAGCAAGGCTCTTTCTGTTGGCCTGGTGGTTTGTCCCTGCTGGGTCCTGGTGGGCAGGAGCCGCTGTGCTGCACCACTGATGCGTGCGTGTCCCTGCAGCTGCAGCCGGAGCAGCTGGACTGTGGAGCAGCGCACCTGCAGCACCCGCTGGCCATCGTGAACCCCATCACCGCCACCCCCGTCTTCACCTACAACGGCCTCACTGCTGTGGCGGTCGCCAGCGTCAACAACTACACCGTGGTGTTCCTGGGCACTGCCAGCGGAGGACTCCTGAAGGCAAGTGTGGGAGTGGGGACGGGCTTGGGGGTGTAGGGCGGCTGCTGTCGGCGTGGCTGGCCCAGCATGGGGAGTGTGTGTTAGTGGGTTTCTCTTAGCACCTGCTTTCGCTTGGCAGTGAGGAGGTAATTGGATGCTGCTGTGCTCTGTGCAGTGACTGCGCTGCCTGGTGACTGGTGGCTGTTAATTACTGTTCAAGGCTGCCGCTCGAGCAGGATGTACTTGATGAGACCTGTGCTGAAATGTTATTGTGCAGCATTTAATTATTAACGGCTTTTCTAATAAACTTTCCCTGTGAGCTGAGGGCCTCGGAGGGCTCCGTGTGGGCAGGGGAATGGCAGGCAGTGCAGGTGTGGATCCCTGTGCCTGACGGAGCCAAGGGGCTGATTTTACACCACGTTCCAAAGGCAGCGCTGCACCTGGAGCCAGGAGGCAAGCTGGGGTTTCAGTAACTTCAGGGCTTGACGTTTGCCAAAAGAAGCTTTGATTCCAGCCAGACACAACAGTTTGGTGTGTTCTCAGCATCAGAAGTCCATAGAGGAGGAGGGGGAAAACCTTGGAGGAGAAGCATGGCTGACAGATAACTGCTGTGTGTCAGCCTGGAGCGAGCCGTGGTTTGTGTGGAATACAGGATCAGGATGCTTGGGGAGAAAAGCGGATCCCATCTCTTCCCTTGCTTCTTGGCAGAAGTGTGGAAGGGATCAGAGGGCCGTGGCTGCTCTGATTCCTGCCTGAAGGGGCTGGATCCTAATGGAGTGGGCACACCTTCAGGTGCTGGGCTGGGGGAGCGTGTGCCACACGCAACACAGCGCACTCACGCAGTGCTGACAGCTCTCCTTCCAGTGCCATTGCAGAGCAAGAAGCCTTATCTACCAAGCCTCCATTAGGGAGAGGCTCCTGGCTCCCCTTTGCTGGGATAATTTGCTCAGATAGCTCTAATCTAATTCTGCAACACAGCTGCATAACCAGAAGCCCTTTTACCTTCGGGGTCCTTGTTATTTGGCACGGGATACAAGATACTTTGCGTGAGTTATCACTTAGATTTGCTGCCTGAGAAAAGACAGCAAAGGGGCAGAAATAGTGCTTGGCCAGCTCCTGCCAGCAGCAATTATGGCTGCCAGGGAATGGGGAATTAATCAGATAGTCTGCAGGCGGGCACCTCACGGGGCCATTATCTGTGCCATGGCCAGCAAAGTCATTAAAGGAGCAGCAGCTCCATGTGGTGCTTGGGAGGGTGCGGGCAGAATGAGACTCGGATAACTGCACTCGGATGGAGGGACCTGGCGCAGCACCTGGGAGCAGCAGGCACTGAGCTTGGCAAGGAGGGAAAGGATGGCACAGAGCTGAGGTGGCACCAGGGCTTGGTTCCTGCATGCTGTGGGTCATCGCAGGCAAATTGTTGGCTTTGGATAGCCGGGTTTTATAGGAGACAATGGTAGCTCCCTTCTTTTTCCATAGCTACTCACATGAGAAGCCCTATGCATTCAGCCTGTGCTAGCTGTCTGACCAGGACGTGTCAGTGCAGCTCTAGTGCAAGAATTAATTAATCCTATGTTAATTAATTAATCCAGACTTTAGAGATAACCAGCATGCTTGGTCCCTACTGTTATTGCCTCCTTAGCAAGGAGGTAGGAATTTTCCTCACTCCCTTTCAGTTTTAAGCTGAAAAGTGACTGTCATGCGAAATTGTGTAGCCCTATTGTTATTTCCTCTCAGCAATGCCACATTTAATTTGCTGAATTCTCAAGTCAAATGCCAAGACATTCTGGGTTCTGAAAGGCAGGCTGACACTGTGCAGCCTTTTCCATCACTGCTGGTGGCTCGCGGGTGGTTAGTGAGGCAAGGTGGGTTCAGCTCTGCTGCTGCAGCTGCTGCGGTCCCCTGGAGTCAGCAGGGATGAAAGCTTCTGGCCATAAATGACACACTTATTTGCAGATAAGCAGGGGGCAGGGAATGCCACGTTACATGTCCACATTGCTGATTTCTGCTGTTTTTCATTAAGCCTTAGAAGTGAAGTGTTCTTTGTAACAAAAATGCCCGTATGTGTGCAGTGAGGGCTGATGGCTGATGCCTCTTCCATCAGGGTGCAGTGTGAGCAGCACTCATTGTGGTGCTGACATGGGAACGGCCTCATGGCCGTGTAGCCAGGCAGTGCTGCGGGCCCTGGGGCTCCAAGTATTGCAGGTGGTCATTGCTTCAGAGGGGTGGGAGGTGTGTAAAGCACGAGGCATTTCTCCTGGTGGAGTGGCTTCCCTGTGCCACAGAGCTGGCTTTGCCATAAAGCTCTATGTCTGCAAGCTGTAAAGGATTTAAAGCTCTGCAGCACTTGAAGATACCAAATGAATGCCTTTAGATACCCTCTTGATTCTTGTTTGTTACTGAGGAAAAATAATCTTCTCTCCATAGCGTTTGAGAACTGGTCTCAGTGAGTGGCTTATTCTTACTACAGATTAACCTGGACAGTGCCATGAGGGTTGTCAGCAGGAGATCCATCTCAGTGGCTTATGGAGAACCTGTCCACCCAATCATGCAGTTCGACCCCTCCGATTCCACCTACCTCTATCTGATGACATCCTATCAGGTGAGCTCTGCATTCACTGCCCATTGAGCAGTCTGACCTCGCCTAGAGCACTGAGCTGAGAGCAGGAAGGAGCATTACAATGTGCTGCAACGCCAGTGGGCAGAGCAGAAGAAGCTGGGTGCTTCAGCTGCTTGCCTAGCACCCCTCTGCCCTTCCTACTGCTGTGCCCATGCCTGCCATGCTGCTTGCAGCAGTCCTCGTTTCCTCCATGCCTCCACCCTGAGCAGAGCGGTGATGCTGGGACCAGCTCACTGGGATGCGGGTGGTGGGCAATGGGCTGTGGCACTTTCCCAGCAGCTGTGTCCAGATGTGGTGAGGTGTGGGCTGGGTCTGTGTGCCTTCCAGCTGGGCAGCAAGCCGTGCGCTGTGGTTTGCTGGCCATATTTCTGCAGCAGTGTGAGTTCGAACACACACAAGCCTTTTCCCTGCCTTGTGATGATTCGCTGCTGTCTGGGGCAGGGAATATTCCTGTTATTCACATTGGCTTTCCTGTCTTTGTAGTGGTGAGATGAAAGGAAGAGTGAAAGATATCTAAACTGATCCCACTTGTGGGAGTGTGGAGATAAGCCGAGGCTGCTGCTTTATAGAACACTGCGAATTATGGCACGCAGTCTGTGAGGAGGCTTTGGGGAGCCCCAGCAGAAAGGCTGCTTGCCAGGAGGGCTCTGCAGGGGCAGCTCCTGCACAGCCGCGGGCAGAGCGGGGCCGGGGCTCTGTGGGCTGCAGCAGGTAGGAACAGACGGGCTTGTCTCCCTCAAGTGAGCAGGGGAGGAAGATGAGAGCTGAGCACTCTGGGCTCTGGTGGTTTGTCCTGAATTACATTTTAATCTGTCGAAACAGATGCACAACCACAAACGTTATATGTTGCGTTTGTATTTCTAAGCCCTAATTCCCTGCAGATTGGTCATTATCATTTCACAGAACACTCCCAGGATGCCTCTCCAGCTGATATTTCTGACTTTCTTCTCTCAGCTCTCGGGCTGTGCTGAGGACCTTATTCCTGGCCAGATAAAGCTCTGAGAGCAGCACCTGAGCAGCACCTGTGCTGCTCTTGTTTGCTCATTCCTTTCCCAACAAACCAGACATGTTCCTGTACCACTGGTACCTGGGAGGCTCTCGGGGAGCAGAGCACAGCCAGGGCACTCCTGTTGTTGGCCTCTGAGTTACCAAACTAGGTTTTTTCTCCCAAATGTTCAGAAATTGAAGGAGGAAAAAGCAGAAACTGGTCCACAGTTTCCCTTCAAGTATGCCTGCAAAGCAAGCCTGCAGCAGTACTGTGATCTCTTTAGAAACTAAGGTTCTCAAAATGGTGTTGCTTTCTGGTCAGTTTGTAAATAACCAAGTAACATTTGGCTGTGTAAAGAAAGAAGCTCTCTGCAAGCCTGAGAAGCTTTTTAAAGCCAAGAAGCTGTGAAACCAGTCCCAGCCATCTATGTGAGGCAGTGGAGAGGTGTCATGTCACTGCCAGTCACTTTCCCATCGCACACTGATGCTGAAGATGCTGTCTGGGGAGGAGCAGCCCAGCTCTGCACAGCCATGGCTCCAGGCTGATCCAGTCATGCTGTCTCTGGTGGGTGCGGCAGCACTGGGCTCTGTACCTTGCTACAATCCACACCACAGCCAGGTGCAGCCTTTCTGTGGCATGAAACAATTAGGTGCAACCGTGCTGTTGTTGTGCAGATGACACGAGTGAAGGTGGCTGCCTGCGAGCAGTACTCGACGTGTGCGGAGTGCCTGGCTGCAGCTGACGCGTACTGCGGGTGGTGCACGATGGAGACCAGGTAGGACCTGTTGTGTCCTGACACGGGATGGCAACAGCTTTGGCCTTTGAGGCCACATATGGGCATTGTTGGTGGCTTTGTATTTCCACCAGTCTTTGTTCTGTTCTCACAAAATTAATACTTTTAAAAAACATGGCATGCCCTCCTATGAGGTGTAACAGCAGTGGCATTGCTGCGCTGCAGGTAGCTGCCGGTGCAAGGAACATCTTGGAGGCATCCAGCAGTGGGACTGCCCACCCCAATGCGCTGCTAGAGCATGTCTGTAAGCCTTGGAATTGTTAGTTATGAGTAGGAGACAATGCTCAAATGGAAGTTTACAAATGTAGGTGGGATATTTACAGACAGAAGTCAGACAAAATTTCACCTTTCCTTCCCTGTTCTCAACTTAGCATGGCCTGCCCTCGCTTTCCCTGAAACCCAGCAGTGCTGATGTGGCTCTTATCATGGCACCAGGTGCTCAAATGTGGCAGCAGAGCTTTGTCCTTAACTGCATGGTTGGAGAAAGGTGCAGACATGGGGTTTTCTCAAGTTCTTTGATTGCAGGGTGTCAGTGTGGTTACGGACTGTTTGGAAAATAATCGAGCACCAATTGTTCCCCTGTCCTGCAGGTGTTCCCTGCAGCATGAGTGCATGAACTTCACTGAAGCCAATTTCTGGGCAAGTGCAAGTGAAGGAGTGCAGCAGTGCCCTTCCATGACCATTTTGGAGCCTGAGATTAATATCGACAAAGAGAACCCGGTAGGTTTGCTGTTAAAGCAGCATCCCATGGGGTGGTGTGCAGGGGCTGAGTGTGTTTAGAGTTCACAATGCACGAAATGAGGGCATGCAGCTCTTCTGTGCTTGTGGAGTTCTAGTGTATAAAAGCCTTGTGAAGCACTGACAAACACTAAATATGATTTTCTAAGCGAATAACTGTTTTTTTTTCCCCGCAATGGCAGGTCCTGATAATACAAATAAACGGGACTATCCCAAACCTAAATGGAACAAACATCTCATGCGATTATGGAAATAATATCCACACAGTAGCCAGAGTTGCTGGAGATTATGCGAACCAATTTATTTACTGCAGTTTACTTCCACGCCAGAAGTACCCTGCATTTCCAGAAGACCAAGGTATGCGGAGGGAAATAAGCTCAGCCCATTCCTGCCACTGCTATGGAAATAGTTCTTCATAGGCCTTTTTCCCCTGGTTCTATATGCAGATAATGCATATGGAGAAAAAAGACCCAAACTGTTTCTGTTCCGTAGGGCATATGACTTTAAAGCATGGACGTTCCACCATCTTAGAAAGAATTGACAGCGCTTCAAATCTGCCAGTTTTTGTTCTAAACAGTGAGATTTAAAAGTTCATTCCCATGCTTATTGCATTGAGGTTATTGCATCTGGTTAAAATTTCTGCTTGAGGGTCAAGAATTACTCAAACAAAAAAGGTTTAGCCCTATGGAAGAGGTATTGCTACCAACGCTGATGCTTTAATTGCTTTTGCCTAAGCTCAATTTGAAACATACTGTGCCCTTCAGGGATACCCCAAGAGCAAACATGTACCTAAAGGTAGTTTAGAAACTCTAATCCCATTCTGCAACATCTCTTCAGATGTGGCCAAAATCCAACGCCCGCCCTGCGGCAGCCGGCAGCGCGGTGGGCACTGCGGCCGAGCTCCCCAGAGCCGAGAGCTCCGGGCACAGCCCCACGGGGAAGTTTGGTGCTTCACTCCAGACTTGAGTGTTCAACTTTTATCGTTCCAGCTTAGAGTGAATGCCCTATTGAAGATGACTGACTTCAGTAGGAGAAGAAATAGCAAGTCCTTTTGAAAATCCTACTTTCATAAGCAAGCTGATAAAGCTGCGTTGTTTTTCTCCCTAGCTATCCAAAGAATGGGAGATTATTAACTGTTTTGTATTGTTAGTTATGGCAATGTCCAGATGAATTTCTGGAATCCAGTGCACTGATTTATTGTACATATTCTGAAAGAGGCATTGTTGCTTGTCCCTCTGCTTATATGGCAAAACTGTGGGGGAAAAAAAAAAAGCAAAAGCGATTTTTGTGTGGGGGGGAATGCAGCATAGCGGCACGACGTAGCCTAAAAAGGGATCTCCGCTTTTTCTCCAGGTTTGTTGTCATGGTTAAAGTGAATGGGGGTTTAAAACGTGTTAACCGACATGTTTTAATTACCACTTTTTTTTTTTACGATATCATTTAGCACCTCCTGTAAGCAAGGACAACGATTAACTCCCTCCTTAACACTCGCTCAGAGCACTGGAATTTTCTGCTGAAATTTGCAATGTTCTTTTGGCAAGGGTGCTGCAAAGTGTTGATTTAAGAGGGAAGGGTTTGAAGTCAGAGGGCACAAGATGAATGCAGCTCTAAAATGCAGCTTAGAGGAAGCCCCAGAGAAAACAAATCAGATTTAGCCGTTGTTTTCCCGAGGGCCTGTCTTGTCTTCTGAGAGTGAGCTCAAAGGAGCGAGGCTCTTGCAACCCAGTGTTCTTTGGCTTGATTCTCTCAGACCACGTGACCGTTGAAACAGCTCTTCGGGTCAACAGCAAAAATATTATCCGGGCCAATTTCACCATCTATGATTGCAAAAGAACTGGAAACATTTACCCAAAGAGAGCGTGAGTGATCCGTGTTTGCGTGCGGCACTGCTGCCCGGGGCGCGAGCGGTGTCTGGCGGGGCAGGATGCCGGCAGCTCTGGTGCCTGCGTCTCCTGCTGCCGTGCACTGGGAAACAGGGACAAATCCAGCAATTTGAGGGCAGAAGCGTGTGGCTGGCTGGTGAGGGCCTCCAGCCCGGGGTTAATTGGGCGAGCGCAGCCCCTGCCAGCCCGACGCTGGGGGCCTGGGCAGGATTTGGCAGGAAGGTGGCTGCTGTGCTGCCAGGGACTTACAAAGGAGGGTCCTAGCGGCATCTCGAGCCATCTGGATGCTCTGGCTTTTTTAAACAAGAATAATATTTCTGTATGAGACGTTCTGTTAACCCTCGGGCAGCCAAGCCAGCCTCCGTCACAGCATGTTGGGGCGGTGGCTCCGTGCGTGCCCGCAGCCTGCTCAGGTGGAAGGAGAGAAAATGCCATTGCATGTGGTGGGAGGGTTTTTCCTGGGCACATTAAAGATTGAACACAATCTGCGAAGATCTACTGTGTGACTCAGGCTCAGCTCCGCTGAGCATCTCCAGATCTGCTTTTCACCCCTCCCCCTTGGCACTGCAGGTGCACCAGCTGCCTCTCAACCAAGTGGAAGTGCTACTGGTGCCCCTCCAGGTACATGTGTGTCTCCAACCGCTCGTGGTGTGAGGATGCGCTGCAGATGAGGGTAAGTCCCAGCAGATGTTGCTGCTCTATGAGATCTTCCCACGCTGCCCCACTGTTGCTGTCATCTTCCTTCTCCCCCTGGATCTGAGTACTGAAATGGATGTGGCAGTTTGGTTAGCTTTGACTTGGCTGTTGTGGTATGTCAGTAATTTGATAGAGCACCACTGGCGGTACTCATCTGAAGGAGAAGATCACCCCTTCCAAATTAAAGCTTTTGCTAACCCACAGCCTCAATGTGTTCCCGCTTCTGAAATTTAAATTGAAGTTAATTTAAGTAAAATTGGCTTTTTAGTGATCAATCTGCCATAGACACAAGCCAAGCTTTTGCACTGTAAATCAAATCTTTTGGCAGTGGTGTGCTGAGCCCCATCTCAGTTCCTCTGGAGCTCCCTGTGCTCTCTGCACTGGGTGTTCAGCCCCAGCAGACCCAGTGGGCTGCTCCGTGAGCCCGAGCAGGATGGGTGGACGTGTACAGCACATGGCAATCCCGTGCAGTCCTGTCTGATAGCAGAACAATACGGAATGTTTCCTGCCACCGCTGGGTCACAGCTGGTGGATTGTTCCTGGGAATGCAGGGCATATTTCTCCTGCTCTGTGAATTGTTCCTGAATGGATTGTGCTTTCTTGTGAATGCCTTGGCTGTTTATAATGAGCGGTTTAGGAAAGCACCCTTCGCTTAGCAAATGTTCTGTTCCATGACATACCTGGTGTTCTGTCTTGCTGTCCAGATGGGTGCTGAGCAGCAAGCTGCAGTCTGGCCAGTGACTGCTCTGATTTGGGCATGGTCCCGTTCTGTCTGTGGCCTTCCTGAGTGCTCTCCCGGGGAGCAGCCTGCAGGGAAAGGTGCTCTGTAGTCCTGGAAACGTGGCTCCTCATGCTGCAGTCTGAGCTGTCGGTAAATAAACCATTGCTGGCGTGGTTGCACCTGCAAACAGGTCTGCTGGGAAGCCAGCATCACACTGGCTTCATCCACAGCATCTTAAACACTCAGACCCTTCACCCTGCTCCAGACGTGAACAATATCCTCAGCTGGAAGGCTCTGTTTCTACCTTCTGATGAACAGCGGGAGAAAGGACTGCAAGGCAATGAGTTAATCAGCCCTATGAGGTGTATTTATCTAGCAAGCCATGCCAGCTGCTGTGACATGCAAAGACGCACCAGGCAATAGACACGTTAGCATGAATTTCCAGTGGCAGCCCCGCTGCTTTTATTTTAACTCTTTTGGTTCAGCTCAAAGAAGCTTGGGACTGAAATCTCTTTCCGCTGCCTTGCTCTGTTGTTTTACTTCTCCTAGCACGCGCATCTCTGTCATTTAGTCTCCTTGTGTGCCTGATGAAGACGAGTGCCCTGCTAAGAGGCGCGGCGTGCTCCCCGCAGCACACGGTGCCTGCACAGCTCCCTGCTCTCTCCCACCCGATGTGGGGAGGGTGGGCAGCCCCGCTCCATGTGTGCCCCTTGGCACAGCAGGAGCAGCAGCACGGTCAGCAGCGGGCTCAGTGCAGGCAAGCAGGAAATCTTGCCTGCTGAAAATTATTCTGCATAATGGCCCAAATATTTTGTTGTCTTTTACCCCAATGGCTCCACTGTCAAAGACATTAATCTGGATGTACCCTGGGGCAGTGGAGAAGCTAGCTTCATTTTTGCTGTAGTTTTGCAGTGTGATTTACATCTTGTGAGAGAACAGGATGGGCTTGTCATACAGATTTTAATTCTGAGTCAGCTTCAATATCTGGACCATCAATTTAAAGTGAGAACAAAAGTGAGGGACAGATGACCTTTTAAAATCAGTTTTCAGCTTCATTTAGGCCTTTCATTGCTGTCCTCCTGCTGCAGTCCCCTTCCCGAAGCCCCCTGCAGCCCATTATACCCGTTCCTCTGCATGTGCATGATGCACACAAGCCACCACACTTTTGAAATAACAGCAAGCAGGAGGGAAACTGCAGAAAGGGAAATCCCTGCAGGGGTTGCAGAAATGTGTGGCAGCAGATGAAACATCAGCTCCTGTCCTACAGGAGGGTCATGCCCACAGAGCTGCCCTCGTGGGCTGCACTGCTATGTCACTCCAGCACCAGCTCCTGCCACTGGGTGTGTGCAGTGAGTGAGCTGCCTGGACTGGCAGCAGAGAAGTGTGACACAGAGTTGTGCTCCTTTTTATAATCCCCTTTTAAATATGGAAGGCTGCAGTGAGGTCTCCTCCCAGTCTTCTTTTCTCCAGGCTGAACAAGCCCAGCTCCCTCAGCCTGTCTTTGTATGAGAGGTGCTCCAACCCTCTGATCATCTCTGTGGTCCTCCTCTGGACCCTCTCACATCCTTCCTGTACCGGGGGCCCCAGACCTGGATGCAGTACTCCAGATGGAGCCTCATGAGGGCAGAGTAGAAAGGGACAATCCCCTCTTCTGATGGAGGGCAGTATCATCTGACTTTAAAGGTTTAGTGGAACTAATTATAGGTGCTTTGACATTTCCTCCTGACTTGTCCCTGCAGATGCTTAGAACGCACCCTCTAAACTCTCTTTTTTTCTTCCTTTGTGACAGAAGAAAAGTGACTGCCCACAGATTGTGCCAGCCCCGGTGGACCCGATGCCCACGGGAGTGTCGCGAGACATCATGATCACACTGGCCAATGCAATGTTCTCTGAGGTAGATGAGATTCTAGAGGGAATGGGAAGGCTGAGATCAGCCAGCTGGGTGATTGAGCTGGGGTGGGATCGACTGCAGGGCGTCTGAGTGCAGGCTGCGTGCTGCCTCAGGGTGTGCGAGCACCACAGAGCCATTTTTTTTTGTGTGAAGAAGTCCTTTCTGTGAAGTTTTCTGGCATACAAATTGTAGTAGGGCAAAAAGTGGGAGTGGACATCCAGTGCTGCTTTCTGAGATGTTCGTACCACGAGGATTCAGAGGAATTTGGGCTAGGAAAGCTGGGCACTGGGAAAACATGTGACTGCACTCTGGTATTTGTAGAAGAGTGCTCTGTCATTTTGGGTCAAGTCTTCAATAGAGCCCCTGGGGCTGATTTGCAGCACGCAAATGGAGGGTGCCACATGCCAGGCAGCCAGGGGACTCATCTTCCTCGAGAAGAAACCCTTTGAGAAAGGGTTTGGAGGGATGGGAGGAGCTCCCTGACCCAATGAGCTCCCCTGTCCCAGCCCTCACTGCCGCTTCCTGCGTGAGGTCCGGCTTTTGTGAGCACGGATGTGCTCCTCTGCAATCAGCAAAAAAGGGCAAGAAATCCTTCTTCCTCTGTGGATGCTGGAGGTGGCCAGAGAGGAAGCCATACCACATGTAACCTGATAGGAAATGAAGTCAGCGGGAAAGGGGCTGACTCCTCCATCCCCAGGGGCAGCTGCTGGGGCTCCGCTTCCTCTCGCCACCATCTGCAGGGCCGTGCTGGGGCACCATTGTGATCCTTTCCTGCCAGGAGTGGGCCGGGTTTGCTGCACAGAGGTTTCCCTTCCTCTCCCTGCCAGGAGGCTGCTGATTTCTTTCATCTCTGTTATCAGATCCGTCCATTTTTAAGAGCAGTTAGACCTCTGTAGTAGCAGAGCAGCAGCCTGCTTGGAGATAGGAGTTTGACCTGGCGGATGGGACACAACAGTAACTCGAGAATATCATCCTTCATGTTATCAGTAAAGCAGCACTGAAAATTTGTCTTTGAATATCCCCCCAGCTAGATCCTCATTTGAATTAGAGATCTACTTGGTGCAGCTGCTGGGAGCAGAAGAAAGGTGGCTTTGAGCCCAGGTCCTTGTCAGTGTCCGGGCTGGTGCAGGGGCAGCTGCAGGGGACGCATTGACCCTCAGTGTGCAACAGCCCTGAGCGATGGTCCAGGGCTGTGGCAGTGCATGGGCCATGGCTCTGGGCTGCAACAGGGCTGCCCCATGCCAGCGTGCTCACAGCAGCATGCAGAGCACGCAGGAGCCAGGCAGCTCTGCCACCACACTAACAGAGTGGGATTAGCCAGGAGCAGAGCACATCCCTGCTGGTACTGTTGGACTGTAATTTATCTGATCCTTGTGCAACGCAGGCACTTGCGGCAGAAGCTAAGGAAGTCACAACACGTGTTGCGTCCATCGATGGTGGCAGAACACGATTGTTGTGGTCCTTCAGCCCTTGTCTTCCCTTCCCCAGGAGACAGCCCTGGAGTGCCACTTTGGGACGGAGAGGACATTTGAAGCCCGCTGGGTGAACTCTTCCGCCGTGGAATGTGCCCACGTGCTGGTGAGTCCGGGAGCGGCCGCGAGCCCCCAGTGCTTCAGGGCAGGTCCAGAGCTGGCAGATCTCCCCTGGACCCCCCATAGGGCTATCGAGACCTTCTTGCCTCCTCCTGCCCTCCGCTGCCAGGTGGAGAAGCACGAAGCAGGTTAGTGCCCCAAGCAGGGGCTCGCTGCGTGCTGCTGGCTCAGCCCTGTGCTGCTGGGGCTTTGGGAAGGAGCTGCCTGGTTCATCTTGTTAAATGGAAAAGTTCAGTAACAGAGACAAAATTCTGGCCACCTTCCAGTGTTACTAATTCTGGTGCTTTACTTCTGAAATAGGATTTGGTCTGAGAAAATGCTCAGGCGCTCACCAAAGAGTGGTGTGCAGTTTCTGCAGGACAGAGTGCTTTTCTGAAATGCAGCAAATGTTTGGGCTCCTGCCAGTGGGAATACTCAGAGGCTGGCGAGGAGCACTTCCCCTTCATCACCTGCAAACCCTGTGTCGTGGCCCAGCACTGAACACATGCATTTTGTCCAGGCCTTTAATTGTCCTGTCTGCTTCTACTAAAAATGTCATCAAAGCAGAGCTCAGCTCTCACTACTGTGTGTGCTGTGCTGGTTTGCCTTTTGTTGAGACCTCAGCAAAACAATTGAAAGAGAAAATACCCTTCCCCTTCTTTCCTTCTGCTGCCAGTGAGACCATTGTGTACTAAGAAGCAGTGCTCAGAGGAGCACCAGGCAGTGTTAGTCAGTGCAATGTGCACATGTAACCTTGTGTTTTACTGAATGTCCTTAGCTTTTGTTCACTGGTGTTTTCCTGCAGCTCCACACAGCAGAAAAAAGCCATCTCTTCCCAATAAACCTTCAGCTGAAGGACAGACCAGACAGATTTATCGACAGTCCGGAGATGATGTCAGGTTTGAGTTGAAAATATTTTTGTTCTGCTCCCATCTGGTCAGTGTGAATGATCCTGAAATCCTAGCAAAGTTTCTGGGTTCAGGAGGGGTATCATGGCTCAGGTGGGCATAGCCCTTCTCTTTCTCTCCAGTGCATGCAGAAAGCACAGTTACCCAGGCTTGTGTGCACAGATGCACACTCACTTTTACACGCAGGCAAACTCAAACCCTGTCCTTGAGTGCGTTTCTGGCCTCCCACAGTGCCTGGGATGGAGTGCGTGGGGGCTCAGCTGCGGGAGGAGCAGGGGGGGGAGTCCCAGGTCAGCAGAGGAATGTGTCCTGAGCAGATAAGGGATGGGGAAGGGCCCTGTCATGTGCTTGCCCAGGGCTGTGGCATCAAAGCTCAGCATGCTGTAAAAATTGAGCCTTTTTTCTTCTCCTGTGCTGAGAAAGAATAAAACGCATTTCACCCGTTCCGTGCTCTGTCTCTGGGAAGAATGCTTGGGTTCCTAAAAAAGCCCTTGCTACATCAGCAAACTGGAAGGCAAGAAGTCAGATGAGAAATCCACGCAAAGCAAGGCATTCAGATAGGACGAACCCAGCCCGGCCAGCAGCACCAGGGCTAGCACAGCAGCCTGCACTCCCTGCCTGGGCAGAGAGCTGCTACACCTGCCTGTGTGCTATTGCTGCACGCAGCATCTCTGGGACCCTTCCCCTCCTGCTGTTAGCAGTACAAGGGACTGATCTGTACTAGATGCAAAGGTAAACTAGGTCCTCAAATGTGAGGTTATCTTCTGAGGGTGACTGTAGTGTGTCCAGAGACATTAATTAGCACCATCAGTCAGTGACCCTGGATAAAATAGTTTCTTAGCAAATCCCAGTGTATAAAGGAGTTGTTCTTGCAAAACTTTTGAAATGTCCACATAAGCATGAGCCATGGTCTCCTTGCAGGAAGAAGAAAGTTTGTTTTTTTTTTCTTTTTTGTTTGTTTGTTTTTGAAATATAGATGGGTAAGAGATTTGATACGGAGAAGGAGATTTGAGCTAAGATCATTTTGGTTTGCAACAGAGGTTTATTAATTCCAGACATGTTGCTGGGAGCAGGAAGGCAGCACAGAGAGCGGAATCCACATCTCCTGCAGGAGAAGGGTTCTGTATCTGTGGCCTATACTGATATCAGTTTGAATTTGCCAGACTATTCTGAGTCCTGTGGGACTGCTGTAGTTCCCTGGCTGCTTCTCACCTTGGGCAGATTGATGCAGCTGAACACTTGCAAGCAGAGATGAAGACCTGCTTGGCCAATAGAAGTGTTTCTTGTATAGTGAATTTAATGGAGTTACTGTTGTTTTCTGGTGCTTCCTAATATTTATTAGCCTTTGTTGTAAGCCGTGCCTTGGTGGCTCACTGAAGGAATGCCGGCTGGCTGCTGCTGGGTGGAAGGCCAACCAGTGTAACTCGCTGGTAGGCACAAAGCAAGGTGAGTTCAGCTCAGTGTTTTGTGGAGAATGGCAGTTCCTTGTGGTGTTTCGCTGGGATAAGCAGACAAACCAGTGAGGGCTGAGACTCGTTAGCTATTTATGAAGCACTTTGAGATCCTCCTGTGAGCCTAAGTGTCACACGTGAGTGTTGCTTTATTTCATACTCTTCTGCAAACTCTCCTCTGGGGAAACGGGTGTGAAAGCAACGTTTCCTGAATGTCTCTGGCTGTTTATCTCAGCGGATACCCACACTCCAGTGGCAGAAGGGTTTGGGCTGGAAAGGAAACATAACCTATGGCACTGGCTAATGAAGAGGTGAAAGTCTTGTAGGAAAACAATTTGGAAGCTGAGCTGAGCAGATCTGAAGGGAGAAGTTGATAAAGAGAGTCCGTGATCACCGGGTGGAAAGGAAAGGGAATGTAAACATTGTACAAAGCATTGTAACAATGTCCCTGAGTGTGGAAGCGATGTGATTGCTGTGCTAACGGGATGGAGCCAGCCTTGCCAAGCAGCTTCCCGTGTGGATGGAGAGAATTGGATCTTGTAGTGCAAATTGACAAAAGGTTCCGAGTTAAGAGTGTTGTTTGTTTTTCAAAGGGAGGAGGAAAGGAAAAGAAAGTGCTAAATTATATTGCAGTGATAACAAGCACATGGTCCTTCTGGGAAATCTTCAGGATTGCAGCCAAACTCCACCTCGTCCTTACTGTGTATGCAGGCACTTCTGCTGCTGTGCTGGATTTCAGCTGTTAGTTGGGTTCATATAGCCATGGGGGCTTTTGTTACTGCCTAAAGCTAAGCAAAGCTATGAAATCCTCAGGCCCAGAAGCTCACGTTTCCCGTTGTCTCTTGTGGTCTAGTGGAGGTGTACAACTGCGCGACAGGAAGCGCTGACTGCTCCCAGTGCCTGGGCAGGGAGGACCTGGGACACCGATGCGTCTGGAGCGAGAGCAGCTCCAGCTGCAGGCTGAGCACCGAGTCCCCCCCGGCCTCAGATGTGTGCCCAGCTCCAGAGATTAAGAAGGTGAGACTCAAAGGCAGCATGGAGGGTGTGCGTGGCAGGGCAGTGCTGGCTGCGCTGCCCCTGGATGGGGGCTGTGCTGTAGCCCTGACACAAGGCAGGGTCGAGACCAGTGCTGCATTACTCACTGAGCTTTTATGCTATTGAGTCACCCGAAAGTAGAAAACTGCATTCCAAAAGCATCTTGATAGTGACAAGGTTTGATCTTCTTCATGATGGGAAAAACAACAGCAGCACAGTCAAAATGTACCGGGGGTCCTGGGGTGGGCAAAGCAAGAAGGATTTGTAGGACCAGACACACGTGCTCTGCAGTTCTGCTGAGATTGACAGTGATGGAGAGGCCTTTGGCATTATGCATTTTGAAAGAAGTTTTATTTAAATTGCAGTTGAATTAATGTTTGGGGAGGTATTTGGATCAGGGGTTCTGCTTGAAGAGATGGTATGAGTCAAAAACATTTGTTCCCGATGAGTAGGAAGGAAACTAAATGGAGCAAATCTTAAAACAAGCTCACTAGGAAGGGAGAGAGGCTCGAGAGGGAAAACAGCTGATGTGGCTATCGCAGTAATGTTTCTGTTCTTGGGAGGCATTGTGATACCTGCTCAACACCCACGCTGCATGGAGGGACTGCAGGGACCCCCCTGCCTAGCTCTTCCTTCTGGTCACCGTGGGAGAGGGCTGCTCTCTGTGAGCCACTCCTTCCTTAGTGCACATCAAGCATTATCAGCACCGTGCTCGAAAATAATGGAAGGAAACCACAGTTGAGGTTGCAAAGTTGAGGTTGCAAAGCGTCCTGGGACTGTTACTATTTCCTTAGTAGATGGTAAATCCAAATACTCTGGAGTCACACACATGAACAAACAAGTCCTGGCAGAGCCCTCCTGCAGGCATGGAGCATTGAGACGGGCGAGGGAGGGCACCAAGCCCACTGGTGGGTGATGGTGGGCCCTGGGTGGGGACGGAGCTGCCACGTGTGGCTGTCGCTGCGGTGTGCTGGCAGAGCCTAGGGACGTGACCTCACCAAATGCCCTCTGGTTCTGGTTGGTGTCACCAGGCAGTTTACAATTGCACTGCTGCCATTTTCCATTGCATTTGCAAAGGGAAAAGAGACCTTTCAGAACTGGAGGGATTTATCTAACCCATCTGATGATGAGATCATACTGGCTGTTTCCTCTTCATCACAGTGTGAGGTCAGCAGGTGCCAGGTAAAAGCCAGTGGTGGCAGGAGATGGATGGGGAGCAGCTTTCTTGAGTCATTGCACATGTCTCGTGTCACTAGCTGTGGGGATGCTGGCCACGTGTCCTTTTTTTCCTCCTTTCTGTTGTGAAAGACCCAGCTGCACATAAAAACACACTGGCAGCACTCTCTCTTACCAGCACACTTGCACCCCTCCCCTCGGTTTCCATGTCTCTGGGTTTATCTCTGTCCCACCTCCACTTAGAGAGGAGGGATGGTCCTTCATCCTAGATGCATTTGCAGCTGCATTAACCTGTGGCCCAGCCCTGGTACCAAAGCTGCCCAGAAATGTGACACTCGTTTGCAAAGCTGCAGCATGGGCAGTGTGAGCAGTGCGTTGGCCCTCTTCACCAAGAGCATGGGAACGTGGGTGCAGACATGGGACAGCTCAGGGACCGAAGCGGGGAGTTGTGGGGGGTTGTCCTCCAACCTCTCCCTTGGTGCTGCAGATCGAGCCGCTGCGTGGGCCGCTGGAGGGGGGCACTCTGCTGACCATCCGAGGGAGGAACCTGGGCCGCCGCTTCAGCGACATCCGCGGGGCCGTCAGGATAGGGAGCGTGCCCTGCGTGCCGCTGCCCGACAGATACGTCGTCTCTGAGACGTGAGTGCCAGGGAGGGGGGATGGGTGCGATGGGCAGTTTGGCCTCGGGATGGCTGGGGCACGGGATGGCCGGGCTGGGAGCAGTGCCCAGCGCTGCAGGAGGAGCCGCGGCTCTGCCCAGTGCTGCACAAACCTTCTGCCTGCAGGATCGTGTGCCAGAGCGGGGCAGCTCAGGAGGTGTTTGCTGATGTGGTAACAGTTAATGTCAGCCGGGAAGGGAAGTCTCGCGAGCGGTACTCCTATGTGGTGAGTAACTGCCTCCTGGAGGCTCTTCTTTGGCAACTCTCATGTTCCTTGTACCCTCTAAGACGAGCTTTGATCCTCCAAGCCCCCAGCTGCCTTAAGGAAGAGGTTCTATGGCAAACCTCATCAGAGACCATGAAGAACAGACAGTGTTTTCTTACCTATAGCTACCTGAACTACGTCAGCACACCCAGGCTTGAGAGCGAGAAGCAGGGCTGCAGCCAAGGTGTCAATGCACAGTGTGCATCAAGAGATCTAGTTTCCGTTCTCAGCTCTTGAGATGGTTCCTCACTTGCCCTACTTGTATCTCTGTTTCTCCTGCTATGTAAAAGGAGTTCATTTTTCTTTTTCTTCTTTTGCAAAAGGGCTGTTGTGACCTGTGAGATTTTATACGAATTGCAAAGTCTCTTGCTATGTAAGCGAGGTACCATGAATTCACACTGCTTAGAACTGATGTTTTTTGCTGCAGAGATTGTCTTAGTTTTCACATGAGAATCCTGTGTAGGGATTAGACTGGAGCTAACCCCGTGTCATTATGAAAAGAAAAGCCCTTTATAGATTTGTACTGTGCCATTGCACAGAGATGACTTTCATCTCTATAAACCTAAAATAAATCCATGCAGCTCTTCTCTTTCTAACAGGCACCCTCATCTCTGGCTAGACGCTATTCATGAGTAGCCCCATGCATCCAGTGCAAACACAACGGGATGGGTGCCAAGGGCATGCTACTTACTTGGAGCCTGTGCTTATGCTGTTGTTTGTGCTGGAGAAGAGCAGACTATACTGCAGTCTAGTGGTTTGAGGGAAGACCAGAGCCCCAGGAAATGGCGTTTGATTCCTGATAGCTCTTGTAAGGAATTATAGTACAGGATTGTGGAACACCATCCCTCGTGTTTGTAACTGGTGGTGTGTTTGGTGTTTTGGTGGCACAGACAGCTGTGGCTGGCAGCAGCCATCAGGGAGGACACTGGGGACAGGAAGGCACGGCCAGAGCTGGCTCAGTGCTGGTTCCTGGAGGGCGAGTGCTGTGGGACCCTTTCCCACAGTTTCCATAAATTCCTGTTCATATCCAAAACATCTAGGAGGTTGTACAGTGTGGTACAAATGTGGTACTCCCATTAGTGACCCGGGGTTTGGGATTTCTGGGGTCTGAGTCATCAGGATGTGTGTGCTGCCTCTAGCAAAGGCCTCCCATCACCTGCTGCTGCACCAATTGTTTTGTTGACAAAGAGAGAAGGGCCTGAAGGGCTTCTTAGTGTGCAAGGAAAAACTCTCAGGAAACACCTGTAAAAGCACCAAATAAAGCAAGAAAAGCAACAGGCAGTCTGTGAACTCGAGCCCAGTCTGTGCTGGATCCCTGCAGGCTGATGGTGAAGGCTGCTGCTCCTGGGGAGTGGGACAGGAGGTGTCCTCTGCAGCGTGGTGCAGCAGGAAGCTGTCCTGTGTCTGTGTGCCTCAGCATGGTCAGCCTTTTTCTCAGCAAAGTTTGGACAACAGATGACAAAGCTTGGAGAACAGCTGACACGATGCCCTGCTCTGTGTGCATGTAGACTGCACCACACAAAGCTGATGTCAGTAAGATCTGAGCATGAGCACTACTATCAGTTTACCTACAGAAGGCTGAAGGACTGCTGGAACTGCCTTTCTGAAGAAGCACGGGTCCTTTGTAAGATGCCAGATACTCTTTGGTATTGGTATTGATGCTATGCCCTTCAAAGTCATTGTTGGACATATCTAGGGGAGACAGAGCTTGGCTGTAACTGATGAGGAGGAGGGAGAAATGCATTCCAGAGTTTTCCAGGGCATTCTAGTGGGCTCTGGTTAATCTGAATTTGCCCAATGAGCTGAATTTGCAAAGGTTGTGTTGGAAGCAATCAGTGTTGGCAGCATACCGGGAGCAGCAGCCACTGGCTGTTGCTGAGGAAAAGAACTGGAGGGCTTTGGGGAGCAGGCATAATCCTCTCTGTTTTGTAGCCACACACTCGAATGCGTAGGTTTGGGGCCAAAGGCAGGAGGCGGCTGCCTACAGACACTCAGAGAAATACAGATTAACAAAATGAATCTCATGGAAATGGGTAATGATCAGAAACAACAGAGGAAACGACTGGAGAGGGTTGGAAGCAGTGTGAGTGTAGGACAAGGGCAAGGATAGCTATTAATAATCATGTTTGTGCGGCTGAGATTGACAGGGAAGGAGATCCGCGGGGCAGAGCAGCTCACCCACATGTGCTGCAGCCGCCCCTGGGCGACTCGTCCCCGCAGCTGCAGTGGTGTGCAGGCTGCAGCACTCCAGCGCTGAGGTCTGCTGCCTCCGGGGGCTGGGAGCGTCTGACAGGGGATTACCAAGTCGTTTATGCAAGGCTCTTGAAGTAATTACTTGCTGTGCCCTCGGTGTCCTATCCAAGCCCCAGCAGGAAGGTTGCCCAGCTGACTCTCCTGGGGCAGTGCTGTGACGTGCAGGCTCAGCACTGCATTAGTCATCAGAGCCTCAGGCTCACGAGTCTCAGGGAGATTTCCAGGGGCTGCAAATGCAGATAACAAACATGGTAATTTCTGCTGAAAATGGCGAGAGGCAAAGTTACTTCCCTTTAGTTTCTGTAGCCTCAAGAGACTGCAATTTCAAGCTTCCTTAAGAGAAGATTTGATATTCAGTTATCTCAAATCAGGTGGCTGTTTTCACAGATCTCAAGGCCATCGTCCAGCAGGGCTTTAACACTGGCTTGGCACTGGTGAGCAGATGGATCTGAAGGGCAGAAATGGTGGGAGTTGCAATTTCCTTTCCTGATGGATCATGAGTTGCCTTCCAGCTCTGGACCCTGCATTTGAATTCTCAAGAGAGTGGTGGCATCCTGGGCTCCAGCTTGGGCTCGTGTCATTTTTACTGGGAACCTTGGGACTGTTGTAACGCAGAGATTTTGTACAGTCTCACTCCTCCTTATGCCTCTCTCCTTGTTCTGAAACCAAGCCAGCCAAAGCTTTTATTGTGTGGCTGTTTGAGAGACAGGCAATGCCTGATGCTTAAATTTACTGCAGCAATTCCCATGTGCACTCTGGAGTGTCCAATTTACCAGGCTAGAAGACTATTGAGAAATGTCTGCTCTGTTTCTAGCTTCCCGTGGTGCGCTCCATATCTCCCCAGAACGGCCCGAAGGCTGGAGGGACCAGAGTGACCATCAGAGGCAGCTGGCTGGATGTGGGCTCCGAGCTCCGCGTCCTCATCAACAGCTCCAAGCAGTGCACAGACCTCAGGTGGGAATGGGTCTGCCTGATGCCCAACTAGTGGCAGGAACTGAGGTGCTGGAAAGATGGTATCATCCCCAGTAGGTCAGGAAGAGATGGTTTTTGGGCGGGGGCACTGCATGCTGCTGCTAGCGTAGGATCCCTGCCCAGCCAACATCTTGTAGCTCATGCCACCCACTGGTTACTGTCACTGGGGAGAAGTGGGAGCCTGCCCCTTTTCGGTTGACTATATGGGAAATTAGTCTGGCAGCTGGGAGTGTACGATCAGAATTGTGTATGTGGGTAACGCAGTTAATAGGCGTGTGACCTGAAACCCCTTCTTGCCTGTGTTTTCTTCGGGGAGCTCAGGCCCCTGGTGCCCGCTCCCCCCTGCTGCCCCCGGCTCTTTGAGCTCACTCTGCCTCTCCCCGTGCAGCCGCAGTGACAGCAGCATCACCTGCACCATGCCGTCCGCGGAGCTCACCACGGCCGTGCGAGTCTGCGTCCAGTTCGAGAACAGGTCTTGTGCCAGCTACAACGTCACCTTCAAGTACGAGAAGAACCCGATGATAACAGACATCAACCCGAAAAAGAGCCAAATTAGGTGAGATACAGCTGAGTCTGCCAGAAGTTGTCCTTCCTTTTGTGGCTTTTGTTGAAATTTTGCGGAATGCAAATGTGAACGTTGCACCCTCATCACAGAACTAATTGGAATATCCTGGTGTAGCCCATTGCAGGCAGTATGAGCTCTCTGCTCTGAGCCATCCCAGCACAGAGCAGCTCCCAGGCACATCACACACCCAGAGCCCCAGCAGTATCAAAACACAACCAGGAGGTAGCATATGTTATCTGGGCTCTGCAGTGTGCTCCTGCAGCATCATGACTTCCATTTCAGAGCAGTCTTGTGATGTCTGCATCTGTCTGCAAAGGAGAGGGTTGGCCCCAGGCTGGGAGGAGAGAGGATCCAGCAGGGAAGAAGGGCTTTCTGCTGGGTCTGGCCCACTGCCTTTCAGACACATACAGAAGAGACATTGCAAAGCTCTGCCTGGGTGATGCAGGGCAACCCAGCTCTGCAGCAGAAGAGGTCTCACACACTAGGACTGGCTGCAGTTCATTTCAGTGCATGCTGGACGTGGGAAATGGTCAGCTGTGGTGCTTGTACTACTGTCTGCACCTGGTATGTGCATTAGTGAGGTTCAGATGGAGGGATCTGTGAAACCCAAAGATTTTCCTTGTCAACAAAACTTCTGGAGAATAGGCTGTGATTTGTTATTTCAGTATTCGACGTTCCCCAAGGCCACTTATTTTTAAGGCATGTTGCTTTTAATTTCACATCTGTTCATGGGGCTCTCCGGCTCCTGTTCCTCTGATGGAATCCCACCTTCCTCAGCTGCAGAGCCTGGCAAACCTGGCTGACCCAAGACATCTGAGAAACCAGTGCCAGTGCCCCCAGGGCAGCAGTGACAACAGCGGGCGCTGACGCTCTGCTCCCCTTGGAGCGGAGCTGTGTCTCGGCATTCCCAAACACTGAGCCAAAGATGCAGGCTGTGGGAAAGCTAATAACAAGGCACAGCAGTGACTCAGCCAACCTCAGCTCCCAGCCAGCTTGTGAACTATGCTGAGTGGCAAGAGCAGTATCTAAACACAGAGACAGTGAAAGAATGTCACTGCCCATAGTCACAAGGGAAAGCACCAGGGTATTTCTCCATCACCTTCGTCTGCTTTCTCAATATACACTTCGGTCTCCGCATTTCAGACCACTGAGAGACAGCAGCCTCTCCTCAGACTGCTTGGTCGCTTGTGTATTCTGACTGCTCTGGGGTTGGTGGGGTGTTGGCCATTAAGGGTCACTAAGCTGTGTAAAGATTCAGCTGGATCTGATTTATCTTGGAGCATTGCTGAAATGATCAGTGTAAGCAAAGTTTAAAGCAGAACAGAAGTTGTGAACTGGTTTGCAGGTGTGACAGGCACTTAGATAGAGACTTGGATTTACAGTGTTGTACCTGCAGCACTGGGGAAGATTTCTTAGGGCCTTGGACCCAAACTCACTGATCATATTGTGCTCTTGAGATAATAGGGTTTATGAGTCCTGACTGTTCCCTGACAGATAACCCAAACTTTGGGCATGATATGGAGGAAGAAGAAAGAAAATTCAGTGTGTGTCTTGTGCTGTCCAGAGCAGAAGAGTTGTTGCACATTCTCCAGCCCCCTTTTTTTTTGCCTAGCAGTCTTGTGAGCATCGGGGCCCTTTTGTTACTGTCACTAATTGGCTACACATTGAGGCACAGATTTCACATTCCACGGGCAGCAGAGCTGAAACAGAAAACAATTTTCAAGTTTTGATCTAAATCTGAAGTGACGGAGATGCAGGATCCATGTCAGCCTCACAAGGAGTCTCTTCACTCCCCAGGGGGAGTTCTCCATGGGGCAGGGAAAGGGAATATCCACTTGTCCCTGCTTTGAGTGGTCAGGTGAGCCTTTTGAGACACTGGTGGCCTGGGCAATGCACTCTGTACCCTGAGCATGCAGGGGGAGCCTGCTCCTCTGGGCACTGGGAGCAGGGAACAGTCTGCTGCTGCTGGAAGAGGCTACCCCTTTCCACCAGGGCAGCTGCTCCTCCCTTCTCAGTAGCAGAGTGGATGCTTGTAGCAAGTAAGAGAAGGTCTTTGGCTTTTGCTCAGACAACTGGGAAAAATCCCTGGGAAAATGACAGGAGGTGAGACCCAGCCATCGCACCTTGACACTTAGTGTTGTCAAGGGCACCTCTTCTGCAATCATCCTCTCTTTCTTCCCATCTCTTCAAAGCGGGGGCAGGATCATCACCCTGGAAGGAAGAGGCTTTGAGCTGGTCCAGAATGTCTCCATGGTGGTCCGTGCCATCGGCAGAGAGCAAACGGTGGGTGCCCCCCTGGATGTCACCTGGTAATGGGCAGCAGGGATTCTGGGTGAGAGCACTCAGATGCCTTTTCTGACACTCGTGCTCTCCTGCTTCCAGAGCTGTAAGGTTCACAGCGACACCATGATCACCTGCCCTTCTCCAGCTGCCTCCAACATCACTGCTGGGAGCAAGCCTGCTCCTGTTGATTTCTACCTCAATGGCCGCCTCTACACAGATGATCGCCCAGCTCTGGATGAGGAGATGTACCCAGAGGAGGCCCTGCACATCAGCAAGTTCAGCCTGGAGTACTATGCTGACCCCCAGTTCTTCACAGCCAAGAAGGAGAAGTGGATTAAGCACCATCCTGGCGAGCCCTTGACGCTGGTTATACACGTAAGAAAGCCGAATTTACAGCCCTGCTCCATCGGGGTGCTGCCTGCTTCAGCTGGGAAGCTCCTCGGTTGTAAGGAGCAGTGCAGCATCTGTCTGCAGATGCAGTGGGGAGAAAGGAGGTGGGTGAGGATGGGAGCGGCAGAATTCATGCTCAGACAGCTCACACGCCCTGCTGCCTCTGCCTGCTGCTCTCCTGGAGCTGCAGCCAGTCGATCCTGGCAGTGCCCACTAAGGCGTGAGCACAGAGAGCTGCATTTCTGAGGTGTCATAGCAAGGAGCAAAATAAAATGCTGGATGCATGGAAAAGAACAACAGTGCACCGGCATGAAGTCAGGCCCGTACTCCAGAAGGCCCTGACAATAGAAATTCATTCCTGCAGAAACAAATCGTGCATTCTTCACTTCTGGCTGCTGAGTTCAGTTCAGTTAACAAGGAAGTTGGGGTATGGCAGTTCAGAGGGGCTTAGACAATGTGCAGCACTAATTGAAAGGCCGTTGTTGGTTGCAGGATATCCTTACTGCTGCAATGTGCTCCCCCCACCTCAGACCCCGCAGCCGCATCCTCTCACTGCTCTGCTGTACATCCTTCCCCCTCGCAGGTGGGCGTTCAGATCCTTATCTGTGGCGCTGAGCCAGGGCAGATCAAAAGCAGAGCTTCCCAGATTCCACGAGGGGCTTGTTCATCCCCTGTCCCATGCTGAGTGAGGAATGGGAAAGAGGAAAAATGGGAATGGTCCAATTCTGGCTTTCGTGTGGAGTGCTGGAAGAATGTTCTTGAAGAGGGAGAGTGCCCTCAGGTCTGAAAAACCAGCAGGGAATAAGGAAAATAAAGCAGAAAAAGCCACTGCCACTCCAGCTGCTGCTCAGGAGACCAACATCCTGGTTTTATTTTTGTCTTTAGAAAGAGCCTGACAACCTGGGCCTGGAGAGCAGCGAGTACCAGGTGAAAATTGGCCTCATCTCCTGTGAGATCCAGATTGTTTCGGACAAAGTCATTCACTGCTCCATCAATGAGTCGCTGAGCACCTCGGAAAGACAGCTGCCTGTGACGGTGAGTGCCCGGCGGCCGCGTTTGCTGGGCAGCATGGCTGTGTGCTGGGAGCTGTGTGCACATGCAGGGCTGTGCCAGCGTGGCTGCCCAGTCCTGCTGACAGCAGCCTGCAGGAAAGCCGTGTGGGCAGAGGGATGGGCAGCAGGCTGTGCCTGCAGTGTCCCAGGGCTTCCTGTGCCAGGGGCAGTGCTGAGGCTGCCCGGCACTGCGGGTACTGGGGCTCTGCCGCGTCCGGGCTGAGCGGGGGTTTTGTCAGTTCTTGTGAGGTGCGGTGAAGTCCCAGGCAGGTGATGTGTTTTGACACTTGCAGTGATTTTCTTTCTGGCCCTTGTGAAATGATTTTGGGGATTTCCACACAGTTGTCCATCATCTGGTCTCTTATGGCCAGCAGAAGAGCTATGCAAGGAGATAAGACCTGAACCTCACTGCAGTGCAAGAAGCTGCTGGACCTGGAGGGTACTCAGCCTGGGGAGTTTGAGTTGCTTCCCAGGGTCACCGTGCCCTGAGACCAAGCACAGCCTCGTGCCACTGCCAGGGCACGAGGGCTCCCAGCGTCCCGGCTGTGGTTCATTCTGTGTGAAATTCAGCTGCAAACTGAAAACATGGAAATGCAGAAGTAGGAGAATTTCCAAAGTCGTCTGAATGGAAATTTTAAATAGGGCAATTTTGTTTTTTAATGAGAACTGAGAAACAGGGAAATTCCTTTGGGAATAAAAGGGAATTTTCAAGTTTGCTAGTTTGGGTTTGATGTGAGCCGTTTAGAGGAAGTCCTAGTAAGTCTTCAGGAAGCAGGGGAACGATACCCGGCACTGCAGTACTGCAGAGCTACGGAGTGTGCCGGCAGCTGAACAGCCAGCCTGCGTTCATCTCTGTGTGCCCCGACCAAACCTTCATGTGTGGCTGGAGTTACCATGTGCTGGCTTTCTGTAGCTCACAGCTGCCTTTGTAATACACTTCTAATAGCTTTGGCAGCACAGGGCCAGACTCGCACAGTGTCCCCTCCTGATCTGCACCGCTGAGGTTTATCAGGACCTGTGGTGGTCCCACAGGCTCGCTGGCTGATGCAAATTCTTCTGGTGAGCTGATACGCCTGCTGTGACCGCCAGGATTCTGTTAAGTGCTGCTGGAGCTCTGCAGTGATAGCAGCAGGATTCAGCAGCCCTCTGCTGGTCTGTGTCCTGGTTGGGAACCTGCTGGTGTCTGCAGTGTGGCCGTGCTCACAGGCTGAGGGGATGGGAGCTGGCTGGGGCCATGCAGCGGAGCTGAGGAGGGATGTGGGGGCTGTGTAGGGCAGGCTGGGGCTTGCGGCCATGGGTCCTGGTTTCCGGATCCTGCCTGGCTCTGGCCATCCCCACTGATCTATGCACTAAGCCACAGCCTCATTAATTCCACTTACCAAAATTATACTGAACTGACTGTTGAAATAAATGAGAGAAGGCTGATGGGGGCTTCAAGTCCACGTTTGTCCATGACCACATTATTTAGACACAAAGGTGGGTGGTGGATGTGGGACTGCTGCTCTGCAGATGTGAGTCAGTGACAGCACCTGGGCCCAGCCGTGCTGCAGTGCCCCACAACGAGCACCTTTCCTGGAGCTGCTCCATGACACAGTTGTAATCCTAAGATCCTTCCATCTCTTCTCCTCCTCCTTTCCACTTTTTGCTCAAGTTTCTCTCACTTCCTATTCCTGTAGGGAAGTGAAACTCATTTCCAGAAGTGAAAGACTGCAGTGTCATGAGTTTTCCTTATCAGATGGTGCTGTTGAACCCTTTCATCCCAGAGGCGTGGAGGACCTTTTTTAAGCTGTGCTGAGTAGACTTGCCAGCGGCCCCTGGCCCCTTCCCTTGTGGCAACAGGAGACCGAGCCCTGGGCTTGTCTGGTTGGTGCTCAGTGCCACCGGCAGAGCAGAGCCAGCACTCCTGACAGCTGTCCTCTGCTTTAAGGGAGTCCTGAGGTGCAATTGTTATTCAATTTTATTCCCTTAATCTATTTGCATTTCAAAAACTTCTGAGTTTCTTCACCCCTGTTTTCCCAAGCAGGAGTGTTCTGCCTGCAGAGAAAGGAGAGCACGGCTGTGACTGAGGCTGTTCCCAGGCACAGGGTTGGGTGACAGTGGAAGGGAGGCACAAGGTTGGGTGATAGTGGAAGTGGCTTCCCGTTTGCAGTGGTACAACAGTGATGTGTTACCGCCGCTCTCCAGGACAGGGCCATCCCCAGAAGCTGTGGTGGCACTGACAGTGCTGCGGTGGGCACAATGCTGCAGGTGGCATGGGCAGCCTGGCTTCCCACCGGGGCTGGCAGGAAGGGAGCTGGGCTGCTCTGACACACATGGAGCTGGCTGTGAGAGGCACAGCCTGGGTTCCCCGGGAAGCCTGCTGGGCTGAGCCGTGGTGAGGTTTGTCCAGCACTGCCCATGTCCCTCCTGTCCCTCCTCACTCCACCTCTGAGCCCCCAACCTAATGCTGCTCGGCTCTCACTTCTCCCTCCTTCTCCCTCTGCAGATCCAAGTTGGAAAGTTCAACTACACAATTGCAATGCTGCATCTTGGTGGAGGAGAGACTGCCATCATCGTCTCCATTGTGATCTGCAGCATCCTGCTGGTCCTCTCTGTTGTAGGTAAGGGAGCAGGGCAGTGGGGTTCCAGGCTGTGTCAACGTTTTTCCTATTGCACACGGAGGGGTGCCATGGCTCACTCATGTGTCAGGAGACCTGCAGCTGAGATCTGGAGGCAGCAGGTAGCCATTCTTTGTGGAACCACACCAGCACCCCAGATTAAGCTTACCACAGCGTGGAGACTTTTGTTGACTGAATCCATGGTTTATCTGTTGTTTGAGGCTGTGATGTTTATAAATAACATCACCCTTTCTCCCCAAATGCTTCTTAATAGTATTAAGTAGGCTCTCACAGGCATGGCTGTCCTGCTGCAGAGGTCTGTCTGACCCAGCAGCAGATGCCTGCCAGACAGCCTTGGCTGCAGAGCTGGAGCAGGCACAGCAATCTGCTAAGCACACTGGAAGCTGCACCTGTATCCTCTGGCTGGCATCTTTTTGTTGCATGCTTAGAATAACTGTACGGCAAGAAACTCATGGTTTCACAATAAATGAGGTGTTTCTAATAGGTATTTAATTTATTTTTAATAAAGGTTATAAAGCGTGCTGTTTCTTAAATGTACCACTAGTCATTAAAAGCACATTTTTGGAGGCATGGGAGGAGTGTCAGACATGAACACTATAGTACAGGTAGTACATCTCTTAAAATCTGTGATCATTAATCAGCCAGGATTCGCTATTGTAACAGTTTATCTAAATATAGACAGCCCAGACATAAACTGAAGATGACAGTCAAAGCGTGGTCATTGCATTCCAGCTGCTTTTACTTATTTACACTCATAGTAGCCTGCTGCCCAATCAGTGCCAGTTTTGTTACAGGTGTTGAGCTGATGCTTTCTGCACTCCGTTAACAGAGGACCACTCTGGTCCTGGCCTCAGCTGCTCCTGCTGTCCTTGCCCAAAAGCTCATTCCCTTCCTCTCCCCCAGCTCTCTTTGTGTTTTGCACAAAGAGCCGCAGAGCAGAGCGCTACTGGCAGAAAACCCTGCTCCAGATGGAGGAGATGGAGTCACAGATCCGAGAGGAAATCCGCAAAGGTAAGTCACTGATACAAGGCAGTGCAGAGGAGCCCAGACTGGGAGGGAGATGCCAGAATAGTAGAGATTAAGCCATTCACCTTCTCCTTTGTAGAAATCTGTAGAATTACTTACAGAAAGCTTTCTGTCATTGCCATTTTCCTTCATCAGGATATGTGTGACACTTAGCTTTGGTGCCACCGATGTCCAAGTCTCAGGGTTAATGGCCCTTGGCCATGTGGAGGGCCACCTGAAGGTCACACTGATCTTTAATGTGCAACAAAATTTGCAGCACACTCCTGCTGGAGCAGTGGGAGAAGCAAGCCAAGAATCTGTGTTTGCTGTCTGCTACGTACATCACTGTGCTGCAGGTGCAGCAGTCTGCCTGCAGAGCCAGGCCCCAGGGCTGGTGTCCTGGAGGTGGGGGAGGTTTTCTCTCTGTATGTGCTGCAAAATGTGATGTGTCGTACTGACAGGTAAGCCCTTAAAGACTGCTCTGCCAGGAAGCCCTCCTTCAGCCCACTCATGGGAGAAGGCTTGAGAAGACAGAGGAGACATGCAGCATGCTTCAGTACCAGCCTGCCTCAGCTGGTAGATTATCAGAGCTCTTACCATCTGTGGGTCTCTTTGCCTAAGGTTTTGCAGAACTGCAGACAGACATGACAGACCTGACCAAGGAGCTGAATCGTAGCCAAGGGATCCCGTTCCTGGAGTACAAGCACTTTGTGACCCGGACGTTCTTCCCTAAAGTAAGGCCATTCTGCACCCGATCACTACAGTTGCTTCCTACCCAGATCAGGGCTCTGCTTTCCCTCAGCCAAAGGGTTATTACAGTGTTACAAAATCATTCCTCTGTCATATATTTAGATGTCATATATTTCAGCCTTAATTATCATCAACACTGGAGCCAGAGCTCCTGGGCTGCGGAGCAAGGTTAGGATGCTTGGTATGGCTGCAGCCTGGCAGAGCTGGAAGGCACAGGGCACAGCTCTGGGAGCCATGTTAGCTCACCAGCATGGTGCTGCTGGACATCCTTCTCTGAAAGCTGTGCCTCTCACATGAGGAGATGGTGCTGGGGGCACTCCGTTCTCCCCAGAGGCTTCAGCTGCAACCTGCTGTCTGCTGGGAGAAAGCTAATGCTGCAGGGCACCTCCAACCAGTGCTCAGTGAGAGGTGGCTTTATGTTCCACACAGCGTTCCTCCACAGTTTTTCAGCTGCGCTGCCACTTCTCAGAGCTCATTAGATGTCTCTGTCTCCCTTTGTCACCCCTCCCACAGTGGCTGGCATACGGTGCCCGCAGCACGGTGCCCCTCGAGCATGCGGTCTGGGTCTGTCTGCCCAGAGCCCTCCTCCGGGGCAGCACAGATGTGCTGGTGCCGTGATTTGTTTCACCAGCTGCTCTGCCATGTTGCTGTGTGCTGCTAATCGTGGCTGTATTTCACCCCTGAGGCTGTTGCATTTTGGTGGTGAGGAGTGAGAGGATGATTTATAACTACAGAGTGTTTCATTACAAGTTACTGCTCAGGTTTTGAAGTTACCCATTCTGCACACTAGACTCTTTAAGATTCAGGCTGCTGTATGAATGTTAGAGATTGAAGCATTTTTCCCATCTGTTTCAGAAGTTACATACGTTAAGACACCCAGAACTTCTCTATTTTGACTTACTCTTCCATAATGCTTTCTCTTCTGGGGTTTTCTAGCTGTCAAATTGGTCTATTTGCAGTCTCCCCACTCTAACAGGCTCGTGTCTGGCTCAGACATCTGCGTCCCCTTATTCTTGTGTTTGCTCATTCGAGACACTCTTGGAAAGTGTGCAAAGGCTTTACAAACCATTCCAGTGTGTTTCTCTGTAATGGGCGGTAGTTCTGAAGGCGTTCCTCTGTCTCGGTCCCTTGTGGTGTGTGGCACACGAGGTGGTCTCTGTCCCTCTGCTGATGGCTGTGTTTGGTTGTGTTGCAGTGTTCCTCGCTCTATGAGGAGTGCTACGTTCTGCCCTCCCAGCAGCTCAGCTCCCAGGTGGGCTCCCAGGTCCAGGAAACCCATCCGCTTCTGGTGGGGGAATGGAAAGTGAGTAACCCACTAACAAAACAAATGTTCTTCAGTGGTTGCTAACCATACTCGCATGTGTTGACAGTGCCATGCATTTTCTTGTGGCATGTGGGGAATGCTTGATTGCTCAAAACAATTAACACATACCAGCGTTGGATCAGCGTTTACTGGTTGGAGAAGAGAGATCTGTGAAATTCTGCTCTCACATGAAGGAGCTGTGTCCTGAGCCCCTCCCAGCTCCACTGTGAGCTTTCTTCCTAGGCGTACCACAGCATATGTCACCTTCAGTTCCGTACACAGTTCTTCATAAAAAAGATTAATTACAAGTGAGGACTCACTGTAAGCCGTTGTTGTCCCAGAGCTGGGTTTTGGATGAACAAGAGTCAGGAAGTGAAGAATCAGCAAGTCATTTAGGTTGAAGGGAGATCTGCTTATAGCAGCTCCAAGTAGGTCAGGTTGCTGAGGGCCATGTCCAGCTGAATGTTGAGATATCTTCAAGGATGGAAGTCCCACAGTCCCTCAGGGCTTTTCCTACTGCCTGATGACCATAAAGGTGGAAACTTCTTATATTTAATTAGTGTCCCAGGCTCCAGTTGGGGTCCCTTTCCTCTAATCCTATCACAGTCTGAGCCTAGCTCTATCTTCTCTACCCTGACACGGTGCAGTTGAAGACTGCAGGAAGTTATCCTCTTCTCAAGGCTGAATAAGCACCATCTCTCTCTGCCTCTCCTTCTACACAACTGCCCCCTAATTGTTTGGCACCCTCTGTTGTACTTGCTCTGATTTGTCAGCATCCACTTGGCAGTGGGGAGCCCAGAACTGGGCACATTACTCCAGTTGGTCTCACAAGTGCTGAATAGAGAGGGGCAGTGGCCTGGTGGCTGTGCTGCCTCAGATGCAGCCCGGATTTCAGTCGTGCCTTCACCAGGAAAGCAGTCTGGCTAGTGCCAAGCAGAGAGCATGGAGGTCTCAGCACAGTGCTCTGTGCTTAGCAGGGACATCCTTGAAGCCAGGTAGGATAGAAGTTGTGGTGGGGGGAAAAGGAGCAGTGTTTTTCTCATTCTGCTTTCTAATTTTATTGTCTAGATCCCTGAAAGCTGCAGACCCAATATGGAAGAAGGAATCTCACTGTTCTCTACCTTGCTCAACAACAAGCACTTTCTCATCGTTTTTGTCCATGCTCTTGAACAACAGAAGGACTTTGCTGTTAGGGACAGGTATGAGCTCCAGCAGACTGCAAAGCCACGCTCATCTGAGAGGAGGTCCATGTGCCCCACAGGAAGCCTAGCAGTGGGACTGCTGCCTCACAGTCTCTGCTCTGAAGGGAGGCTCCATGGCTCCTGCCTGGTCCTATGAGGCTGCTGAGTGTGTCTCTTGTTCTACATGGACATTTTCCATCAGCCTGTGGTTTTCAGGCACTGATCATCTATGCTAAATTTCAACCAGAGACCTGGCAGCTGGACAAGACTGATTTGTTCCTAAACTCTATGCTCTAAGTAATCCAGCTGCTATCTTGAGCCATGCATTGCAGCTGAGGGTTACAACTGGCCTCCCAGTTTTCTTTTAGAAATGGGCAGCCAAAGGCCTCCATTTTCTTGCAAAGCACCAAAAGGTGCAACATAGGATGTGCTCTTGCAGTGTTTATATTCCTGAACGCATATGGTTTGCCAATAAGAGTGTGTGAGTTGGTCTGAGGTCCATCGGCACAGAAAGAGCCTGTGGAGTTTAGCACCTTTGAGAGAGCCTGCAGAAACTGTCACAAATACTGCCTTCATGTTTTTTAAGCTAGTTAACAGTTTAGTGTTGTGGCCTCAGTGCTTGATTCATACACAGTTCTTTTTTTCAGGTGTAACCTGGCCTCCCTGCTTACTATTGCATTGCATGGTAAACTGGAATATTACACCAGCATCATGAAGGACCTCCTGGTGGATCTAATAGATGCTTCAGCTTCCAAAAACCCCAAGCTGATGCTGAGGAGAACTGAGTCTGTGGTAGAGAAGATGCTCACCAACTGGATGTCCATCTGCATGTACAGCTATCTCAGGGTAAGTGAACCAGATGAATGTATTGTAGGTGCATTGCACGCGGGAGTAACAAGGGACATTGAGTCAGCTGGTCCTAAATATTTGCCTGTTGTGCCAGTTACCTTGTCACTAATGGCTGACAAACTCCAACAGATTGAAAGTTCGAGTGTAAAAAGGCAACTGGAAGTTTGGTTGGTTCTGGTGACTTGATGGGATCAGTCTTTACAGCAGGCTTCCTATTGCGGCTGCTTTTTGTAAGGCCAGGGCCCTACTAGCATCTGTTACCATGGTTGAGAAGAGAGCCACGGGGGAGTTGGAAAACAACCACAATAGCTTGAGGTTTGCAGAACAGTGCCAGCTATTTGTTGTTTTCTCTGACCAGCTCGGATAGCCATACTGATGGTTGCCAGCTAGTTCAGCATTTTGCTTGAGCACAGCACCCCACAGGAGGGGATCGTGGCGTGGGGCAGGAAGGCTGCTGTGCTGTCCGTGCTCATCTGGGCTGGGGCTTCTTGTGCTGGGCATGTCCTTGCGCTGCCACACTGCCCAGGCGGTCTTAGCAAGAGAGGAGGATGTCCAGAAGCCTGACTGTCTTCCTACATAACTGAAAGGAATATATTTGGCATCTCAGAGCGTCTCCATCTGCTCAGTGCTTTATCTCCAATGCTTGCCAGCTCTGGTTGGAATTTCTCAGAAGAGTTGAGCAATAACATAATTGATTCCACAACAGCTAATTGGAGGACACCCCATTATACCCACAGGGGAAAGCCTGAAGAGGCCTTTAGAAAAATCGCTTTTTCAAAGTGTTTGCTGTAGTCACAGAAGCAATACTGCATTGTCTTCATACATATCATAATGTCTTCTGATCCCAGCTGAAGATCATTTTTTGTTCTAAAGCTTATGGCTTTGTAGTTCTTAATCTTTCATTCTAGCTCACATAATTATGAACTATAATGAAAGAAAAGTCACAGGAACAAGTAGGATTGCCTGTGCCAACGGAGCATGGCTTTCCAGCCTGTCAGAGAAAAAAAGAGTGAATTTGTGATTATTTTTTTTAATCTTTCACTTTTGTGGCTGTAGCTTAACCATTGGGTGGGAAAAATTGCTGATCTCTTCTCTTGGAGAGCAGAGCCCTCGTATGAGTTATCTTATCCTGCTCTGGTGATGCTAAAAATGGCCATTGTACAAGAAGGCTTTCTCAGGGAAAAAAAAAAAAAAAAAAAGAGGAAAGAAAGTTAATTCTTAACCACACAGGCTGAGGACATGGGCCTGATACAGAGCTAATTATCAGCTCCCAAGTGCCTGCACCAGCCCTCCTGTGGCCATGGCAGTCCCGGTGCAGAGCTGGGGCCAGGAGCAGGGCTGGGGCTGCCTGTAATGAGCAGGGCTGGTGCCAGCCATGAGCTGAAGCTGTGTGGACATCAGAGTGGCATGGTCAGAGGGATGGTGAAATAGCCAAGCTAGAACCCTAGTTTGGCAGAAGATCCCGAGTTGGAAGGAGCCTGCAGGGATCAAGTCCAGCTCCTGCCTATGTATGGCAACACCCAAACCCGATGCCTGAGAGCAGTGTCCAATTGCTCCCTGAGCTCTGGTAGCATGGGGCTGCCCTGGGGAGCCTGTTTCATACCCACTGCCCTCTGGTGCAGAGCCTTTTCCCAGTGCCCAGGCTGACCCTTCCTTGGTGCATTTCCATGCTGTGCTGGCATGAACAAAGTGCAATGAAGATTTATTTCCAAGAGCCGTGCACATCATGTGCTTGTGGTGGAGGTGGGGGACCCCATTGGAGGAGAGGCTGCTGACATGGAGAGGAAGAAGCTCTGTCTGTCCCTTCAGGATTGGGCTCCAAATGGATGCTGTGCACAGGGATGGAGGGCTCTCAGCAGTCCGAGCAGAACTGGTGCCTTCCCCACTGCAAAAGCCAAGCATGGGGCCACTGAAGCACTCCCTGCCCACGGGCTGCTTCTTACTCAGGGCAACTTAAGTATTAGTGACAGTCAGGCACCTCCCATGTGCCTTGCATCCCTCTGGGTCAAACTGTTGCCTTCAGAGAGGCATTCCTTGGTTAAAAAGAGTCCTGCCTGCCTGCAGCACTGTGCTGTCAGACGTGTGACGATGGGTCTGGTTCTCATTCCTGAATGATCTCCATTAATCACAACATCTATTCGAAACAGCTGCTACAAAGGTCCCTGCCATTGTTCAGTGGAAAAATTCCAAGGGCTTGTATTTTCCCTTGTAAGTCAACGCTACATGCTCAAAACATTTGTTTCATATTAATGCTGTGACTAGCAGTCCGTCCGCTTGTGTTTTGGGCGAAAATGATCTGGAGGAGCTGTCTTCAGCTGGGAAGAAGAGGTGGCCACAGCCACTCACAGCTGCACATGTGGAGGACACCTGAAAGCAGAGGGTTTGCCCCTCTGAAGGGTGACAGCATGCAGGAGCTGTCATAGAAGGCAGCAGGAGACTTGTTCCTCGGGGTTGGAATCAGTGAAGGCTTGAAAACATGCATTTGCACGATGGATGCAGATCTTGGTTTCTGCAAAACTGTGAGCTTCACCAATGAAGTGTCTGTGCTTTCTGATACCACGTCAATGGAAAATGCTGAGAACCTCTTCCCCCTGCGATCCTTTGCACCGTTCTGCCCAGCCCCTTGGGGTGGGGGCTGGTGGCTGGATTAAAGCTGATGCCCTGGGACACAGTGCTCACATCTGTGCCCACACTTCCCAAAGTTTTGTGCGGAGGATGGAGCTGGAACTGTATTTGTCATATTACCCAAATAGATTTCATCCCCAAATTAGCTGGCACCTGCGAGAAGCAGCTGCTTTCTGTGTTTCCCTCAAGCCAGCCTCACCAGGACTTATTTCAAATGACTGTGGAGTGTTCCCAGAGGACATCTCTGATGACTTGTTGGCCTTGTTAATGGAGCAGCGACACTGAATCCAGTCTGTGCTCTGAACCTTCTTCCCAAGTGCATAGAACCTTTGCCTCCCACGCGTGCACGAAGCAGTGCCAGCAGAGCAGTGTGCTCCATCACTGCGGGCTTATTGCAGCGCCCCGATAGCTTTAAGAGCTGGTAATGGTTCAGTCAGAACTGAAAATGAAGCCTCATTAAAATACATTCACAATAGGAGGGAGAAAAGAAGGCCCCAGACAGAGTGTGGTTTTTTAAATCATTTTTGTCCTGAATCAGCGCTGCTCTCTTCTGGTTGAAGTTCCTTTCTCCCAAGTAGCCAGCTCCGGAGACACTGCTGGTTTGTTTCCAGAAGCATTTTCTGAACAATGCTCGAGGTTTCCAGGCCTGCCGTGTTATCTGCAGCCCCTGCCTGACCGCCCTTCTTTCCTCTCTTTGAAACTTGCAGTCTGATCAGCGCTTCTGTGGATTTCCATAGCGTCCCACAGTTCCTGGGTCTGAAAGCCAAGAAGGCAAACAGAAATAGCATCTCGCAGGCTGAGCTGCCATTTGCTTCCTATGCAGTGCATCCTGAGGACAGAGCTGGTTCATCCACACACCACACAGGGTCTGAGCACACACTGCGCTGCCCCTCTGCTCTGAGTGCACGCCCAGGACGCTGCCATGTGCTCAGCGTGACCCAGGGAGCACTGCTGGCTCCAGGCAGTGAGGAGCCCCTGTAGCTGTGGGACTCATTTGGCACTGTGTCATGGTCCTCAGCCTCCTCCCTTCCCACTGTGTCTGAAGCAGTATCCCTAGTAGGACAGGGCAGGCTCCAGAGCTGGCTCTGAATCTTGGGGTGGTCTCCCCGCACGTCTGAGCACCATGTCACGGGCAGTGTGTCAGCTCACGAGCAGTGTGTCAGCACCCCTTGCATTGGGCCGGCACGGCAGCACTCCCATTTGCATCGCACAAGTGGTGGAAGCAAGCAGTGAGACCTGGGCACCTCTGTGTTGGCATCACCCCTGCCTGCTAGCTTACCATCCCACCTTTCCCTCACATGCTGACTTTTGTTCCATCCTGCATTTTGCTCATGGTCCTCAGCTCCTCCACGTGTTTCTGTGCCTTTCTCCAGCACTGCAGAGCCCGTGCGCCGCGGTGGTGCTCTGAGGGAGCACTGCAGGATGTCCTTACATCCCAGCAGGAGACCCAGGGAGCTGCCCCACGTCCATGAAAGCCCTGCCTTGGGAAAATAAAGCGTGTGCACCGTGGCACAGATGGTGCGTGCCCACCCACAGCCCTGCTGCGGCCCGAACGCTGAAGGCAGCCGAATCAAAATTGACATCGAGCTAATTGCTTCAGCAATTATAAGGCAATTAGAATAAAAGAATCACCGAGTCTTAATTAAGAAGCAGATTGAACAGGATTTAGCAGCTCCTAGCTGAGAAATACCCGAACCATCCGATATCTGTTGTCTCAAGCAGGATTTCAGATGCCTGCGCAGGGGTGCGATGGTCGGAAAGTACAGGGATGTGCAGTCATTTGCATTTGCCTCATCTGAAGGAAATTGCACATGAACATTAGGGAGAATGGGATGTACTCCAGCACTGAAATGTTTTCTAAGAAAATAACTTGTGTTTTATTTGCACATTGGTGTAGCAGACGTAAGTGGATCAGAAATGTGTCATTGCACCATGTCGCTGAACCGCGCCACAGATCGCTGGTCCCTGTTAGGATCCGTGTTCTTGTTGCAGCACTGTCACAGTTCACAGCTCTCCTGTAAGATGAAGTTTGACAAATGTAACGAGCTAGCTGCCATGTTTGCTTGTTGTCGCATGGGAACAGCATGGCTGACTCTGATCTTTCTCTTTTGCTGCCGTCAGGGCTCTGCTGTGCTATGAGAAATACGAGTGTTGCTTCCCAGAGCTGCAGGATGCACAGTGGCCTCGCTCCCACAGATCTCAGTGGCAAACCAGGCAGTGCAAAGAGGACTTTGGCCAGCACCTTTATGAGGAAGCTGGCACCCATGAGTCCCTCTAGACCTGGGTTTCTGTGCAGAGCCTGTCCTGGATGCACTGACATGTCTGGTGCTGATATGGGCTTCCCTCCCTTTCCCCAGGAGACAGTCGGAGAGCCGTTCTTCCTGCTGATCTGTGCCATCAAGCAGCAGATCAACAAAGGCTCCATCGATGCCATCACAGGGAAGGCCAGGTACACCCTCAACGAGGAGTGGCTCCTGCGGGAGAACATCGAAGCCAAGCCAAGGGTGAGTACCCGAGGTCGGCTGGTCCGGGAGGGGGCTCGTGCCTCAGTGAGAGTTATTGCCTGTTCACTGCAGAATACGGCTCACAGTGACTGCTGATCTGCATGGCTGGGCTTTGTGGTCACCAATGTGGCTCCAGTTAGCGGTGGAGGGAGGCAGGGAGATTTGTTCTGCCCTATTCAGAAAGGGAAAGCAAATCAGCATCTGTGCTCCCTGTGAGAAGGTGCTGTCCCAGCCTCGCATGGCAGGCTGCGGGCAGGGCGTCTCAGAATGGTGCTGCAAAGCAGTCTGCAAATTACCTCTTGCAGGGCTTAGGCAGAGCTGTGCGTGTGGAAGGCTTTTTCCCTTCAGTGTTGGGCAGAGAATTCGGTAGATGCCTCTCTAGAGCCTGGCTCAAACCCTGCTTCCAATTACCGCATAGATCTGCAGCAGTTCTGCTGAAGTCCATGGATTGCCCCAGATGTGCATCACCGTAACACAGAGCAGGTTCCTGCTCCACATCCTCTCCGATTCCTGTTACCGACTGACCTGTAAATTTACAGCACAGAAAAGAGAGGTTAGCAGCAGGGCACCAAGTATTGGATTTCCTGGCAGGAATGGTAATTCCGTGTGTCTGAGCAGGAGCAGTGCGGCTGCTCCCTGCTTTGTGGGAAGAGAAGCAAAATGATGAGCTGAGCACTGGAGGAAGGCGACCATCTGCAGGGCTGGTGCTAGCTCACTGCCAGTCCCCTGCTCTGGGAATGCCCACGCGACACCAGACTTGCTCCTTAGTGTGCTCAAAGCTTGTTTACACCAGAGAGCTAAGCCCGTTGTGTCAGGCAGCCCCACTGGTGACTGGTCAGAGCTGAGCATGTGGTGGCGGTGGGGGCCGACCTCCTTCCTGCCTTGGAGGTGGTCTCTGCACATCAGGGCTCAGACCCATTAGCAGGGCAGCGGGAGAGCAGGGTGCAGCATTGCTCCGTGTCCTCTTGGCTGTATCCATAAATTGAACCTTTCAGTTGCCAGGGGCCATAAATCAGCACTTTTGTTAGCAGCAGATGACAGCCTTTGTTCAGCCTGACTTCAGCCCCAGAGCTCTGCGCATCCATGGGAGCCCCACTCACCCCTAACATGGCCTCTGCCCACAGAACCTCAACGTCTCCTTCCAAGGCTGCGGGATGGACTCCCTGAGCGTCAGGGCCATGGACACAGACACGCTCAGCCAAGTGAAGGAGAAGATCCTGGAGGCCTTCTGCAAGAATGTCCCCTACTCCCAATGGCCGAGAGTGGAAGACGTTGACCTTGGTAGGGTGTGCTGGGCAGGCTGCACCTCCAGATGAGGGAGCTGATGTTGCACAGCAGCCCCTGGCATCTCTTGAAGGGTGCTGGGTGGGGGAGCACTGGTGAGAGGGCAGGCTGGAGGCAGCTTTATCCTCAGAGTGGTCTTTGGGAATAAGTGATGGGACCAGCAGCAGGGAGCTGTGTCACTCGCAAGCAGCTTTAGAAAAGCCTGAGCTGAGCAGAAGGGTGCTTGGATTTCCACTCTTTGAAGCCTAGTGTTAATCCCAGGAGTGGATGTATCCTCTAAAACTCTTGGGCCTGAACATGGCTCATTAATGGCTCCACAAGCAGTTATAAATGAGCCCATGGAAGCCTGTCTGGCCGTGGGTTTGGTTGTGTCACTTATCTACCCTGTGGCCAACTCCTTATTGTAGAATTTAAGAAGGATCCAAGCCCAGTGCTTTGAGGAGGAAACCACTCTGGCCTCGTGCCTGCATGCCGTGCGGGGCCGTGGCTAACTGCCAGAGGTGTCCTCCTGCAGGGACTGCTGGGCTGAGCCCCGCTCCTCACCCCAGTGCCTGGGCTGTGTCCCCCTGTCCTCACGGGCTCTGCCCCTCAGGAGCCACCACCGACCTTCGGTGACCCCGCGTGCAGCCCCACAGTGCCGTGGCCGCGGGGTGCTCCCAGAAGCAGGTCCCAGCTGCCCCGCTGCCCGCTCACCTCTGCCCTCCCCACACAGAGTGGTTTGCCACCAGCACCGACAGCTACATCCTGCGGGACCTTGACGACACCTCGGTGGTGGAGGACGGCAGGAAGAAGCTCAACACGCTGGCGCACTACAAGGTAAATCTGCGGTGTGCTGCAGAGAAGCTGTGCTTCCTCAGAGCCTGCCTGGCCCCAGGGAGAGCAGCACTTCCCCCCCAAAAAACAGGATTATTGGGGCCAAGCAGGAAGGTTGCCATAGCTCCGCGAGAGCTTCCGGGGAATAGACATCTGCCCTGGCGAGAAGCTTGTTAATATTGCAACACACTGAAACTAATTAAACACTCTTCATGCAAAACAAGTTATTACTGACAACAGAAAGAACAGGAAAAAAAAGAAAGAAAAAGATCCTATTTCCAGTGGCCTCAGCTCAGCTGGTGGGTACTGCCGAGCTCTCGGGCCGTGCCCTGTGTGGCTGGAGCTGCTGCTGCCCTCGGAGCGGGGCTGGGGATGCCGCTGAGCAGCGGAGGCCAAAAACGTGGGGCAATGCGGTGGAGCAAATTGTTCTGTTGACCAGTTTTCTTTTTAAAACTAAATGAAACCAGAAAGTTTATTTGGCTTCCCCGTTCCCTGGTATGCCTGGAAGCATAATCCTCATCACTAGTCTGCAACAGCGCATGGAAAATCAAAGCTGCGTGCTGATGAGCGCCATTATTTGTGTAGCAGCAGTGCTGCTCCTGGCGCGGTGCCGCTGTGCTGGGAGCCGGGCACAGAACAAAGAGCAGCCCCTGCCCTGCGGGCTCCTGCTGCCTGCTGGGAAAGGCCAAGCAGTGCCTGCACAGCTCAGTGCTCTTTCTTCTTCAAGTTACCTGCTGTGGACATGCCAAAACTTTATCTTGGGTACATGTATTTGCCCAATTCCCTTTGGATTTGAGGGCATCGCCGTCTTGTATTTGCACTTTAAAAGCCTTTCCCAGTAGGGCAGCACGCTGCTGCCAGTTCCCACGCTGAGAAGCAGGGGCAGGGCGGTGGCGGGGTGCCCGTGTTTGGCATCAGATCCCCAGGGCCGGGAGCTGCCTGGCACTCACCGACGGCCACGCTCCCCTCTGCAGATCCCCGAAGGAGCATCGTTGGCCATGAGCCTGTCGGACAAGAAGGACGGCACGCTGAGCAGAGGTAAGGCCTGTTCCCTGTGGCAGCAGCACCTGCATGTTTCAATGGGGCTCTGAGGTGATGCTGAGAACTGGCAGCCACGTGCCCCAGGCCCTGCAGTGTGATGCAGTGCGGTGTGATCCTGTGCTGAGGTCACTGGGCGCAGAAACCCCAGCTGGGCACCACTGCTTCTTGGGGATAAGCAAACACGTGTCCTTGTGGGTGGAGTGTTCTGACTGAGCTATTGTATCCCTCTTGTTCTTCACAGTGAAGGATTTGGACTCGGAGAAGTACTTCCACTTAGTGAGTATCCTGCTCTGCATGTGGCCGTGGGCATTGCTGTGTGGCACCATGTGGCTGCTGGGACAGCTCCTGGCCACACACTGCTCCTGGCGGCAGCACGGGGCAACCGGGTGCTTACCTTAGTCTGGCTGTTGTCTGTGTGTCAACACTTTTGTCCTTACAAAGACTGCCCATTAACAGAGTGAGAGGATACTGCCGCTGCTTCGGCGCAGGGTGTGCAGAGCCGTGGGTGCGGGCAGTGGGCAGCCTGAGCTGGCGGGGGGCAGCCAGCCCACAGCAAAGATGGGGCTGGGAGGGCTTACAACCAATCCATTCTTTGATTCTGGGTTTGCAGCTCAGAGAAGCTGCCCTGCCATGCTGCAGCGATAGCAGAGGTGTGATTTGAGCTAGCTGAGACCCAGCAGGGCTGGGGCGGGAGGTGGGGCAGACAGCCCCCAGGCCTGTGCTCACCTTGGTGGCAGGACATGACCCCCAGGTGCTGGTAGCCTGAATACTGCTGGGAGCGAAGGTGGCCAGAGGGGAGTGTGTGGTGATCTTTCTTCTCACCTGCAGGGAAGTCTCTGGGCTCCCATTTTTTTTACTGTTTGTGATGAAAGAAAAGAAAATATTTTCAGCCTCGCTGATACTGTCTTAATTCATCTCCTTGGGCTTAAGCATCAGGTGTGATGAACCCGCTGGATCAGCAGTCATTAGTTCTCTTCACAGAGGCCCTAACTGGAGCAGAAAGGTTATCTGTAGAAAAGCTTTAGCACTGTGGGACATAATGAAAAATTACCAAGACAGCGCAGTGATTGCTGTGGCCTGATCCAGCCGTCAGCAGCCAGAGTTCAGCACTGTGATGTGAGCGTGGAGCAGGGCTGCCAGGAGCGTCCCGCAGCCTCGGAGCAGTCACCTCGCAGGAGCTGTTGGCATTCTGCCCCTTCCCAGGGCCGCAGAAATTTATTAGTTCCTGCTTGTGCACCGCTCCAAATCGACGAAGTGCTAAATGCTGTTAAAAGCTGTTATGAGAAAAAGTGTTACAGACAACAACGGTATTTTATAGCTCAGGCTTTTTTCTCTGCTAAGTTTTCCATGCTCAGATGGAGTACAGACACACAATGCACGCACGCACACATCTACACAGAGCGAGGAGGGAGAGGGGACAGGAAACCAAATGTGCGCATCTGAAACAATGCCAAGATGTACTTAAATGGTCATTATAGGATGGTAATTAACTGACCTGACCGGCAGAATATTTATTTTTGTTTTTAAAAAGGCCAGAGTAGGAATATTGGCTGATTGCTCTTGCATTTTTTCCAAGCCTAAGAAAAGCTGCTTTCCGTGGAAGCCTTTCTGCTTTGTTTCTGGGAAACTAAACTGCAGCCACACAGGAGCACTTCACAGGGGCCAGAAAGGCAAACAGGCTGGCTTACACAGGGAGGCTGATGGTTTCCTTTCCTTTGTCTAGATTGAGAGAGACAATGAAGCGAGCAAAAGAGACGAATGTCAGAAAAACTGACCATTATGAGTTATTTTCTTAAAGCCATATAAGGCTGTATTTGTAACACGGTGACTGGTTTTTAATTGGATTCTATATGCGGTTGAAATTCTGTAGTTAAAGGAAAATTCAGTGTGACACATCCAGGGAGGAGCAATCTGAACATATGTTTTGTGTTGGACCAGGTTCTCCCAACCGATGAATCAGTGGAGCACAAGAAGTCCCACAGACAGAGCCATAGGAAGAAGGTCCTGCCAGAGATCTACCTGACCAGGCTGCTGTCTACAAAGGTAGGAGCTGGGGGCACTTCTGCTTACAGCAAGTGGGCTTACTGCTTGTGGTCTGTAGCTCAAAAAACAATTTCAGTCAGGACTGCTGCAGGGCCAGTCACTTCCAAGGAGCTTTGGGACCCGTCTGTCCTGAATGTTTGCAGAGGCTCCAGGGGGCTGCTGGGCTCCTCTGGCTCCTTGGTTCCTCTGCTTCCCCACTCTCCCTGAGAGCAGCACTGCAGCACTGCTGCAGGAGCCCCACGCCATCTCCCTGAGTGCAGGACTGACATCTCCAGACATGAAAGGATGCTGACCGCCTCAGGGCTCACAGTGCGCAGTTCAGACCTGAGCCCGTCTCCCACCGAGTGATCCTGCTGGGAAGAGGGATGGAGGAGGAATGTCTGGGCAGCCTTAATTCAAATTTGGACTTCCCCACTCGCTGCGGGTGCTCAGCTCCAGCAGTTGGGCTCCCAGACCATCTTTAGTCCCAGCATGATGCTTCACTGGAGCAGAGATCACAAGGATGGCCAGCAGTCTCCAGGCTCTTTTGTATTTACTGTGCTGAACAATCACAGATGCGAGATCCCAGCAGTAAGAAAGAAAATCTCAGTGCCAAAAGAAATTAAACCCAAATGCGAGCTAATTATATCACTATGCACAAACAAACCTTTCCCTCCTTGCTTCAGCATCCCCTTCCTCTCGTGGCTTATCCAGCTGGTGGCCAAGTACTTCTCTGGTGTGCAGTCACAGCCTCTCGCATGAGTTTTCAGGGCTCAGGTGCTGCTGCTTTCTGCAGCCCCCACTGTGTGTGCTTGTCCCACAGGGCACGCTGCAGAAGTTCCTGGATGACTTGTTCAAAGCCATTCTCAGCATCCGAGATGACAAGCCGCCTGTGGCCGTGAAGTATTTCTTTGACTTCCTAGAGGAGCAAGCAGAGAAAAGAGGGATCACAGACCCTGACACCATGCACATCTGGAAGACCAACAGGTTTGGAGGAGAAGACCTCTTCTTTCCTTTCTTTCTTCTCTAAGGAGCAGCAACTGCAAAGCCTTGGTGTCCTGGATTAACCACCAGGCTGCTAAAAGCAGAACCAGTGAGGACCATGAAAAACAGGGGGGCTGAAATATAAGAGCAAATGTACGATGGAGAGCTCTTCACAAGCACAGAGCTCTGGGGAGCACAGAGCTGGAAGAGCAGGCATAGGCAGATAAAGGGCAGAAGGAATGGGCACAGTGATACACGTAATTAAGGAGAAACAGAAGAGGGAATGGATGACAGGAGACGGCAAAGATGTAAGCTGTAAGCACTGAAGAATCTGAGATAGATTCCAAAATCACATCAGGTCTTAAAAACCACACAGATTTTAAAATCCTTCTCGTGTCATTTCCAGCTTTCCAAGCCCTGGGGACCCTTCTCCCAACTTCTCTCTGACACCAGGCTCAGGCTGCGTGGTGCTGCTCAGCACCCCAGCATTCTGCCATGGGCACATGGCAGCAGGGGATGCTGGCAGCAGTGTAGACATGATGTGTGGACTGCAAAGCTGCCCAGCCTTCATTACCTTGTTTGCCAGTAGAGCAAAGACCTCTACAGATTTTACTCCCCACGTGCTGAGAAGGGATAGCAGTCAGGGCAGGCAGTGTACTGAACTGTGTTGTGGCCAAAGGAGCCCTGAAGCAACTGGAGAAGAAAATGATGAGAGAGCAGAAAAAAGTATATATGAAATGTATTTCATGGGGCTGGGCTTACCAACAAGACCAGATGGTGGCCAGTGTCAGGGAAAATGGAAAAGGAGCTGACACTTACTACAAAAGAAGTGAGGGAGCCAGACTGGAGAGCCCACACAGCAGAAGTGCTCGTGGCTCCTGCAGCACACACAGCACAGCTGCTGGAGGAGTGTCATGGAGAGGGGCAAACGCTCACCTGGGTAGGGCTGTACGTGCAGCCTGGGCAGGTGCTTGCCCTCCAGCTAGGCAGAGGAGCATGCGCTGCCAGGAGGTGATTAAAGAACAGAACCTGGCTCCTCATTTTCCCTCTCTTTTATTCACATTCTATCATCATCTTTCTGCATTTCCTCCCTCCCTTGGAAATTCGCCCAGCGTGTGTTCCTGCCCTGTTTCCTCCACAGCCTACCCCTGAGGTTTTGGGTCAACATCCTGAAGAACCCCCAGTTTGTCTTCGACATCGACAAGACCGACCACATCGACGCCTGTCTGTCTGTGATCGCCCAGGCCTTCATTGATGCCTGCTCCCTGTCTGACCTGCAGCTGGGCAAGGTACGTCACCGCACGGCTCCGGGCAGCGCGACACAGAGCGGTGCGGGTGGGAGGGGGCTGTCGGGGCAGCCTGGCCCCACAGTGGGCTGAGAGCCACGCGCTCAGTTCTGTGCTGCTGAGGTCTGAATGGATCTGAGGATGAGTTGTCTTCTCCCTCCTGCACCGGGCACATCCTCGCTGCTTTCGCTCTACCTTGGCTGAGTGTGGTGTTGCCATATGAAACTGCCTGATGCCATCAGCTTTATAGCAAATGCAGTACTCACCCCTCGGTGCAGGGCTGGCAGGGGGTCCGGCAGCGAGGGACCGGGACTGCTCAGCACGTCCCCAGGAAACCCCTCCTGGGAGGGATTAGCTCGGAGGAAGATGTAATGAGCGCTCCATTTTTGTTTGTTTGGGTTTGGGACATTTTCTGTGAGTGTTACGAAACACCTTCAGTCTGTCCTTGTGGAGCTGCCGGTGAGGGGAAGAGGGGTCAGCAGGAGTCAGACAGCAGATGGAAACATTTCCCAGGAATACAATAGCGTAAGTGAAGGAACTGTTGAGTAATGTGGGGAGAATAAATCCTCAGCATGAAAATCAGCCTGCATGTACATGCTGTAGACCACTGGGTTGTCCAGGCTCTTCCCCTGGATACAGGATGTCAGCAATGCCACTTCTGATCCTGCAATTGTGAGAGCACATTCACTCCGACACCCACCGTGTGTGAGCAGTTACTAAACCGCTCATCTCATTCTAACACAGGGAGGACAAACCAGGCACAAATGTAAGGAGTAACCCAGAAAGAAGGCAGCATGGGTTTCTGCTGTGTTTCCAAGGGAAAAAAATGTTGTAAGCAGGCTCTGTAACTTGGCTGTATTCCTGCAATGCCTTGTCATTGCATTTGAAAGTAAGCTGCTTTGGGGCCTGGTGCCCATTTCCCCTGCAGCCTTCCCTCAGCAGCTTGCAGTTACCCCTGGCTTCCTTATTTACTACTTGTACAGCAGGGGATGCCGTCTCCATGGCTAGAACCCTGCTGGGCTTGTTTTGTCTGCAGAGCCTTCCTCCCCCTCTCCACCTGCCAGCACCACGGAGCATGTCAGGGCAAGGGGACACATTGATCTTCCTCCCCTCCTGTCCCAGCACCTGGGGCTCTTTTCCCTTTGGGTTACAGTGCTGGAGTCAGCCAGGTTCATTCCCAGGGTAATGATGTCAGCGGGACAGCACTGCCTGGAGGTTAGAATCACTCATGCTTGTGTTAGCAAAGAGTGCAAGTGGGGTTATGCCTGTGCTGGTACCACCCGCTCGTGTGGCTGGGAGGTTAAGACTGCTTTGTCCAAGCTGACATTAATCAAGACAACTCACAGCATTTTCAGTTAATTACTTTCCGTGCACTCAATATAGGTCAGACAGGCTGAGTTAGCCAATGCAAAATAAATCAAAGCTACATTAAACATCCAAGAGCAACATTTCAACTGACAAAGTTCAGCTTTGTTCTTTGGTTTAAATCAAGCTGGCTGCTCCCGAGACCAGTGATGCGCTCAGAACGTCCTTCATTTCCACGTTCCACACGTGGTGCCACGGGGCAGAAGTGGATTACCAAACACAGTGGTGCTACACGCACTTGCAGAGCACTGCCTGCAGCAAACCAGCCCTGACCCACACGGGTTTCAGCCTGTGCTTGCTGCAATTATAACACCACTGGTGGCACAGAGGCCAGGAAGGCAGGCAGGGGATGGCTGCACCCGACGTGCTCTGCCCTCAGCAGTTTGTGCCACGCTCCTGTCTGCTTACAGCCAGGCCCAGAGCTGCTTCCCGAGCCCAGCTGGAGCTGAAGGCCCCGTGTGACAGCCAGTGCTTCAGCCGGGCAGACAGGATAAGAGGCTCTCTCCATCAGAAACAATGCAGAGTCTGACTTCAGTATCTTGCCCTCACTGCAGGACTCCCCGACCAATAAACTGCTGTACGCCAAGGAGATCCCGGAGTACAGGAAGATCGTGCAGCGGTACTACAAGCAGATCCACGACATGCCGCCGCTCAGCGAGCAGGAGATGAACGCTCACCTGGCCGAGGAGTCGCGGGTGAGTTCTGCTGGGGTGAGCGGGCTGCGGGCAGCTCCTGCTTCCACGGGCACTGCAGGGAGCAAACAAGGAGGATATTCTGCCTCAAACTTCCAGACACAAAATTCATCTGACCTAATTCCAAGCATCTTTAGCGACTGTCAGAGCGGCAGTAAACATCCACGAATTCGCTTGAAAGTAACTAGGCTTTGGCACCGCTGGGAGCTTTAAGCAGAATGAAGTGCCAAAGAGCCAGGAATTTGGAAGAGGCTGTGCCGGTCCCCGGCCAGCTGGCCCCTGTGCCGCCAGCCTTCAGTGCTGGCCCCGAGTCCCAGGCAGCCCGCCGGCAGCTGGCAGAGCTCCCTGCCAGCCTGGTACCAGCTCAGGAGCTGGCAGCTGTGCTCCGGATCCCAGCCCTGCCAGCAGTGCACCACGGCTCCCTCAGAACGCAGCCATCTCCCCACGGCAGCTCAGCCTTGGCTGTGGAGCCTGCTTTTCCCTGGGTGCTCCTCTGCACAGCTCTGCCACTGCCCCATCCTTCACAGTACCTCTGAGCGCTGAAGGCTGAACGGGGCTCTCAGACGTGGTCACTTTATAAAGACTCAGACCATCTGTGATGTAAGTAAATGCAGCTTCCTTAAATGAAAAAGGCAAAGCCCAGCTGCATCAATTCAATGGGAATAAAAATAGCCAGTCCAAATCTTCTTTTAATCTTGCTAATGCCTGCAATTGGGCTTGAATTTGCTTGCTGTGTCAGGTTAACCTATCTCCCCTCTTTGTTCTGTCTTTCTGAAGAAATACCGGAATGAGTTCAACACAAACGTCGCCATGGCTGAGATATACAAATACGCCAAGAGATACCGCTCCCAGGTAGGCGGGCGTGGCTGTGCTCAGGCTTGGGCTACCTGCGGGGGGAATAGCAGGGGGTGTTGTGTAACCAAGCAGACAGGTGCCCTGCAGAAAACGGATTATTTTTCTTTGCACAGTCCCATGCATGTATGTAATACGTGCACACAGGTGCATCTACTCTCCCATCCTTTGGTTGAAAACTTTATAGGAGCAAAGGCCAGCTCTTCCCAGCTGTTTGTAGCAGTGCTTGGCTGGGCAAGATTGGAGCAGGGCTGGCCAATGCACAGACTGCTCCAGTCCTCTGATGCTCACAGGAGCAGGGATGCAGTCCCCAGTATTACCCTCACTGCTCTGCTCTGTGCAGCCCTGGCTGTGACCCAGCACCCAGCCCACTGAGCCCTGCCCCACAGGGCCAGCTCTGTGCTAGGAGGTTCCCTGCAGGGTTTTCTGTTGCATTCTCTCCCTCTGTGTAAGTCTGAGCGCGGGGACTCAGCCAAACCCTGCTGCACCTTGAGGGTGTGGGGCTGTGTCCGTACTAGGTTCTCCATCCTGGCTCCAGCTGGGATTGAGGCGTTACGGGGCAGCTGGGGGAGCAGGGCTGGCAGATGGGGCCCCATGCTGCCCACCCCTCATGTGCCCACGTCTCCTGCAGATTGTGGCCGCCCTGGACTCCAACCCCACTACAAAGCGCACCCAGCTCCAGCACAAGTTTGAGCAAGTGATTGCACTCATGGAGGACAACATCTACGAGTGCTGCAGTGAAGCCTAGGCTGACCACAGCCTGGGAAGTGACCCCTAGGGTACACTGCTGTAGGAACCTGCCTTGACCATGGAGACACCTTGGGCCATGTCCACGAGGGTCTTTCTCAAACCAGCCTTGTGGCAGCAGCGGGCCTTGGCTGCATCCAGAGAGCTCCCTCACGTACCAAGAAGCCACAGACACCCTTTGTGCAGCTAGAAGACTGTCTGGTCAGCACTGTGGCACCCATAACTTACTGCTGTTGCAAGCCAGAAATGAAGACACAACACCTGCGGTGAGCTCGGTTCACCACTTCTCAGTAATTAGTTCCTGAGCAGCTGGCTCCCCACATCCCTGTCTGCATTCCTCATGGACAAGACCAGGCTGCAGAAGCCATAACGAAATGGCAGCCTCAGGGAGTAACAAGCAGAGATGGCAGAGGCCATCAGAGCAATGGCAGTGCTCTCTCCGTTCCACACCATCCCTCCAACATCGGCGTTTTGACACCATGGACAATCAGCTATTCACTACTGCTGCATTCTGTGTATTTTTGTGCCTTTTAATTTTTGTATTGTATGTGCAAACACAACCACTCCATTTGAGATTTGGGCAACCCAGGGAACTGGGGGTGAGTTAAAGCAGTTGCTTCTTATGTAGCTGGGGAATGCTGAAAGCACTTTATCCCCTGACAGTAACAGCTGCTGGCTGGAGGGACTGCATTGCACGTTGGTATGGGAAAGACTGTTCTGCCTTCCCTCGGTTCCCCAACCTGTGTACAGTGAACTGCAGTGTGCAGTAGGGTAGGCAGATATCCCCAGCTCCAGGCAGCTGGGCACAGGCATCACTTCCACCTGCAAGCAGAGGAGCAGGCACCAGTGGGTAAGGGAAGGACCTCTGCCCCTCCCTCCGCTCTCCCCGCCCTACTGGCTGCGTGCTTGAGCTCATATCACCAGAATGTGATCACCATGACATGATCACCAGAATCTGACAGAGCAGAACTGAGCCACATGCAGGGCAGAACATCCAGGTATCGTCCTTCCCTCCTCTGCCCCACTCGCTCCAATACATCACTGATCATCACCGGAAGCAGGCCAGTGCTCCAGAGGGCTGTTCCTAAGGCAGCTTGCTTTGCTTGTATTGAAGCCAGCACACCATGGTTACCACCCAAGAGCAACAGGAGTGGTTTTGTGACATGTTCAGTTTGTCAGCCCAAAAGGCATGCGACCCATCCTCGTCCCTATGGCAGCAAGATGCTCTCACTCACACAAGCCAGCAGAGCAGGTCAGGTATCACAAGCTGCAGAGGTAGGGAGCGTCACTCCACATAGCGATGTCAGCAGAGTCCCACTGCAGAGACAAACAGAACTTGTGTGAGCCCCAGGAGCTCCCCTGCTGTCCTGCAGCATCTGCCAGGGCCCATCCCAGCTTGGCATCCGTTTCCATCTCCTCTCTTCTGGCAGCTTCTGATCTGCAGCCAGGGCAGCCATGCCTGCTCTGGTCTTCTCCAGCATCACTCAGGCCCCTCTTCAGAGCCTGGACCACACGTCTGAAGCCAGCACTCTCCCACACAGACAAAGGCAACCTGCCCGTGAAAGGTAAACCTAGCTGTAGCTGTAGGCACCACATTTCCAAACTTCCAAATATGTATTTAAAAGTGACTACCTCAGTCCAGGGAAGGCCTCAAGGTGAGCCTCCATTCCTCCTCCAGCTGGCAAGGACACAGCCTGGTCCACCAAACCCCTCCTGGGGGACTCTGCTGCGGGCAGGTGGTCGCGCCCCACGTCTCCATAGCACCGCATCCGTCCCAAGTCAGAGCGTCAGAGCTGTGTATGTGTATATAGATATCTATTTTAAAACAAATCATAGACTTTATCCAGTATGTTAAAAGGGGGCAGGGAGGGGAGGGAAAGAAAACAGGATTTGTTTGGGGCTTTGTGTTTTTTTGTTTTTTTTTAAAGAAGATCTACAGAAGAAGTACACACACTGTAGAGGTTTCAATGTCTTTGCTGAGGATGTGGTTTCAGAATAGACACTAACAATGTAGCTGGGCTACATTTTATTTTGAAAGTGATTTCACATGCAAAAAAAAAAAAAAAAAAAATCTTGATTTTTTTTTCTTTAGAAACTGTGAATAGTTGCCATAGATATAGACAGGCCCAGCACAGGGAAGGGGAGAGTGGGAAGGACCAGGGTTGTAGGGAACGTCGATCTTGGCTGGAGGTGAGGAAAGGGCCATGGAGCAACAGCCCCATGTCATTACAGGAGAAGGGCACGGGTGAGGCAGCATGAGTGTGATTTGTCTGCAGGAGATGTGACTGGGCCAATACTGGGGTCTGTTGCTTTCTTATTTAATAAAAAAATAAAAATAAAAATCCTACAACCATTCTAAAGAGATAATTTTAACAGAGCAGAAGCTTAAGGGTTTGCAGTGTTGCCTTGAACCCCTGAGCCCTTTGTAACATGTTTTTAAACTCTGGCACGTGTTGTGGGTATAGTGCCCTTACCTGCTGTGTAGTGAAAGTGGCAGACTCTTGGAGAAACCTATCTTTGTAATAAAACAAGGTGCTGAAACCCTGTGCAGTGAAGTTCCTGCTCCTGGAGCACACAGGATGCCTGGCACTGAGAGGCTGTCCCTTGCCTGAGATGCCTTCCTCTCATACAGACCACTGTGCTCCTCCAGCGCAGGAGCACTGTTTCCACCTTGTTTCCTCACCCTCTCCGGGCTGCAGCATTCACCACTCCTGCCCAGCATGGCAGGGAGGTCCCACCAGAAGAGGAACTGATGCAGGAGGTAGAACAGCCCCATGAGGACCTGAACAAACCACAGCCTTGCACACCAGGACCAGCATCACTGTGCCAGCGCCTGGGACTGGACACCCTTGTGCTGCCAGGAGCAGCCTTGCAGCCAGCTGTCCCTCCTCCCAGCAAAGGGAACCCAGTGCCTGCTCTGCACTGCCACAGCCCTCCAGGCTCCTGGCCTCAGCAGCGTGACACCATTCCCAGCCTGCAGGGCTCGATAACCGTGGCACTGCTGAAATCCTCTCACTTTCACCCAGTAAAGCTGCTCTTCCTGGACACCATAGGGATTTTCCTGCATTAAAGTTGATTCTCCGTAAAGCTAAACCCACTCACTTAATACGGCCTCTTGAGGAGCCTTATGCTTTATATTCAGTGCCTGGTGAGCAGGACACAGCTCCTGCCCTGCTCTGCTGTGGAACATTTTGTGCTGGCAAGTGGTCATTTGTGAGTTGGACCACCACAGAAAGCACAGCTGAGCTCTGCTGGATCATTGCTGCAGTATCCCTCACCCTGACCCCCGGGAACACAAGTTCAGATTCATTAAAGATGCATCAACACGGCCAAGGCTGAAGTTTAAAAGCAGTTAGTTTGCTCAGCTCTCGCTTAAGCCCCACAGCAAGGCCAGAAGCCTTGGAGGGCATTGGCAAAGCCAGCTGAAGATTAGCTAAATCCTCTTTAGGAAGAGAGTTTTACTTCCACTTACTTTCTCTCACCCAGGAGGACTGTCAACCTTTGTATTATCAGACTGACCTTCACAAGGGCTCTGTTCTGCACAGAGCAGGAGAAATTCAGGCATTTGAAACTATCATATGAAAGCTTTCATACTCTGCCAGCAGAAGCAAGATGAGTCTTGGGGTGGGTACTGTGCACCAAGAGCACGAGCAATCCCTACACTCCGCTGCAGATACCCCAAGCTCTTTTCTGAGCCCTAAAGCACCGCTATCTTCTCTGTTTAATGTGGGTGGATCTTAGGCAGCTCCAGCCACTGCTGTGCACCATGAATGCACCCATCCCCACTGCCCTGGCACTGCTGCCACCTGAGTTCAGGCAGGCCGTAGCACAAGGGCAGCTGGGAAGGTACGAGGCCAGACACATACCCACAGCAGGGCTGTGGGAGTCACAGCCCCACTCTAGTGGGACTGGTGAAGCCTGAGCTTCCCAGGGCCCAGGGGGTGTCACCATATCAAGTCACAGCTCAGAGCCCCCTGCCTGGGCATCACCCAGCCCTGGGGCTCACCACCAGCCTGCATCCCCCCACAGCCAGCAGCTCACCACCACTCCACGAGGCTGCGCACCATCCCATCCTACATGGGGCAAGGTCAGGCTCCGGATTTACCCTGGGCTGGAGGATACGGGCCTCAGGAAATGGGCACGCAGGGCAGGAGTTGTGCTATTCCATGAATCAGACAACCTTTATTAGCAGTGAACGAACAGAGTTAACACCTGGGAATTAAAACCACCTTCTCCCCCAAAGCCCAGGCTCAGCTGGGGACAGTGCTGCTCTGCCAAAGTCCTGGGGCCCCTATGACACCTTCCTGCCAGGGGCTGCCTCCTTCGCTCCAGCCTGCTCCCCCTGGCCGGCACCCAGGGCTGCCCGGGGCTTCGTCGCCTTGCCTTTACCTCCCTTCTTTTTCGAGGCAGCTTCCTGGGCCTCCTCGGGCACCTCCCCTTTGCTCTTGGCTGCTGGGGTCTTCCGGGGTCTCTTCGCCCCAGCGCCTGCAGGGCGGTCCCCGCCGTCCCGTCCCGCACCCTTGGCGGCGGGAGCTGCGGGGGGCCGCGGCCGCCCCTTGCCAGGAGCCCGGGGGGGCTTCGCTCCATCGCTCCCGGGCTTCACCGGCACCGCCGGCTGAGCCTGGAGGGGAGAGAGCGCTTCAGGCTGCTGCCCGCATCCCGGGCACCTCGTCACCCCGCCACACTCACATCTGCGGGCTTCGCCCTCGGCTTCTTCCCCGCTTTCGTCTTCTCCTTGGCAGCGCCTGCGGAGAAGGAGCGGCCGATCAGCGCGGGCACGGCGCCTCGCGGGGGCGCGCCCCGCCCCGCCCCCGTTACCTTTCCCCGCATCGCTCTGCGGCGCCGCGGCGGCTCCGGCGGTCCCGACCGCCGCTCCGCGTCCCGGCTTCGGGGCCGGGCCCTCCCCGGGGTCCTCCCGTCCCGGCGTCCGCTTCTGCGGCGGCCCCGTCGGGGCGAGCTGGGAGCGGGGGAGGGGCAGCGCGTTGGAGCGGCGGGCAGCGCCCGGCCCCGGCCCCGCGGCCCCGGCCCCGCTCACCTTGAAGCGCCCCGTGGCCCCCAGGGCGGAGGAGTTGCGGGGCCGCACGAGGAAGCCGCGGCTCAGCCCGGTCGCCAGCGCCCGCTTCAGCAGATACTTGAGGCGCACGGGGTCCACCGCGGGGTACCTGGCCAGGATGAAGCGCCGGATGGCCACGACCGAAGCGCCCTTCTTCCCGTCCTGCGCCCGCAGAGCCTCGAGCACCATGTGCAGCGTGGGGGGGGTGCCGGGCCCGCCGGCCCCGGGCGAGCAGGCTGGAGAGCCGGGCAGAGCCGGCGGCAGAGGCTGCGGGGAACACGGAACGGCGGCGTGAGCCGGGCGGGCCGCAGCCCTCGAAAGCCCGACGGCGGCCCCGCGCCCGCCCCGGCAAAGGCCCCGACCTGGACGGGGCTCCATGGGGCGCGGCAGCTCTGCTCGCGGCCGCCATCACCTGCGGCTCATTTATATCTGGTCCCGCACGCTAACGAGGGCCGGCGGGCAGCTGCGAGGCGCCGGGCCCTGCCGCGTCGAGCACGAGCGGTGGTCGCCTCGGGCACGCGGCGTGAGCCCGTCCGGGAGCCGCGCCCCGGCCCCACGCGTGTCACAGGGCCGGGCTCGGCGCTGCGGGGCTCTGCCCGACCTTCCCCTCTCTTCCCTCCGGAGCCGAAGCACGAGTCAGACATCAGCCCGAACGCTGCATTATTCATGAGCCGCCGATCTTCGGATTTCTCTGAATATGCAGAAGTATCGATAAAAAAAATAATGAGAGAATTGTACTTGCAAATTGCTCTTTATTAAAGATTTAACTCGCACGGGTTCTGTACGTTCCTTATTAGACCTTGCAAAGCTGCATAGGATTAGAAATCAGAGAGGATAATAATGTACAAAAATAGTTTCAAATGTTGATAACACTGAACAGCAAGAAAAACATCTTATTTGTGTAACCGAGCTAAAAATAAAAACCAACACCGCCACCATTGCAATTTGCCATCTCGTAGTGCCGGGAACATATGCCGGTGTCTCTGCACCATATGCTCCCACGTCTTGCCCGCTCTAACACGGAGGAAGCTCAGCGATGCACCAGTGCGGCCTCAGGAGCGCGGGCACCGGGCACGGCCACGCGTGGGGGGCGGGGGCTGCGGGGGGGGGGGGGTCCGGGGCTCCGAGTGGGGCTGCTCGGGGTGTGATACGGTGCTGAGCGGAGGGACAGAGCCGCGCCGTCCCCACGCACGGCCAGCTGCAGCGCACCGCTCGTGGGTGGGGTCTGCACCGCCGCCTCTGAGAGTGTGTGCGCATCGCAGCCCACCCGGCGTCCCCGCGGTGCTGGGGCACGGCCGGCACGGCGCTCAGCCTGCCGCAGCACGCTGCCCGGCGGGCAGGGAGCTCCGCCCCGGGGCCGGGGGGCTCAGGCCGTGCCCCACCGAGGCCTCGGGATGGGGGGAGGGGGCGGCGGCGGCTGCGCCGTGCCCGGGGGTGCGGGGTCTGCGCGGTGCAGCGGTGTGAGCCCTCAGTGAATCAACAGAGAGAGAAGCACGGAGTTATGCCAGCGGAGGAGCTAAGCTTTTGCATTTTAATTACAAAACGTGTACATTTTCACAGCCTTGTTCCCAGGGTTCCTACGGTCGGGAGAGCAGCCCGCCCCGCAGGGCCGGGCAGGGCCGGGCAGGCGCTGGCAGTGGGCGAGGTTGGTGTGGTGGGCTCTAGGCGGGGGACACCTGGCTGGTGGAGACCGAGGAGGTCTCTGTCTTGCCAGCAGACGTGTCCTCATCGCCCAGCGGGTTCTTGCCGCAGCAGAGGGTTGTGATCATGCAGTTACGGAACTGGAAGAGAGGGGAAGCGGCACGGTGAGGGCGGGGGGATGGTGTGGGGCTGCCTTCATGCTGTGCCCAGAGCCCGGGGTGCTGAGAAGTGAGCCCAGCAGTGCCGTGGGCACCGTCCAGCACAGGGACCGCCATAGCACAAGCAGCAAGTGCAGGTACAGCTCCTGTGTGCTGGAATGGGACCTGCACGGAGGCCTCCAGCGTGAGGGCACTGTGCCGCCGAGGTGTCCCTCCCAGCTCGTGGGGCTGTGGGAGGCAGCCCCAGCTGCCCCGCTGTGCACATGGCTCAGGGTGCGTGCACGCCAATGAGACCTGCACAGTGCGAAGGAGTTGAGCCGCACTCCGCTGCCCCGCACTGCAGCACGCAGTACCTGCCGTGTCCCCTCGTGGCTCACGGTGCTGGAGGCGTGGGGGCTCCCGTAGCTGTTACAAAGAGGAACGCTACAGAGGCACTCAGCTGCCCGTTACCTGTTTGTTCATGACGATGTAGATCACGGGGTTGTAGATGGCAGAGCTCTTGGCAAAGAATGCCGGGATGGTCATGAAGATGGGCCCGAAGTCCGAGCCCTGGTTGGTGAAGATGTAGAAAGCGACGCTGGCGTAGGGAACCCAGCAGATGAGGAAGGCGATGACCATGATGATCACCATGCGGGTCACTTCCTTCTCTGCCTTCTGGGTGGTGGCGGACTCCTGCTGCTGGGCGGCAGCCTGCGGGCAGAGCGGGGCGGTGATGGAGCCGGGAGGGCTCAGCCCACGCGGGGCTCAGGGCCTGGGGGGTACCGGCAGAGCCTGCCACAGCCCCCACCCAGCGGGCAGCACCCACCTCCTTCACAGTGCAGACCAGGTTCCCGTAGCAGAAGAAGATGACGGTCAGTGGGATCATGAAGTGGACCACGAACATGTAGATGACAAAGGATTCGTTGTTGATCTCCGGCTTCAGGGTGTAGTAGTCGATCCCACACGAGCACTGCATGCCCTCGGGGATGTACCTACGAGCACACACAGCGGTCAGAGCCCAGCGGAGCTGCCCACACCCCACACCCCACACTCCACTCCCAGACCCCGTACCGTGACCAGCCGAACAGCGGCGGGGCCGCGCACGCCATGGCCATGATCCAGGAGAACGCAACCCCCATGATGGCGTGGTTCTCCCCGAAGCGGAAGTTGCTCATGGGCTTACACACCACCACGTATCGTTCCACGGCCAGGACGACCAGTGACCAGAGAGCGATTTCACCTGCACCAAGAGAGAGGGATGGAGATGAGGGGACCTGGAGCGGCGGGAGGACGAAGGCACGCGAGACCTGGCATGGGGAAGACCCCATCAGCAGCGAGCCTCCACCCGCTGTGCAGGAACAGAGCGAAACAGAGGATGAGCACCATTGAGGGGGGAGTGCCTCCAGACCCCCAGTGCAGGCAGAGATCCTCCTTCGCTCCTGCCCTCCTCCTGCATGGCCCCTCACCCACGTGCCCGTGGCCCCACGGCTTGCTGGGTCACCGTGTGTGTGGGCCTGACCCCACAGCAGCTGTGCAGAGTGCTGCTGAGAGCCGAGCCGGGTGGAGGAGGCCCTTCTTTCACACCTGCTCTCCCCAACTGATGCTGCAGGAGGGGCAGCTCTGTGGGACCGCGCGGCCCCACAGTGATCGGGCACTGCTCCATCACACAGTGAACCCGAAGGACATGCAGGGCACGCAGCTCTGCGCTGCGCTGTGCGGTGCTGCTCACTGCCACGCTGCTGTTCTCGGGAGATGGAACCCGAGGGAGCCGAAATAAGGCTTAAAAACAATGCAGTCATCTGCCACTTCCTTCACCTCCCACCCCAAGTGCTGCAGACACTGCAGCACAGCAGCACGGCAGCATGGCAGCACGGCAGCACGGCAGCAGCCTGGCACACACTGCTCCTCCTTCCCAGAGCAGTTGTGCGCTCTCCCACCCGCTCAGGAAATCTGGGGAAATTTCTGCCGGAAGAGTTTTGAAATTGTGGAGGACTCACCACCCAGCGTAGCAAAGAAGCCTTCGATGTAGCACCCCGTTACTCCAAAGACAAAGTACCCGTTCATCGAGGTGTACATGGTGGTTGTGAAGCCTCCAAAGACCATGAAGAGGTCGGCGACCGCCAGGTTCAGCAGGATGTAGTTTAGAGGCGTCCGGAGTTTCTTGTGCTGGATGGTGACGTACAGCGTGAGGAAGTTGACGGGGAAGCCGAGCAGGATCAGCATGAACATGTAGGCGGCCAGCGCCGAGAACTTCCAGGGCTCAGCCAGGTAGTACTGGGGGTACTCGAAGGGGCTCCGCACCACCCCGGTCTTGTTGGACATGGGCACGTAGAAGTCTTGGCCCTCCGTCCCGTTCATGGCTGCGCTTTGGGAGGTGCCTCTCGGTCGCACTCAGCGTTGGGTTTTGTGTGTGGGGGAATCCTTCTGCCCGTGGGCTCCCGCCAGCGCCCAACCTGCGCCGTCACCCGCGGAGAGGCGGCTGCGCCCGCCGCTGTCGGGCGGCCCTTATAAAGTGCCCCCAGGGGTAAGCTGCAGGCACCGCTGTCAGCGCGATTAGGGCTTAGGGGGTTATTAATCATAATCACCCAGGGGTAATTGGCTTTTCTGGGTAGGTATTAAGGTGACACCTGTTTCTGGCCCACACTGTCATTGTTGGAGTCCACGGTTCATGGTCATACACAAACAGTGGGGGCCCAAACTGGAGGGCAGCCCCACCTGCACGGCCCCGCTCCCCAGCACGCGGTGCCTGAGCCCATCGCGCTCATTGCACTGTAGCCAGGATGGATGCCCACAGCCCGTGCTGCCCAGGACCCACGGAGTGCCCCAACAGCTGCAGCACCCATCAGTTCAAAATGCCTGTTTACCCGCAGAGGGATATGGGAAACGGGACACAGCAGCCTGTCCCCACCACAGCTGCCATCCTCAGGGTAGGCGATGAAAAGCTGTGCTCGTCAGCATGGCCATCCACTGCCCTTCTTCTATGTGCTCTCAGCCACTTGTGTTTTCTGCTGCAAAACTTGTCTGGGAAGGTTTGAACAGTACAGCGAAGCACTGATCCTGCTAGCAGGTTTCCAGTTAAATCACCTCTTCCGGTCCTGGCTTTATATGCAGTTTGCATCATGGCAATTATGGTAGCACCTGAAGAGTAACCTCATCCATCCATCTTGGGCAGATACCGATCTGCCTTGATCAGAGGAGGGTCATGGGCAAGGCACAAGTTCTGAGCTGAAGTCAACACTCGAGCTCTTATTCTAGTGACAGACATCTTCAGCCTCCCTGAAGCCTTGCAAAGGGTGAGTTCCACATAGATGGGCACTGTCATTGGAGCCTCCCTTGTCCCCAATGTCTCTGTCCCCCTACTTGGTGTGCCCAGTGTCGCTTGGAGCATTCTTTGTGCCAGCCAGCAGCTGTTAGATGTTATCTGGTTTTAACTTTTCAGAAACAATGGCACAGCACATGCACTGAGGGGAGCAAAGCGGAGCCGACCACATAGGGTCTCCGCTAAGTCCCTCCCAGTTAACTTTTCACGTGTTGCCAAGGCCAGAGAAGTGCCTCTAGCTACTTGCAGATGCAGCTGTTCATATCTGTACCTGGGCACACAAGATTACAGGTTTATCTCCCCAATACACAAATACACCACGCAAAGCTCTGATGCAATAAGCCCCTGCTGAGGTTAGCAGCTGCTGTTGTGAGCTTAGGGCCGACGTGCGTCACCGCGGCGGTCCAGCAGTGGGAAAGGCGAGCGGTGACAAGGGGGAGGTGCAGGGCAAGTGGGACAGAGCAGGTGGGGAACCACCAAAAGCTTCAGGGAAAGGCTTTGTGGTGGGACTTCTGCGCATCCAGACTTGGCATCACTAGGTCACTTCACGACGTGAAGCATCCCAGAGCTGGCAACTTACAGATGTGTGGAGAACAGCTTTGCCTGGAAAAGCCCAGCACTCTTTTCAAACCTAGACTGCATTCACAAAGAGATTGATAATAAATAAATAAGTGGAGCTTCCTCGTTTGCTCCGTTTTGTCTGTGTAATTACAAACCTGGTCTGTTTATTTGTGAGATTTTTGTTCCTGCCAGCTCAGTGAAGCCAGCTCATTTCTGGGAGGCGGAGCTGCATTCCGTTCTGGCTCACATATCAACAGTGCTGTTTATCAATGTCAATCACAACGTCTTTATTGCAAACAGTGATATATGAGTCAGAAAGCAGACAAGTGCTAATTAGAACAGAATGTTTTTAAAGTGGTAAATTAAGCAGATTTGGTCAGGAGCCGTTGAGGGACTCAGAAATGCAGTTTTGCCTCAGGACCCCCAGCAGGGTGGGGCGGAGGGGCCGCACTGCCCCGGCCCCTCTGTGCTGCGGTGCTGCTCGTGGGTCCTGAACTGTTGTCTGCATGGTCACTGCTTCAGCAGCAGCCGCCGATCTCAGCCAACGGTTTAATACAGTGAAGTGAAATATCGTTTCCCAATCAAAACAAAGAGAGGGTTGTGGCAGAGAGGATGTCATAGCAACAAGACTTATCTGACAAGGGCACAATTTAAACTGGATTCGAGTCAAGAAACCTACCACTTCTCCATCGAACCCCAGCCCAGCTGTCACCCACACAAATCCTCCAGCTCTTGCACAACTTCTCAGAGAACGCCCTCAAGAGATTCAGTTGCACAGGAGTACTTCTGCATACTGGGCCTGGCCAGAATGGGGTTAACATCCTTCAGAGCAGCCCATGTGGTGCTGTGTTTTGGATGTGCAGCTAAAAACAGTCTTGATGGAACATCAGTGCTTTAGCTACTGCTGAGCACTGCTGGCAGTGCTGGGGGTTTGTGCTGCTCCCCGCTTCGCTGCCCAGCAATGGGCCGGAGGTGGAGGAGGGTACACAGCCAGCACTGCTGACCCCAGGGCTGTTCCAGGCCCGATGGCATCGTGCTCTTCTTCCCACGTAGCTGTGACTCACTCTGAGGCCCTGCTTTCCAGGAAGTGGCTGGACATCTGCCCGCTACGGGGAACCAATGAATACATTTGTCTTTGCTTTGCTTGCAAACATAGCTTTGCTTATGAAACTACCTTTCTCCACAACTACTTTGACCCACAAGATTCTCCACTTTCTCTTTTGATTCTCTCCTGTCAGGACAGGTGGGAAGTGAGCAAACAACTGCATGGGGGCTCAGCTGCTCCTGGGATGGAAGTACTTCATTTGGTTAAGCAGCTGGGTTGTTAAAATCCCCTCAATCCACTTACTTGGCAGCAGTAAAAAAAATTGGAAGGCAGGTCCATCTCCTCCCACCTCCTTGCAGTGCTCCCCACGGCTCTGGAGTGAAGCAGCGCTGGGAATACTCCTTCCTCACATCACCTCTTCCACACAGCGTGATGGCCAACGGGGCTGTGCCAGCTTGGCCAGGCACGGGTGCCCACACCGCAGAGCTACACTCAGGTGACACCACAAGAGCTGAAAGGATGCCAGTGTTCCTGGGAGCTATCCCGTGATTCTGTGAACACAGTCAGTTGCATCAGTAACCATAATACTTCTAAGGATGCAAATACACTCAGTTTAGCCCATTAGGTCGGTGGCTTTTCTTTCACTGATGGTAAACACGCTGTTACTAGAAGCAGCAGTGTGTCAGTACACAGATAACTTCCATCTGGGTATCTCGGTTAACATGAAACGAAATGGGTAATTTTGGATTTGAACCTGCTTTAAACACGTTATTTTGGACTTTAACAAGCTCTACACAGGTTAAAAAGGACATTTTGAGACACACAGTACTGAAAAATAGTCCCATTTATTTGAAGCTGTCAATAACAGGTACATTTTAAGGATAAATTTTTAAGTTCTAGCACAAGTTGGAGTAAAAGCCATTAGTGGGTTAATTTGACTGTAGAAACATTCCTGTGAAAATCTGTGGCACTTCAGCTGTTGATATGGGAAATATAGATGACATTCACCAAAATAGACATCTCCATTAAAAAAAAAAACCTTCAGATTTCCTTCAGCTCAGTTCCATTCATGTCCAAAATAGAACAAGATGACAAATAAGTCGTTAGGAAACCTAAGAACATACAAGTGCCTTGCCAAGCCAATAGGGAAGTCTCTCAGCTGAGGCATAAGATCACTTCTCTTCATTGGTTTGACTCATCTATTCTCCTTCGACAGAATGGACAGCAGTTGTGCTGCAGTACGAGAAGCTCATAATCTTCTGTGTGAAACATCTAGGAATTAGAAACAGATTGAGGGACAAGTTAGCCTCTGACCAGCTCCAAGAAAATCTGATTCCAAGGGGTTTTCTGACACCTTCTGAAGCTACTATTACACAAGAATTGGCATTCTTCTTTCAGTTACTTGTCAGAGCTACGACCCAGAATGCAGCAGCAAACATCGCACAGACCACTGCCAGTGCGGCTGAAGATGCTCAAACCAATCGATCACTTTTGCAGAGGGACAGATGAAAACTGGAGAGCATGTAACCAAATGAGACTGAATTCCAGTATTTCAGAAAGCCATTCCTGGGAGGGAAAGAATTACCAGAGGGACTGCACCAAAAGCCAACAGAGTTTACGGAGTGACACTCTGCTAGGCCAGCTGCCAGCGCAGCTTCTCAGCTCTTTCTTCCCAAACTCAGCTACCTCAAGCTTTTAGGAATGCAGCCATTTCTCTGTGCCCTGCATTACTCACTTTCTTTCCCACTGCCTTCTGTCACTACGTCTCGTTAATTTACTAAATGTATTTCAAAGTATGGCATATCAATTGTTTCAATTCTCAGCTGATTTCTCATGTGCTGTGGGCTTTGGGGCTTTTCAACCCCCTCAGCAGAACTACCTGAAAGCAGGAGGGACACATGGTGATGGAGGCATCGGGCAGCAGGGAGCGGTAGTACTGCCAGCGCAGCGGCCTGGGCCAGCGCTTAATGAGGACGTCCCTCCGGCTCATCGACTGCAGAACAGCACGGTTCACAACCACAGGAACAAATTCTGAGCCGCCCTGCTGCAGGAGAGAAGGTTTAAAAGGAAGTACTGTTACCAACTGCAGAGTCCTTTGGGGATTAGTAAGAGCTTGTGAAATGCCAAGTACAGTTCAGCAGAACTGCCCTGAGTCCGGCCCCGACCTCACTGTCTGCTTTAGCAACAGCTTCAGTGACAGCAGCATCCAGACACATCTCTAACTTGTTCTCCATGGCTTTCTGTTACACATTAACACCACTCCTTGCAAATAACACCTGTGCCCAGAGGCATGTATTAGAACCTCACGGTAACGACTGCTATTCTACCTAGACACAGAGAGCCAGGGAAGACACAGTGATAAAACCAAACCCCAGGAACATCTACGTTAAGATCTTTGTACGTGTCTGTTTCCCAGGGCATTTCCCAGCAGAGGGAACATTTTGTTTTTATTTATTTATTTAAAGACAGGAGTTATCAGCTCATAAATCCCTTTCCCTCTCATGTTCCGGCCCTCTCAGTTACTCCCTGGCTTTGTATCTCTCCTCTGGGAGTCCACATCACACACTCACACCAGAAGAGCAGTATGCACTAAGGGAAAATTTCCTCTGTATTCCTACTGATAGCAAGAAACAAATGACTGAAGGAGGCAGGCACAGCTCTTACCTCAAAGCTCAGTTTTGCTGTAAAGGGATCGTCATCCTCCGTAATAACTGCGCTGTCATTAAGCCTCAGGCTCTGTGCATCTAGATACGTTTCTTAAGGAAGAGCTAGAGTTCCTCTAAGATCAGCTGTCCCTGCTCTATCCCACAAAATAAATACATCACCTAGCAGGACTGTATCCTTGTTGCTCCAGAGGGTCAAAATACTCTCAGAGTGCTCCAGTGCCCAGACTGCTGTAGAACATGCTGGAGAAGGGCTTGCTCTGATTGCAGTGACTACAGAATTTTATCACTGCAACTGCTGCAGAGCAGCAAAATTGACTATAACCAAGTATGACATCAGCTCTGCCTTATTTCCTGTCTGTCTGCTTCTGGCATTGCAAAAAGCAAATGAAGCAAACCTCCTTAAATTACACCTCAAGCTGTTTTGGTTAGAGACTGTGTTTTGTTGTGCACTGCTCCGCATCCCGTGCCATACAGCCCCGCAACAACTGCGGGCCCTGGATGCTGAAACGTTATAAAACATGGTTATGAAGCAAGTCCACGCTGGTTCCCTTGTTAAGGAGAAGCAGCCTCTGAAGCAAGCTGTTAATGGAAGGAGCAACACACTTCAGGTCCTGCCCACTCTCCACAGAAAGCAGTTACAGCAGAATAGGTACAGTGTGGCATTGCACTGCTGAAAGAGCCGTTTCATGTGATCAGAAGCGTTCCAGTGATGAACAAGCTTCACAAAAACATGAGGTTAGAAGACCACTCTGGTTGTTACACTAACATAAAAAGGAAACAGAACATATGCTTTCTGTCATACAACACAAAAAAAGCACCTCCCACCCCCAGAAATAAAAACCAAAAAACCCAATTGTTGTTTCTAAGAAAGGGATGAGAAACAGTTTTTAATCAGCAGGATACCATCACCCATCATCTCTTGCCATTTCGTCCCTCTTTTATTCAATCTTGGAGCTTCGAGATCAATGAGAGATACAGCTTCTTCATCTGTGATACCATCTTCCAAATAGAACTCGACCAGATGCAGAACCTCTAAAGGGTGTGAAAAACAGAGCATGGGATGTGCACGAGGGCAGAACAGCCTCCTGCAGAACACTGCCCTTGAATGAAGATGAACACCCTCTGCCTTCTCTAATGGAGTTTTCCCACAAGTTCTCATGATGAACAAAAACAAAAGCAGCCCCAGCCCCACACTCCCAAAGGATGGCATCAGCACTGAACACTTCACACCTTCAGGTTTCCACAACAAAGCTTTGCTGCTGCAGGGCAGTGAAATCCAGCAGTCCCTGGGATGTGAAGCACTCACTCAGTCCAATCCAACAACATTCAAAGGAAAGATTTGTTTGCCCAAACGTTGCACGGGGAGCAAACCAAGTGCTAACTGACCCCGTTCACTTTAACATTTACCTACTTGAAAAGCACAACAGAATGTGATACTCTAACGCACCGTAAGAAGAAGCGGAGAAGACGAAAGGCTGCCTGCAGTTAATGCAGACATTCCCCAGGTTATTTAGCAAAGGGTTGTTGGTAGAGCACCTATAGCACAAGGGCACAAGCTCCTGCAAAGACACACACACAGCACAGTGATCGCACACAGGTCTGCACAGTCAGTACTCGTGCTTTCAACTGAATAGGAGTTCCTCGGGTTTCTACCACTGACATTACACATTACTACATTAACCTGAAGAAATACTGCTGTGAAATCACATTCTTTAACATCTGAAAAGGCTTTCACATTAGAAATATCTGTCTTTGCCACAATGAAATTTCCCCTTGTCTTTGTGGTAAGGAGCAGAATTTTGTATAAAACGCACAGTGCCAAAAGAAGTTGAAGATGTTACTGAAGCTTTTTTTTTTTTTCTTCACAGGTTTGGTCAAATTCTCAATCAATTCATCTCTCTTATTTTCAGGAGCACAGTTATTTCAGGCCATTCTTAAGACTGAGTTTCTGTTATTTCAGGTGGCCAGGTACACGTTCACTTGCACAATACAATTTATTTTTAGTGAGTACTCCAGGAGACACGGCTTTGTGGAGCACTGCAGAAATTCAGACTTTGGTTAAAGAAGAAAAGGTGACAAAATAAGACTTGAGGAAGGAAGGTCACCCGAGGGATAGGGGGAGGAGGGGAGGAGTGCTAGGAGTTGGGACAAATGAAAGTGACCTCCAGCTGCAGAAAGACACAAAGACTATGCAGAAAAAGGCTTGCCAGAATTAATAGGCAGAGAGGAAGGAGATAAAAGAGAGGAGAGGGAGGAGAGAGGCTGCCCATAAAGAAAGAACTGGTTTTAGTTTGTTCTTGGGAACAAAAGGAAGCCTGCCCTGAAGGATAACAATGAAAGGACTGTTTCCAGCAGAAATGTAATTCCAACACAGACCTACGCATAATATGTTTCAGACTCTGTGTATATGGCAGCTCAGCTCCTTGAGTTAGGGTCGTACATTAATGATCAGCATGAAACTCACCTCGCTGTCATGGAACGGCTTGGATCGGATTGTCAGGCTGCCCAGCTCCACGGACTTCTGGAACCTGGCAGGGATCTGCAGCCCCTGTAACTTGTCGTACGCGTGACGAGCCAGTTTGTACGCACCCAGAGCTCTGCTCTGCTTTGCCAGGGCAAATAATGTATTGCTGAAACTAAATTAAGGAATAAAAATTCGTATTTAGGAAAAAATACAGTGTTCCCTCTAATCACAGAAGACGTGTGAAGGCACGTTTCACACTGGTACTGCCCCTAACAACATAAATGCACATACAGTGCCATTTAAACAAGCAAATGTGAAAACCATCGAAGTGTCCAGGGGCAACTGTAACTGAAGTAAAGAACTGACCCTGCATTAATACTGCGTGGTTAAATATTCTGACTTCCACACAGAAGTTTGTTTTAGGTCAAATGGAGTCTGCCCAGACAAAACAACAACAGAACTTGGAACACCACCGAGGCACTGTCACCTGCTAAATATACATGATGTCACTGAGAGGCACGTAGCACATGCTCTGTGCCAGTGACCAAGGGCTGTCTCTTTCCTCAGCAAGTAACAAAACTGTTCAGAAAGCCACCAATCACAGCCATGAGCAGGCACGTCAGGAAAAACATTCGGAAAGAATATGTGAGTGAGGAAGTTACTAAAAGGAAAGCAAACACCCTATCCAGAGCCATACCAGAAGCAAAACTGCCTTCCCTCTGGCAGCTGGTGGCCCTTTCTGTTGTATTTTACAGACAGATGTGTTTCTGCAGCATTCACACAGGCCTTTTACACAATGCTCCTCTCCTATGAGGACAGGCTGAGGGAGCTGGGGCTGTTCAGCCTGGAGAAGAGAAGGCTCTGGGGTGACCTGATAGCGGTCTTTCAATATCTAAAGGGAAGCTACAGAAAAGAAGGGGACAGATTCTTTTGCAGGGTCAGTGGTGACAGAACAAGGGGAAATGGCTTCAAGCTCAGGTAGAGCTAAATCATAGAGTTGGACTAGATGGCCTTCAGAGATCCCTTCCAACTCTAAGGATCCTATGATTCTATGATTCTACTTCCAAAAGATGCAACCCACACTCACAAAGCTGTGCAAATGTTGAGACACCACACAGCTCTAACAGTCTCAGATGAAGCAAACGTGCCTGTTCTTTTCCCCCCCGCTCCTGTCTCTGCTCAGGATCCTTGCAACAAGGCTGTCAAGATTCAGAGCCAGCATCCTGTTGAGATGACTAACACTCCTTGACAAAGTCACACACCATGCTGGGTGGGTGGCTGAGAATTACATGTTAGTTGATTTGTACAGCTCTCCAAGACTATAAAAAAAATAAAAAAAGTAGTGAGTGCAGTTAAAAACAATGGTTTGAAGGTGCTGATTATTTCCTTAGGGGCACAAGTCAATTTCCATTAGCTATAACCCACAGCTGAAACTGAACATACCCTAAAGTAGATCTCTGCACTGTGGCTCAACATCAATGACTGTTTTCGTGTACCTCAGCCTCTGGATTCTGTGCAGTGTTGGAAGGATACACTTTTGAGATCCCCAAGGGAGTCTCCTTTGTTAAGCTGTGAAGCAGAAACCTGGAAATATTGAAGAGTGTTTCAGGCAAGTGGAAACTGAAAGGCTCCTCCTGTGGAATTAAAAATAGAGACATTCTTAAGCTGGCAGAGCAAAAATTCATATCCCTGTACATCACAACACTGGGCATCCCAAGTATTGTCCTTTTTTCATGCAGTTGCAGAAAGAGGAGATGCTGACAGAACATACCAAGCAGATTTCACATGTTTAACACCAAAGTTCATGCCTATCACGTGCAGAAAATGACAGAAAGGGATCCATCCAGCTAAGATAGATCCTTAGCAGGGTATTTAAAAGCAGGACATGAATAGCGTGCAGCCTGCACCACTGAGAGGTCTGAAATAGCCTGACCAGCAGAGACCTCAGTTGCACAGCCTTCTTTTGGGCAAAGGCATGGATCAGAGGGTTCTCATATGCTCCACAGAAGATATTTTCACCAGCAGTGGCAGGAACATTACTAGAATTGCTGGGAGCAGCAGGAGCTCCCCACTCAAGACTGCACGTCTTTTGGAGTAGTTTACATACATCCTCACTGATAAGAGGTAACATGCTGTGTGAATCTCTAAATGAGGATGTCTTCTGTTCAAACCTGCCTTCCCTGATTAAAGGAAGAACCCACTGCAGTCTGTACAGGACTGGAGATCTGGGGTGCTGGAACCAAACCAATACAGCCAGCAAAGCAAGTACTGGTGGTGGAGAGTCAGCCATGACCACATCCTCTATGCACACACTGAGACAAACACACGTGCTAAAATGGCACTGCACTTTTTAAGAACTATGACAAGAGCAGTTCGTGTACAGTACAAAGAAATGTCACTATACAGTATCACTGATTTACACTCTATTTGTGTGAAGTCATTAAATGCTTGCTTATCTATGAACTTCTGAAAGAAAAACATTCAGGAATCATACATACACAACTAAGGTAAATAACTTACAGTGTATCTTTGAATATAGTGATAGACATGGTAAACTTCTGCCAATTGCTGGAAGTGATGAAACTTCTGCAACAGTTCATTCTTCTGTTCTTCATTCTCTGTGGGAGGGAAAGGCATTACAGTAAGCCCCTGAGGTAAACCTATAAGGTTCAGTGTGAAGAAAGCAACGTATGGTGATAGTCTCAGAAGAAATACACACCAGCCCAAGTCCGTCCCATTCACCTACTCAAAACACAGGTTATACAGACTTGCTATTTTTGGGAGCAAGTTTCTGCTTCAAATAAAGTATGCAGGAATATAAGTGGCAGTGGTTTTAGCTTGGCTAGAGGCTACAGGTCAGGTAAAGGGAGAAAAGAGCAGGAAATTTCCATTGCTGGAAAGCTCATCCATGCCCTCAGAGTTTACAAACAAAATGCATTTTGAAACGTTTCACAGATACTAAACACACTACTAAAAACTGGAACAATTTGCATCTCCATACAATACCTCAGAAGCAACATATCAACACTCCCAGGTGGACTAAAAAGTACCTAGAGCACTGAGCAAGACAGCACTATCAACCTTTGTATTCACTACCAAATGAGTTCTCCTAGGCCCTGGCTCTACCTCTCTCTCAGAGAAATACACTCAGAAAACAAGATGACAGATCATGAACAATCAGTTTTGTATTTGTTGGCAGAAACAATTTGTAAAGTACCTCCCCTACCTACATTCAAGTACTAGGCAGATCTCATGCTGCAAAACCACCTCTCAGTTCCCGTACTTGGGCCCTCCAATCACTTCTCTATCTGCAGCGTGTTGAGGAAAGCTACACGAGGATACAGGCTCCCAGGAGACACTATTTTGATTCCAGTCAGATTTCAAACAAGGCCTACACATGCCGATGTTGTTGTTCTGCTCATCTGTTTTACATAAGTGCATGGGAAAACCAGGGGACTACAAAAATAGCACAAGCCAAAACTATGCACAGTATAAAAGAAAAAATCAGTGAAGGAGTTGCAGCAGTGCTATCACAGTTCAGCAATTGCCCGTCTTCACGCACAAGAAGGTAAAAGTGTAAGCCCTTCAGTTACTTACCTCGGGCTATATCTAAACACTGCATGGAAAGCATCCAGTAATAATAGGCTGCGTCGTTAAATCGGCTTTCAACCACAGCATTGTGCGTTAGCTGCTCCAGCACTCTCACAGCTTCTCTCTGCCTGCCAGCCTTGTGGAATGCTACAGAGAAGGCCAAAACAAAGAGGATTTTACAGTGTGATTATATCAATTAGCTGAAATTAATGTTTTTAAATTAAGAGCACTCTATTCAGCCAATATCAAATCATCTATTCAGGGCAGGATGAAAGGGATTAAGCACTGGCATTTTTCTACTTGAAAGCAGCAATACTAATGGAACACAAGATGCAGCTGTAGGTGTTTTGTGGCTTTTGCACTGTCTCGGGGGCTCTTGAGTTGCTGTATCTTGTACACCTCCAGTGCTTCTGTTGTTTACTCCTTTTTAATATAGAAACGAGCAAAAGCACAACAGTCATTAGATCTGTATACAAGCAATTGCAGATCATACCTGCATTTAAAACTACAAGAAGTTAAAATTAGTGTTCTAGTCAGTAACACTGAATATTTTACAACATTATGCTATTTATTATATCTTTCTAGCACTCGTTAACAGCTTCTGTTACAGCAAACCTCAGAAGCCAGTATAAAGCTAGACTCTGAGTTCTCACTTGGTACAAATGAATTTGGCAAACACGGTCTCCATGCAGGGTAATAAAGGAATCAAATAAAGTACAATACAGATAACACAATTGCCTCCTGACTTCAGCCAGCTCCAATAAAAACATGTTCTCATATACCCACACAGTGATCTCTTGCTCACCCAATCTGCAGAATTTGCATTAGCCAAAACACAACAGCATGGAGCTTTGTGGAACAAGCTGGGAGCAGCACACTTATATTCACAGATCTGTATGTGCAAACCACTTGAGTTGCTCAAAGGTTTAGTGCTGAGACATGCAGCCTCGTTCAGAATGGGCACAGCTCATGGCTGGCATGTTCACTAGCTTGGCCTTGTGAGCAAAGGCAGTTACACTCTTTCTCAGATCCCAGCTGGATCTGGAAAGAGCAGATGCAGAAGTCACATGGAGCAGCTCCTGAACAGAGTAAGTACTGAAAACACACCGGCTCCACATGGAGCTTGCTTCAACCTCTCCTTATCCCTGGCACAGCTTACGGTGAAATGTGGAAGTCTGTCCACATGGCAGAAGATTGACAGTTCTCTTTAAGTAATGTTATAAGCCTAATGGCATCCATGAAAACTCTTACAGAAAGATAATAATGATGTTACTTGTACAAAGCGAGCTGTACGTAAGGAAAAACTGTCACTTCTGTAAGGTACCTGCTGCATTTCGAATCTCATTGGGATAAAAGTATTAACAAAACACAGTTCAGCTCTTAAGCCAAATGCCACACTCAATTGTGTAATGAGATTGGAGATCTGGGACTCTATTTGGATGCCACCATTTCTGACAGGTCCATCACACTTTGCAGTTAAAAGAAGAGACTTCCAGATACTTTATTTTTAAGACAGCTATGAAGATATTGATCCTACTTGCTTTCAAACCCACAGATAGGAAACTCTCCAGCGCAAAGACAGCATATTCTGCATAGAAAAAGTGCAGAGGACATTCTGAGTGTCCAGTGCTCTGTCAGAAAGCCGTACCTTTTTGGGCTTCTTCAAATCTATCGTTCTCTGCCAGCCACTGAGCGTAAGGGACATAGACCTCATCTTTGAATTCAGGATGCTTTTCACTCAAAGCAAATGCCTGAGGTACAGAAAGTCAGCTTTAGAATACTGCATAGTTTAAACAGTTAAAGGGTTTAGAACATCTCATACAATCAGTCCTTCAGCTCTAAGTAAATTGACAATAAAAATACACAGAATAAAGACTGCAATCCATCTTTTCTCCAGTATGAAGCAAATGTATTTTAAAACAAAACCAATCAAAGGCAAAAGGAAAGCTGTGCATGATAATGGTGTGGCTTATGAACCAGTGAGACTTGAATGTGTGTATATTGAGGAAATATATTCTAATATATCTTCTAAAGAGACTGGAGCAACACTATAAATTTGGTTTAGATTTGATTCCAGCAATCACTAACTGGTCAGTAAAGGACCAAGCCTACAGCTTTCCAAAGCACCCCTATAATTTAGGGGGGAAGTGGATTGACAGTTCTAGAAGCACTTTGAGGCCCTTCCTGAAGAAGCTACACCCATCAAAGCTCAATTTGAAGAAATGAGAACAGAATGAATGGCGACCCCAACTTTGAAGGATGTAATACTGAGGCTTGTGTTCCGTGGAAATCCCAGAGAAGTCTGCAAAGCTTCACCTGACAATAAATCCAGGTCATAAAATGGTGTCCACTTGAACAGAACAGGTATTCACCAGGTCTGACTGACACCTGTGGTGCGCTCACTCACGTGTGTCCAAGTCAGAAAAATACTCCAGTTCAAAACAGAATTTCCCTCAATACAGCTACTATTCATTCCTTCTAATAGTGGAGAAGCATTCTGTGGATTTGCACAGGAAATGGGAAACTACTCCTGGATGGGAAAAAAGGGAGCTTGAAGCAAGACCAAGAAAAAAAAAGAACAAGAAAACCAACCAAGCAAAACAAACAAAACATCACCACCCACTGAACTATCAGAAAAGCAGCCAACAAGAAGCATACACAATTGACTGCACTCTTCAGAAGCCCCCCTCCCCCCTGCCTCTCCCTTCAGCACAGGGGTGGGCACTCATTGCCCCTCCTGCAGCCAGAGCTGACACACAGCAGCACTCCTAACCACGGGAACCAGAGGCGTGCTTACTTCTTCCCAGCGCTGAGTCTCCACGTGGAGAGAGACCAATGCTTTCAGGTCACCGACCTTCATGTAGGTTTCTGCTGCATAGCCGGGGTTATCGAGCTTCTTAAAATAGAAGGCACATTTTGACAGAGGCTCACGCTCAGCTTTATCCAGTTTGCGAGCAATTTCTATTAACCTAGATGCAGTAAAAGAAGCAGGGTGTTTCAGGTTCAGCCTCACCACTTTACCTTTTGCTTAATATTCTAACAACCTCATTCTCAATCAGTGACTACTTCATACCACAGTGGCAGTGCCACACAACACGTTGCTGAAACAGCTGTCAGCAAGCATCCAATATTGTCTTTGCCTTTTACAATCTCAAAACCTGTTCCTACAATCCCGACTGATGGGTGCAGTCCCATACTGCAGCAAACTGCCCTCGGTGGGTGTGCTCAGTCCTGGAGACAGAGAGCAGCAGGAGATCCACATGACTAAGTCGCATGGGACGTGCTTCCCTAACCCTGACCTAAAAAAAGAGCCCTAATGAACATTACTCCACTTGCCACTCAGGAAAAATGAGGCAAGGGAATGCTGAGTCACCTGCTCAAGCCTCTATTTCAACTCAGCAGAAGACACAAAGCAGGGACTGCTGTAAATCAAGGAGAATTTGACCAGGACCAGGGTTGACCAAGAATTTACTTCCTGGAATCCTGTGCTGTGGTCGTCGTCCCTGCCCCGCTAATTTGTTCTCTCTCACCGTTTAAAACAACAGGAAAAAAAACCCACAAGCTCTGCTGTGATAACCTTTAGGCATGCATATTTCAAAAGACACTCATAATGCAGGTTAACCCATTCGTATTTTTTGCTGCAGTAATGTTCCCACGCTCCCTTCAAGAACACTTTAAATGGCAGGGGTGCTTCAAATACAGCTCAGGCTCTATTTGATATCAACAAAGGTGCATATCAAACAGGTTTTGTCCTTTTGAAAAGTTATGCAGAATTCAATCACACTGTATTGCAAGATTCTGTTATACTGAGAGGAAGCAAAAAACCCACATATCGACCCAGCCGTGGTCTCCGCTGATTTCTATGGCCTTCATGTGCTCTCCTGCAGAAAGGTACATTTCCACGGCTGCTTTTGGCTCATTGATATTCTTGGCCCAATCTGCTTGCTTTTTTATTAGCATCTTTGTGTCTTTGGGGTCTCCGGATTGGAGAAAATCCTGAAATAGCACAATACAAAAACATCTGCGTTATTTTCTGGTCACCAACATTACATTACATTTCAAATTCTAAAATACATAACATTTTTTTCTGATGAATATCATTATGCCTCCTAAGGAAAGATGTGGTGCATACAGAGCAACAGAAACCAGTGCTGCCTGTGGCAGCTGATCACAGGGCCCAATGTTTGGTAGGTAACAACAGCAGTTTCTCATCTATGTAGTTTATGATAAAAAAAGAAAAGGGAGATTCTGGAAAGACCAAGAGAGGGATGGCACAGCTGCCCCCGAGGTAATCAGCAGCTTTCCAGTACATCAAGAACTTCCGACAATTAAGCTGGAAATCCAAGCCAGCTTTTCATCCTGCCCTTTTACACGATCATGCTTTTAACACTCCCACAGTACAGTAGTATTGCTGCAAATAAGCGTTCAGTTGCAAACTGTTACCTTGGCATAGTCAAACATGCGTAAATCTGAGTACATGTCCAGAGCTAGGCTTTCATGCCCACTCTTTTTGTACAGCTTTGCTGCCTCATGGAACTTTCCCTGGTAGGCATAAACATCTGCTAGGAACAACTCGTTGAGGTTCTCTCCGTGCTTCTTCCGCTCCTGGGGAAAAAAAAGGATTAAAAAAAAAAGCATACTCAAATGTACTCTGGATGATCAGGGAGAAATAGCCATTAGAGCTGAATTTCAAGCTCAGATTTTAGCTGTTACTAAAACCTGCAACAGGATATGGTAACGATGCTTCTCCCACATTTCTGGTGAATTTATAATTAAAGGATTAAATCTTCTAATTAAAATTAGGAAGAGTGAAATTAAATGTCACAATACAAATCCAACTGATGAAAAATCATTGCTCTTGATTTCATATGGGAAGATGAACACACACTATCATTATGCTATGATATTAAAGAAAAAAGGCACCTCATAGGTTCCTTATTTTCTCATACAGAAACTCACTAGCACACGATTTGGGTAAATTAGCAGTACGTGTGGGTGGGGGGAAAACAAACATGAAAATAACTGCTAGCAACAAACATCTTCACAAAGGACGTTAACGTGCCTCTGAATCAGAACTCGTGTCACCAACACCGTCACCACACGCAGGAGCTCATGGTTTGAGGAGCAGAAGTCACAGCAGAGCACCAGCACAGAGCAGCATCACACTGAATGCCATGGTGTGCAGAGGGAGAGGAGCGATGCTCTGTGTGCACGTGAGTTTGTTCTACCCTCCATCTTAGAAATCATTCCTGCCCTGCTTAGTACGAAGGTATTATTCTTAGTAGTCTGTTCTATATGAAAATATATAGCTGTGATCTAAATTCAAAGAAAACTGCACTAAAGAGGGCAAAGCATTGCACATCTCTACAAAATCAGTTCTCTGCTGCCAAACGAGACAGCCATCGCAGCTTGTGCTCACACTGACTGACCAACCCCCTTTAAAAACTTTGTTAAAACAATTAACAGAGCAATTGCTACACCATTTTTGATTGAGTTCACAGAATCTTGCCAGATACACAGGTCTGGCACCTAAGTTTCCTACTGTCATCCCTTAGAGAAAAATGTCATTCCAAAGAGAAAACCACCACGTAACCAGAACTGGCACTCAGTTACACCCTTAGAAGCTTTTAAGGGAATCCAGTATCTCACACGCAAGAGTAAGCAGCGATGGAGAACTCTCCCTTCAGAAGTATTTTCAAGTCTACAAGGAGAATCTTAGTTAAACAGACTACAGTTCCACAATATCCTCAATGGATGCAGATCTGGAGAAGCGTGTGTAGAAAAAGAACTTTATTACCAATGATTACTTATCTACTCTCCAAAAAAAGGAAGAAAAGGTAGCCAGGGTCATTCCTAACACAGAACTCTGTCCCATGTTCGACCCCAAGAGAAGTTCAGCGCAGCCAGCAGAGGGCTGGTGTTCTGAAAGAACCAGGACAGCTCTGCAAAAATGTAAAGCAAGGGATGGATTCTTTCAGAGAAGGTATAAAATCTAATTAGCATGAGAAAGAGGAATTCTCTTTATGCCATCCCGACATAGATCTTCAAACTAAGTACTATCAAGTGGTCTTTGCAAAAGGACCAGAAGTGATGGCATGTCCTTTAACGTGCTCATGACAGATTGCTATTGTCTAGTGCAATTCCATCAAGAAGTGAGAAAGGAATGAGGAGTCCAGATTAGAGCAGAGCACAGAACCAAGGGGCCCTAAATTCTATTTTCAGTTGTCACAGACTTGTCATGAGACCTTGAGCTTGTCATTTTATTTCTCTGGGCCTGTTTCTGGCTCTGCAAGGAGGAGATAATAGTAATTACCTACCTCCAGGGGGTAAGGAAGAGTTTAATTAACTCATGTTTATGAAGTATTCTGTACTAAGCTCCATTAGCATAGTAGCATTCTACCAATTATTAATTGAATACTGAATGCTTTTCTAGTTTTCCTGGAAGTTTGTAAGTTCTCCCACCATGCTCTGCCCCACATCTGCACGCTCTGCAGTCAGATTCAGCCACGTGACCAGAACTCAGGCTCCCTGCTCATCAGGACTCCTCACTCTGAACACACACCCAGCAGTCAGAAGCACTAAGGGAACAGATGTCTCTCCAGAACAGAGAGTACTCCTTACAGCACAGTGTACAATACCCCTAATATTCTCTTACCTCAATGCTGCTGATCAACTCTAAATACCTAAGGTCTCGTATTCTGGTAAATGCCTATGGAAAGAAAAAGAAGAAAAGGAATTAACTAACTTGAAGAGCCAGGAAATCGAGAGAACGCGGTAACACATAAATCAGCTGTCTTCACACAAGCAGAACAGACAGAAATCTGCTGCATCTTGTGTCGGTGCAGTTCATAACCTGATGGGCTCTTACTGCAACGGGGGCCCCTCAGGCATTACAATAACTGAGACAAGGGCCCGACCCAAACAGCGGATCACAAAACCAAACAGCAGTGCTGGGCACCAGCAGGCACACACATGGCAGCCCCCTGAGAGAAGCAAAATGCCTTTCACAATACCACATAATGGTACTCTGGCTAATTTACAGCTTTCCTAATTCAGTGTGAGGCATGGCACACGCACAGATTTAAAGAGACTGCTGCCAGGTGTGGCAGAACACTGACCACACTGCTGAAGCAGACTGCGTGCGGTTCCCGTTCTTACACTGCTCCGAAAATTCAGCCCAGAAGCAGCCCAGGGAGAAGAAAGCAAAGCAGAAGATGATACTGTGAGACGGTGTAATATCTTTTGCAAATGGAGATAAATGTGATGTGCAGCCCAAAGTCCCAAGCGGCAAAGTCATGTGCGAGACACAGCAGCTTAGCACTTATTCTTGTCAGGCATCAAAAAATAGAAATTTAACTCTTTAGACCACGTGGTTCAGACTCCTAACCAAATTTGTGCTTAAGAGGGCATGGAATATTCTGCTTACACCAGATCGGACTAGAAACTGTGAGAGCCTTTAATGTCAAGAAGCTGCTTTTGTTCGCATTAATCCGCTCTAATTCTAAGAGGGCACCGCTTTAAAATTCCAAGGAGGCACTGAAAACTTCTTTTTAAGATCATCTATTTGCATAAAATCATCTATGAAAGTGAAATTATTGCCAGTTTCCTTGCCTCCACTTTGGAAAAAAGAAAAATAAGGCACTTCACTGCCTAAAAAGAATTACGTTATTAAAAGATGCCTATCATTACAGGCCATGCCCTGCCTATTTTTAGAATGTTTTGTCTTTCATACAATATTTATGACACTGAACTCAGTTTGCCCTCTCTTATTTGCGAAAAGATGCTGAAAGAAAATGGGAAAAGTATTTTAAGCCAGAGAAAAATGTGTTCCTCAGTATATGCCCACCTATAGGTCAGTCTAAAAACAAAGTGCTACAGGTAGGTGACAAAAAAGACAACGTGTCATCACTGATGTCTTCAAGGAAAGGTAATGCAATCAGCATGAAATCTACACATTTACGCTAAGGTTATCTTCAACATTTAGTGCGGGGAGAAACAAAGAATACAGACTTACAGTGGGAAGGGGAAGGGAAAATTCAGCTTAGAAATTCTTAGCTGCCACCTGGTGGCAAGCAGCACCGCTGAACAACTCCCAGCTCCACTTCCCTCAAATTCCTAACTCATTTTCCAGCAGATGAAATAAACCTTTCCCACATACCAAACATTCTGATTTGGAACACGGCATTTACCTAGAAAAATAAATTGTATTTCTGTTTTAAAATGTCACCTCAAGACCTTGCTGTGTGCATCACCAACTGAGGTTTTCACACGTACCTAAGCAAGAGAGCAGCCCAGAGACACCACTCATTACCCCACCATTACTGCTTCACCTTTTTAGCCGTCTCAAACTCCAGCCCTTCCAAGGCTTCCATGGCCAGTTCTCTCCAGTCAGCATCAGTTACTCCCAAGCACGCAATCTGATACGCTTCCTTAAACATTTTCCGTTCCAGATATTGATACATGGGTGCAGACTGAGGATTTCCATCAGAAAACATGCGTTAGAAAGCATAATATTGAGGAACAGCAGTGCAGTCCTCTAGATACAGTGAGAAAAAATTTCATTGCACTTGTAAGCAGTACAGGCTCCTCAGAGAACAAGCATATGTTTTTGTACCACACACAGAACAACACTGTGGGGCAATTAGCATTGCATCTTCAGACTAGTTCGGTTAATTATGTTCTAAACTCACCCATCTTGAAATCTGCAGCTCCTAGCATATTAGAAAGCAGTTAATGAATGTTTCTGATCCTCTGAGTGCTGAACATGCTAGATATAATGAATGATGAGGTGCTTTTTAAATAAAACACAATCCCTCTGCGATGTCAGAGCAAAGGCAGCAGTAGTTTGATCTCAAAGGCTGCAAAGCAGACCAGGACAAAGCATCCCTGGAAACACTCCAGCACAACAGAGGAAGTGCCATGAGGAAGTGGCAAACTGACAAAGGTGTTCTAAGAGTGACACTCTGAAGCCCAAAGGCACCGCCCGCTGTTACCGACCTGCTGAAGTTCAGAGGGAACCAACACAAAACAGGACTCAGCTATAGCTCAAACCCTTTCCATGAACAGAGAGCACTGCTGCTTGCTTAATTCTGGGTTTGCAGCTACAAAAAGTATGCATATTGATCTCTGCTACCTTTACCAACCTGTCTGAAAGTCGTGTATTTTTTGTACTCTCTCTCACCAGAAGTACAGTTTTGAGTAACCTGTCTTAGCAACACTGCACAAGGACGTGGAGGTGTCTCAGTCCCTTGCAGCACGTAAAGACAGACAGAAACAGTGCACTGGGCTTGGGAGATCTGCCAGCTACCAACCATGCCAGACAATGCAGATCACAGTGAAGGGATCAGCACAGCTCTGAGGAACACACACAGCTCCAACAGAGGTATCATCCATTAATTAAACAAAAGCATATAGCCCTCCACCTTCACCAATTCTGAATTTCAAATCCTGCCATGTTGTGCAGAAATAAGTCAGAAGCTGTTTGTTTGTTTGTTTGTTTGTTCCTTTTTCTTGCTTGTTCTTCTCTTGGTCTGCTTAAATAGTGACAAAGAAGGATCAGAATGGTGATTGTTTTGGTAGTAGAATACTGGAAAATTTCAGAAGAGCTTCTTCACATCTTAAGCATTTATGTTTAAGAAATGTAAAGCAACACTTAATGAGATTAAAAGATTACCTGTGGAACTTCAACAGCTGACATAGAAAAAACATGAAGGCAGAAGATCTTGGAGCCATTGTATCCCACAACAAAGCCTTGAAGTTTTTGCTGATGGACAGGGAAGTTACCAGCTTTGATATTGAGGTAACCCCCTCCAGAAAAGCAAAGCATATCCTCACACTGGGTATTCCAAGCCACGCTATTGGCATTGGGCTCCTAAGGAGCAAAACGATGGATGATTACAACAGGCACAACCACATATTCCTTCCTAAGAAATATGCATCCTTCCTCTTAAACAGCTGACCTACTGTAGCCTAGGAATATATGACAAAGAAAGAAGTTTAGGCTTTATGTTAATATCAGCACTAAAGCCAAAATGCTCCGTAACGTTGATATTGCAAAGAGAAGCAGGACAGCTCTGAATTAACCCAAAGAGGTCACAAGTACAGCTGTCCTTCATTCAGCTTTTGCTTACACATCTCCTGTCTTCTACTTCCTTGGCTACCAACTCTAAAGACCAGTTTTGATGAGAAACAGATAAATCCTACAAAACATGATGAATGGTTTAATTAAATTAGATTAATTTCTCCATGTCAACACTGTTGGTACATTCTGCACTCTCAATCTCCTCCTGTCTGTGCCATTGTGGGTCTGACCCTGGTCCAGAGACAGAACAAATCTTACCTGGAACAACAACTCTTTGGTATGAATATCATACACTAGGCAGGTGTCATTTTCATCAACCACTGCCAGCTTGTTTCGAGATGCACTCATGTCCAGGCAGCGCACAGCTGTGGACTGCTTCAGCAGGACGATGGCAAAGACATTGTCAACAAATATCTTCAGGATCTAGATATATTCAAAACCAAAGTCAGCCCAAGTTTGTACCCCTCCAGCTAGAAGTCACAGTGTGTACAAATGCTCCTGCTGCATACAGCATGCAATGGCTGTTCTTTCTCCCACAGAATGGTGCATTAAAATTAGAAAGAATGCTTCGAGCTCCAGATTTGTTTTATGAGCCCATACAAACAACAGACTGTCCTGAATTCTGTAATGCCCCTCTCAAACAATTACATTAATATACAACCACAGGATATCAATGTCTGATACATGAAGGATCACAAATTCCTTTCCAGTCCCATTCTCTGAATCAACACTTTTGGGCTCCACTTTGCAATCTTCAGTGCGCACACACACACACACACACACACCTCCCAAAGACAAACTCATTTAGTTCACTAAGACTTCCATTTTTGTCAGCCATATGTGGGCTTCAAAATCAAACAGGTTTGTATGAATTTCACAACCAGAGAGTGAGAAATACAGAAATAATTCATTTTTAAACCCTAAATGAGATTTTGTCCTATAACATTTTAAGTTGTGAAAGGATATGCTGCTCCTCAGGTCTCCCCAGAGAATGAAACAGCATTTATTTGCAGCACAGAGACGTGTGCCAGGCGTTCTGTGTTACCTGCCCGTTCTTTAGCCCAACCAGGAGCCCTTCTCTTCCTGGAGGTCCTCCGATGACTTTAATGTAACGGATAAGAGATTCCATCAGCCACTCTCGTTCTTTAACACCACTGAATGAGAGGCACTGCAATCTTTTCTCCTAGATACAATAACATACAAAATACTGCATGGAGGTGAAGAAGAAACCTTTGTGCCTTCAGTGTTTCATATTTATACCTATGCTAGCGTGTGTGCCAATTTCACATGAGTGTCAGAGTGTCACTCAGTTTAACAGGATGAATTCTTAAAGGCTTTTCAGTACTATGACAAAAAAAAAAAAAAAGCAAAATAAAAAAAAACAACCAACAAACCACCTTTCTTCACAGCTCTCCCCTCCCAAACATTTCCCTTGGGGCTTCAGTGCTCCAGAGACTTTCAGTAAAGCAGAGCCACCTGTGGCACACAGCAGCCATTACTTAGTAGGACAGCACTGCACTACAGCAGCACTACACACGGTGCTGTCCAGTAGTATAATTCACCAGTTTTTCCCCAAGGTACCAACTTTCTGTCCCAGCTATTTGGAAAGCTATCTCCAAGCCCAAATGTACCCACTCTAAGGCACATACCTGGCATAAAATGATGTGATCTGAGCATACCACCAGCAAGTTGCATTCAAATTTCTTTGCTATCTTTTCCTTCACACGATAATACATGTCTGAGGAATCATCCGAGTACAGCTCATAAATCAAGATTTTCTCTGGCATTTGGATGGCTAATCTGTTCTTGTAGATGGCGATTTTCTTCACGAGCTCTCTGCCTTTTATTCTAACTAGAGGGAAAAATAAAACACAGTGTAGGCTGACAGGAAAATAACAGATTAAAAAAAGTCAGAGAAACCTACTGCTCAGTGGGAACCAAATCTTCCTGAAGCATCTAAATTTAAGAGCAGATTGCAGCTAAGATACATTTGTTTTTCCTGCAACCATGTAACCTTCTACCTATGCCACAATTTATCAACTTCCCTTATTTTTGCAACAGCACATTCCAGAACAGGATTCTGATTCCTTGCCATAAAAAGCCACTGAGTACAGAGACACAAAAATCAGCACAAACCATGGAGACCACAAATAAGAAAAAAGTTGCTAGATGTGACATACAATTTTTTTCTTTTAATCTCAGCTGCAGAGATTAAAACCTTATCTTAAAAGCCTCTCCCCCTCCCGACGTCCTTTCAAATCCCCCTATCTTTCATTAAGCTCGTCAGTGCTGATCCTCCAGGACCTAAGTTTGCACTCTCATCCTGCAAACGGGATCTTCAATTTTCATTAAGTGACAACAATCTGCCCAGTATGTGAAGCAAATATTCCAAGCATTCTGATGGGCATTCAGTTAAAACAAACAAACAAACAAACAAACAAACAAACAAACAAACAAAGAAGCCCACAACGGAATGACAGAGCAGGTCTGACCTGAAAGAAGTTACCTTTTTGTTCCGTGATGAGGTGCTGGACAATGACGTCAGTCATGCAGTCTCTGTAAGCATAGCGATCCTTATAAAGGCCATGGACAGTGCTGAAAATCAACTGATAGAAGGATATTGTTCCGTCCTGGCAGCCCACTGCCTGAACACAAGGAGGAAATCATGGTAGTGAACAGGTACACGTAGGTAAGACTTGTGTGTAGTATTCATTTGAGAATTACGTTCCTTTTCCTGCATAATGCATAGACTGAAAACAATTACAGTTATGTATATTGCAGCAGCTGCAAAAGTGCTGTTCCACTTCATAGTGCAAAATGAGGACTGATGCTACCATAGCTTATGGGCATGCTGTGGGGTGCTTTGGTTTGGTTTCTTGTGGTGCCTTTCAGTGCTTCTGCCTCCCAAGCACACTCTTTGTTTTCTTTCTTTTTTTCATTACTGTTAAATGGGTTCTGGATCTCTTAACATTTGTGTATCAGCACTGAGTGCAGCATTTCTGGTAACAGTTGTCCTCCACAAAGCATAATGGTAGAAACTCAAACAGAAACAGAACTCAAAACTTTCTTCCTATCATGGCACTAGATTTCATCAACCTGGAAGTCACTAGCTCTATTTTGCTGTGCTGTTTTTGTTTCTTTTTAAATTCCCTTCTTCTTAAATCAAAATCCATCTGAAAGCAGGCCTTAGACTCATTTACCACCTTCTTGCAGCCCTAAGTTTTAATTTTAGTGGCAGCTTTAGAGCTCATTAAACACTGCTTAGGTTCTGCTGTCTCAGTAGGGATATATAGATTAGGCAAATGAGTTTGAAATGTATGGTCTTAGCTTCTATGGCAAACTGTCTGTGAAAGGGCCAGTAAAGTGCACCTACTCACCACATAGTTGGAGTCTGGCTTAGCTTTGCAAGTCCACACCCAGCTGCTTTGCTCTCCTATCGTTCCAAGACGGACTCCATCCTTTGTGAAGAGGGAAACTTGTTTATCCGACCCTCCCAGTAAAAGGTACTCTCCCTTGGTGAAATAGCTAACACAGCAAGGGTCAAAACTGAGCATTCTGTCCTTCCCAATCTACAAGGGAAAACATACATACATTAACAGAAGGATAATTTCATACTTTCCTAAGGCCACGAGAATGGATGAAAATCAACACAAGGATCTTCCTGGTTCTCCTCATCTCTCCAGCCACACACAACTTTTCAACGCCATAGATGCACTGAGCTTCCAAAAGGCAGCTCTAAATCAATCCTCCCACTTCCAAAGCAGTCCACTCAGGGTGCGAGCACTCAAACAACAACAAAAAGCAACTCAACTGGCTGAAAGAAATAGAGGTCCTCTAGGAAGCAGTCTGCTGTAACACAAAAGCGATCAAAGCTTCAAGGGCTGTAGTACAAGAACCAGAGGACAGCAGCTGAGTTGTTACAGGGGAAACAAGAGCTGGAGGAAAATTTGGTTAAAAAATACTGACCCATAAAAAGCACCAGAAAACAGAAAACATTTAATGTAACCATGAAGCATTACCACACAAGTGCTTTGTATAGCCACGGACACAGACTGACTTGTAAATACCTGTCATTCTTGCAGGCATTTTCCAAAAACATACCTGTTTGCCACTAAGCTGATAAAAGGAAAGCCTCTGACCCCAGTCTGCCACGGCCAAAGTATCGTTGCGTTCATCCCTGACAACAAAGAAGTCACATGGTCACAGCAATTTATTCAAACATTTCTAAAGGCAGTAGAATCAAGCAGTGTGATAGCAGAACATACTTCAAATTACTCCTAAAAACCTCCACAAAATAAAAGCACAGCAGAGATGCCTTGCCATTTAAACTGAAGAAAACAGCTTGAGCACATCAAAGAAAAATCTGTCAACTTTTCAGGAACAGCAGTAAAGCTTGCTGCAGCACCTCGTGCTCAGCCCGTGCACACGGGGCACAGCCAAGCTGCACTTGTACAGTGGTCCTTAAAACAAATGAAGCATGGGGGCCCAGATCCTGATCTTATCTGCAGGAATGTAGAGCCACCGTGGCATCAAAACCAACACAGCTAAGCAAGACCAGGCTGTGACTATCAGAGCACACGGCAGGAAATGAAATGGCTCCAGTGAGGCGGAGGAGAGGGCTCAGTATCAAATCTGTTAACTCTGACAGGATCTGGTGGAAGAAAACAGCAGCCACCTCCTTCACAGAGCCTCGTCTAGGAGGAAGGGCGATGGTAATCTGAGCCTTCTGATGAAAATAATGCTCCTAATCATAAACTGAACAGAAAGAAAACAGAAAAAAAAACACTGAGAAACTTCTCAGTCTGCACCTTCCCTTTGCTCAACACACAATGAACGTTCCTGTGAGAAAAAGCAACACGCTGTCACATACTTAAGGAATGTCACAATTAACACACACTAATAGAATACATTAAGACAACATAAGTGACACTTAATTCAAAATTGGTAACTTTTGAATTTTGCACCCTGCACAAATACTCTTTACCTTTGGTCCTTTTTGTAAATTGCTCTTCTACGCTATATACATAGAAGGACATACACGTGTGCATATGTATGTATGTGCAGATGTATGTATGTTATCCATCACAGTCTCACTCACAAGTTGAAATGCACAGCCTCTTGCTCCTCATCGTCTTCTACCTCTTTCTCATTATCCTGCCCACTGTCAAGCTTGGATTTCAGTTCTGGAATCTCCTCTAACTGGCTGTTATCTGCCTCCTCTAAACTGCTGTTATCTGATTCCTCTTCTTCATCTGCTCTACTCCAAAATTTCTCCCATCGACTGCAATAGCAATTGTTTAATTTGCATATGTGGCACAATAAGTGCAAACAGCCCACCCTCTTCTCCCTGAAAACAAACTGAAATCCAGCAACAAAAAAAAGCAAAATAAATGTTTTATGATATCTAGGTGGAATTTGTTCCCACTTTTTTCATGTAAAGAAATACTGGCAAAGCCAAGCCCCAGTGCAGTCACAAAAAAGACAACATACCTGCCACGAACCTGCTCCAGCAGGGATGCCTGCCAAGCCCTTCTGCTACCAGTAAAGCAAGGGCTGGCTGGTTGGCGTGCAGAAAGGTGGGGTGATTGTTTACCTGGATGGATTCCAACAGATGGACCATATTGGAGACGAAGCAGCCCCGGTGCGCTCGATCTTCACTTTCTCATCGCCGTTCTTATTCCGGATGCTGATGACCCCGTTGAACATCCCCAAGGCAAGGTACTGGCCATCGTTGGTCCAGCTGAAAAAGCACACGTACCAAAGGGTAAGCTGCCAGACCCAGGCAGCAGGAGGGCAGAATGGTACAGAGTAAGCACACAGGGATGGTGGATGGAAATACATTTTTTAAAGGGAGTTCTGGAAGGGAGCGAGTAATCCTCAGTTTGTTTATGAATCTAACTCCACATTTATGGTGACAGCATGCAATACAGCAAGAACTTTCTATTACACACACAAATTAAAAAAATGTGGAAACAACAACCAAAAAATTAAAGCTATCATCTGCTTGTGGTGTTTGTATCATGTGCTAATTAGCAGATGCATTGTTGGAAATGAGAGCGTTGGCAGCAGACCAGACTTTCCAAAGCCACATCCGGAACACTGAAACTGCACGTGGGGGGGACACAGAACTGCTTTCTCTTCTCATCTCTACTGCAGTTAGCTGGATGAGGTCACACAAATTAATGTACCTTTGGCTGCAGGTTCCCTAGAGGAGTAATAACACCTTGTGCAAATGCCAACAACACGGAAGATGAACAGCTCTATGAAAAGAGAATGCTCATCTTCCCTCTGACTTCATTTCACTGCTACTGCTCAAGATGGCTAAACAGATGGAGAGAGAGGACCACAAGACCAGAGCACCTCTCTGATGCCTTCCAAACAATGATATATATTGTAAATATTAAAGAGCTATATATTTTACTGTGTTATTAGGTAATTTTACATTACCTAACAGAAACTAAATCCCTTTGCTATCTAAAACAAGGAGAAAGGAAGAAAAGCAGCTCTCTGAGAAGACAACAAAGGAAAGAACAGATCACCTTTGATAAATATTTGTCTTATTTCTATCTGAGCACTCCTAATACTACTTAAATGTTTTAATGACGGGAATGGCAAAGTTGCATGAAATGCGATGCTTCTGAACAGCAGCTCAGGGGAGCCTCTCTCTCCTGCTAGGTCCTCTGTCTCCACAGACGCAGAGCTATTTTGCTTGAACTTTTTTTCCCATTAGCCTGCATACTATTTTAAACTGTTTGTATTGAAACTAACTTAAAAGATAACTTACCTACAGCAAGTTATCTTACTGCTAGCTTTATGTTTGGAGACCGATTTCTGTTCGGGCGACCACAAGCCTTGATTGAAACAAACAAAAAGCTGAAGTCAGTGACAAGAAAACTTTTACCAGTGTTCAGACTAGAAACCAGCATTGTCAGGAAACTCAGCTTGGACTTCAGTGGGAACAAAGTCTCACTGCTAGAAGGACATTTAAATACATACTGCACAAACAGTAAAGGGGAAAAACTAGATACATCTAACACAGAGAAAGGCTCTTCTGGAAAAATCACAGTAGGGCTTTTATTTCTTTCTGGGACACCTCACAACATAGTCCTCTTCAACTGATTTTTAGTGGTATACATAGGTAACTTTGGGCAACACCTCATTGCTCCCAGATCAAAAAAGCTGTACAAGTCTGCTGTTAGCTCAGCTGTAAAACTTGTACAGAACTCACAGGCTCAATGGGAAAGCGAGAAGAAGACATACCGAAGTCACTGGAGGAGCAGGATGCCAACTGGTGAGTAAGAGGATTGTATGAAACGCACTGTATAGAGTCATTATGCCTGGAATGAAGTTACAATCACATTTCAATAAATCATTCTCAAACGCCTCTTTCTGACTTTCTGCAAAGTAGCTGAAAGGCTCTCCAGATGGCAGAAATAACTTGATCAGCTTATATTACATCAAATTAATCTGCAATTACTGTAAACTAAATCAATAATAAATTCTAAAAAACGCTGTCACTAAATGGCAGGATTCACTGCTCCATCAAAATGAGCTAAATGTGCATAAATGGAGGTTTGTGAAATGCAATTAACACTCATATCTGAACTCTAACAGAAGTGTGCTTGCATCTTCTCCTACTGAGTGGATTGCCTGGTGCACACTAACTAGCAACAACTGTTCAAACGTATTCAGAAACAGGATTTGAAGATGTAGCTGAAAAGACGTGACATAAAACAAAGCCAAAAGAGAGATGAAAACATACTGTGTGGAAAAATGCCAACCCTTACCTTCAGCTTGGTCTAAGACTCAGATTTAAATTACTTTGATTTATTACACAAGATCAGAGTTTTATTCTATTTCAGTCCATTTCATCTTGCAGAATATCCCCAGTTCTTTGCCAGCCCTCTAAATACATCACAGATTTATCTAGACTTCTCACCCTCTTTTATGACTTTAATTGCTTTCCTGCCTCATTCAGATCCTTCCACCATTCTCCTCTTCCCTCTCTTATTAATCAACTGGCGTTTGCTCTAACCTTAGTTAACCTTCTTCCAGCTCTAACATCTTTCACTCTTACTCTCTGAGAGCAGAAGTGCATAATGAAGGTTGGTACTGGAGATGGACAGGACTGAAAGGCATCACTTACGTGTATTTCAGAATTCCTTCTAGCTTTGAAGTCCAAATTATCACACTTTTATCAGCTGAGCCAGATGCAAAACGTTTGCCTAGGAATTAAATACAATTTAAATCCCACACATAAGAATCCCTTACTCACCCAACACTCAACCAATGAGAGAGTAAGACGTTCCTGAACTTGACAAGGCATAAAGAGCCTAACACGGCAAGTGCCCTGCTGCGCTACCTCAGCTACATGAAACCTCAGTGGCTTTCTCCAAATTCCCGATTAAAAAAAGCCCAACCATACAAACACCATCACACAGAACGCACACAACATTCAACATGCCATGATGAGAACAACCCCAATTCTTTTATCAATTTGCAATAAGGAATGGAAGATACTACACACTTCACAAAGACTAAGGAAGTCCCACAGAAGTGATATTTACCATCCTTAGCATAAGCCACACAGTACACAGTGTCCTTATGCCCCTTCAGTGGCTGAATTAAGGTTCCATCAGAAGTATCATACACCTGTATAAATAAACAGAAAAATATGTATTCAAAACGAGGATTGTGGCATGAAATTACTGAGGGTCAGCAATATTATGCATATTCTTTTCTGTTTGCTGCAAAAGCAGTTTTCCTTAGCAAGCAATACTTTCCTAACACTTGGCACAGAAGACGACTAAGCACTAGAAAATTACACACACACATGAAATTTCTAAGCAGCTCATCGGGCCTCCATGTTCTAGCTCATCCCTTTCCTTCCTTGCATTAATATTTATGTGTAATAAACTATGGGAAAGGACCATCATTAAATGCAGCACTCTGCCAGCACCAGCAGTGTGAAGGCCCATGTGCTCCCAGCTCAGAGCAGCACACACAGCACACAGCACCGTGCCACCAGCCCAGCACTGCACACAGCCTCGCACTGCCAGGGGCAGCGGGGTGGTCCTGGGCTGCTCCTGCTGGAGCTGGGCACACATGGGCTGCCCCGGACACCGACAGTCCCTACCTGAGGCTCAGTTCAAAGCACTGGCACAAATTTGAGTTTCTTTCTCCACAGGGATTGTCATGAAACTTAGAACAACACGCAGTTAGTGAACTGGTGTGCAGTGCTACATTAACAGCAGTGTTTGCGCACCGTGCATCGTGCCGGGCTGAACACACGGTGCCGACATGCCATGTATTGTGCCGGGCTGACCATACGGTGCCGACATGCCATGTATTGTGCCGGGCTGAACACACGGTGCCGGCACGCCATGTATTGTGCCAGGCTGCCCACACGGTGCCGACATGCCATGTATTGTGCCAGGCTGCCCACACGGTGCCGGCACGCCATGTATTGTGCCAGGCTGCCCACACGGTGCCGGCACGCCGTGCATCGTGCCGGGCTTGGCTGCAGGTTTCTGGTCTGCTGGGCGAGGTGTGAGAACATAAACTCCATCGCATGTGGAAGCGGGAGCCCAGAGCCCGGCCACAGCGGCTGCAGGGCCTCGCAGCCCCGCACTATGACGGCGTTACGGCCCCGGCAGGGGATTTCGGCTCGGTGAAACGCGGCGGTGCGGCGGGGCGGTGTGTCCGTACCAGGAGGCGGTTCCCGGCGGCGATGATCAGCTGCGTCCCGTCCGGCTTGAACGCGAGGTCGTAGATGCTGCCGAACACACACCGTGCCGCTGCCACTGCTGTCGTTTACGGCCTCACCCGATTCCCGGCACCCCCTCCCCCCCCCAAGCCGAGCTCCCGCCCCGCGGGCCGCCCCGGCCCGGCCCCGCGCACAGTGCCGTCCCGGCGCCCCGCGGCGCTCACCAGTGCTCGGCTCTGTCGCGCCAGGTGAGCGCGGCCCGCATACCGGGCCCGGGCCGCGCGCGGCCCCGCGTCGGCCGCGCCGCCGTCTCCCCGAGCGACGCGCACGCGCCCGGAGCGCCGCCGGTCCGCCGCGCCGGCGGGGGGCGCCCTCCGGCTGGGCCGAGAGGAGCGTCACGTGACCGCGGCGTCCGGAAGCGCCCGTACCGGGGCCGCCGCGGCGGAGCGGTTTCCGTGGCGACGGACGCGTGACGTCAGAGCGCGGATGGCGGGGCCGCGCCTCGCGAGAAAGTGCGCGCCGCGGGGCGGCGGCTGCGGCACGGCGCGGCACGGCACGGCACGGCGCGGCGCGGCGCGGCGCGGCACGGCACGGCGCGGCACGGCACGGCACGGCACGGCGCGGCACGGCGCGGCGCGGCGCGGCGCGGCACGGCACGGCGCGGCACGGCACGGCACAGTACGGCGCGGCACGGCACGGCACGGCGCGGCACGGCGCGGCACGGCACGGCACGGCGCGGCACGGCACGGCACGGCGCCGGGAGCGGGAAGCGCGGGCGTGCGGGCGGAGCTGCGGCCCGGTCACCCCCCGCCCCGGTGAGCGCGGGGCCGGACGGGACGGCGCGTGGTGGGGACCCGATGCTGAGCGGCGTAAAAGCGGAGGAGCGCCCGAACGGCGCCGAAGCGGCGGCGGATGGAGGGACCGGGAGGAGCTCCGCGAAGAGGCCCCGAGAGAGCGCCCGCGGCGGGAGCAGAAGCGGCGGGCGGGGCTCTGCGGGGCCGCGCGCCGCGCGCACCCGGACGCGGCGCGGAGCGGACGGGAACGGAGCGGCCGCGGAACCGCGGAACGGACGGAGCGCTGCGGGAGGACGCGGGCGGGCGGGATGCGGGGCGGCCTCCGCCGAGCGGGGCCGGGAGGAAACCGACGGACGGAGAACGGCGGCGGAGCCGCGGGGCCCTGCGGCCGGCACCCGGACGGACGCTGCCGCGTTGCGGCCCTGTGACGGCGGGAGCTCCGCCGCGGTTGCGGCACCGCCGGGGACAGGTGCGTGCCGGCGGAGTGCTGCACCGGGCTGTCCCGAGCTGTGCGAGGAGTGCCCGTGGTTTCAGGCCGGGCCGCTCCTGTGCCGCTCTCTTCAGCTGCGCGCAGTGACGGCACTGAGTTCACGTCTGCGCTGCCTCCGCGGCGGCGTTGCTGTGTTGGTCCGTTTGCTGTGTGGAGGAGGCTTTGGGTGCAGCTTCTGTCCTGAGGTGGAACGTGGGAACGGTGTTTAACGCTTGGCTGTGGTCAGAACATGTTCCAGGCTGTGTCAGAGTCGTGCTTTCTCTTCAGGAAGTTTTTCTCAGAGCTGAAATGTAGAAACACACATTTGTGCCATGCGTTCCTATACCGGGTCCATATACTTCCACCACAAATGTTCAGAGAAGGGCAACAAAACTGGTGAGGGGTCTGGAGCACAGGTCTTACGAGGAGCGGCTGAGGGAGCTGGGATTGTTTAGTTTGGGGAAAAGGAGGCTCAGAGGAGACCTCATTGCACTCTACCACTTCCTGAAGGGGGGCTGTGGTGAGGAGGGGGTCAGCCTCTTCTCCCAGGTAACTAATGACAGGACGAGAGGGAATGGCCACAAGTTGTGCCGGGGAAGATTTAGATTAGACTTGAGGAAAAATTTTTTCTCTGAGAGAGTGGTCCGGCACTGGAATGGCCTGCCTAGGGAGGTGGTTGAGGCACCGTCCCTAGCGCTGTTCAAGAAGCGTTTAGATGAGGTGCTGAGGGATTTGATTTAGTAGCTTGGTGGGTAGGGATGGTGGTGTGAGGATGGTTGGACTAGATGATCTTGTAGGTCCTTTCCAACCTAATGTATCTATGAATCTATGAATCTATGAAATTGAAGAGGAAATGATTTATGAGCCATGACAGCAAAATGTGTGGGGTTTTCCATTTTAATACTGAGATATTATTTCTTTGCAGAAGAATCTGTCCCACGGACTCAAGTGGATAGGAGGAAAACAAGTCCATATTTTTCAAGTAAATACAGTAAAGAAGGTAGGATACTCCTTAGGGAAATAATTCCTATTGCACAGGGGAGAGCAGCGATAGGGCTCGAGGTGAAGTGGTGGTGCAGGGAGTGTGTGCTCCGGGGCACGTACAGGCCGCCTTCACTGCGGGGTTACAGTGTAAAGTGTCCCTTGCAGCTCTGTAAAAGAAGGTGCACGAATTCCCAATGCTGTGGCCACGTACTGTACCCACAAAGATGAACCTGCTTTAAAAGTTCTTTGTGTGTATTTTTTTTCCTCCAAAAGTTAATTCCACCCTTTATTAACCGTTGCCTTTCCCCGTGTTGCCTTTGTGTACAGCCCCCAGCCCACCTCGGAGGAAGGCCCTCAGGAAATGGACTCCTCCTCGCTCCCCTTTTAATTTGATCCAGGAGACACTTTTCCATGATCCGTGGAAGCTTCTCATTGCGACCATATTTCTCAATAAGACTTCAGGTGAGTGGAGCAGTGCAGCTGTGTGCTGTGTAAATGTTGGGTGGTGCTACAGGATCGAACAGCTGCCAGTTTTTTATGTCGTTAATGAAAGAATAAATACACATGCTTGTGTTGATGTAAAAATAATAATTTGTATCTTGTGCCTTGGCAAAAACCGTGCGTGGTCAAAGGGAGCACTGCCTGCACAGCTCACGATGGTTTCCCTGTCCAGGTAAAATGGCAATTCCCGTGCTCTGGGAGTTCCTGAGGAAGTACCCTTCTCCTGAAGTAGCCAGAGCTGCAGACTGGAAGGAGATGTCGGAGCTGCTCAGACCGCTCGGCCTCTACGTGCTCAGAGCAAAAACCATCATCAAGTTTTCAGGTCAGCTCTCATGGCTGTGTTTCTGGAACGGTCTGAATCGCTCTAGCAAGAAAACTAGTGTTGTTTTCCAAACTGTGCCTGGTGACATCTTTGCTGGGTGAGCCCTGGTGGTTTTCTGCAGCTTTGGGGGATGCTGCTTTTACATGTGCAGAGCTGTTGGTGGGGTTATCTTAACTGAGTAACTCGTGGTGTCAATTTGCAGTGGTTCTATTTGAAATGCTGCCACGTGCAGGCCCGGGCAGCACCCTGCTCTGCTCACAGCTGGGCCTGCACAGTGAGGGCTGTGCCTGTGTTCCAGACGAGTACCTGAACAAGCAGTGGAAGTACCCCATAGAGCTGCACGGCATCGGGAAGTACGGGAATGACTCCTACAGAATCTTCTGCGTCAATGAATGGAAAGAGGTGCGTGCTGCTGCCGCGAGAGGGGCCGTGCAGGCAGCGTGTGCCCGGCCTCACCTGCTGCTGTCACATACTCACGTGGGTTTTATAAAAACAGAAGCGCATTTCTGTGGTTTTGATCTCTGGTTAGCTGAATTCTCAGAGTGTGTCTTTCTGTGAGGCTGCCTTCAGTTCAGCCTGACTGAGCGGCGTGCCATAGCTCCCACGGGGCGGGCAGTGCGGGCGGGACGAGGGCAGGGTGAGGAACGGGGGAGCTGTGCCGGGAGCTGAGGCACGGCAGTGCACGTCAGTTGCTGCCGTTGTGTTTTAGGTGCAGCCGCAGGACCACAAGTTGAACATCTACCACGCGTGGCTCTGGGAAAACCACGAGAAGCTGAGCGTGGACTGAGCACCATCGAGGTGCCGTTTGTGCGCTGGTGTGACGTCAAACTCAGGGAATCACTGCAATAAAGTGCTGAAGTGCTTTACAGGTTTTTATCAATAAACGCATCGAGCTGTTTGTAGCACCGCTTCCCGCGGCTCCGTTCCGCCCGCGCGCGCCGTGTGCGCTGCCGCCCCGGTCCGCCGCGCCGCCGGGGGGCGCTCCGCTGGGCGGTCCTGCGGGGCGGGTGCTGTCAGCTCCGCAGTGAGCGCGGGGTCGGGCCCTGCGCGCTGCGATCGCTTCTCCCGAGACGCCGTCCCGGGCGCGTCCCGCACGGCTGCGGGTCGGGGCTCCGTGTGACCCCGCGAGGGGCGGCCGCTCGCTCCCGCCGCTCGCTCCGCGCACGCGCGGCGCGGCCCCGTGGGCGCCGCCCGCTGTCCCGTGAAGCCCCGCGCGGGGCCGCCCCTCCCTTTGCCGCCCTCCGCGCCGCGCAGCGCCATCGCCGAGCGGTGAGTGCCATCCGCCGCCATCCGCCGCCGTGCGGGGCCTTCCCGCGGCGGGCAGCCCGATGGCGGCGGGCCGGGCCGGGCCGGGCCCAGGCGGGAGCGCCCTGAAATCGGGGGGGAGGGAGCGGAGGATCGGGAGCGCCCGAGAGCGCGGGGGGGGGGGGGGGGGGGGGGGGGGGGGGGGGGGGGAGCGGGTTCCGCCTCCCAGGATCGCATCTGGGGAGCTCGCGGTGCTCCGCCAGCTTCGGACACGGGAGGGAGAGGCACTGCAGGGGAACACCCATTCCCTCCCCGGCTCCGCCGGTGGTCGGGGGGCGGAAGATAACCTGCTACAGCCCGCGGCGGTGGGCCGCGCGTCTCGGCCGCGTCCTGCCGCTCCGCTCACCCCGGCCCGCTCCCCACAGCCGCCATGCCTGCCCTCCGGCCTCTCGTGAAGCCTAAAATCGTTAAGAAGAGGACCAAGAAGTTCATCCGCCATCAGTCCGATCGCTATGTCAAGATCAAGGTAGAGCGCTCGGGGAGCCTCCTTGCAGCGGGGCTCTGTGCGGGGCGGGCTGGCACCGCAGCGCGGGCGGGGGGCGCTGCTGGGGGTGGCGGTGCCGCAGCGCTGTGGCAGTGACGCCTGGAGGCTGGCTTTGCCTGAGCTCGGCTTTGCCTGAGCTCGGCTTTGCCTGAGCTCGTTCCCGTGCTGGGGGCAGTCTCACGCTGCTGCGTTTTGTAACCGAGTACCAAAGAATCCTCGCATCTTTTCAGCGCAACTGGCGGAAACCGAGGGGTATCGACAACAGAGTTCGCAGGAGGTTCAAGGGGCAGATCCTGATGCCCAACATTGGTTATGGGAGCAACAAGAAGACGAAGCACATGCTGCCCACGGGCTTCAGGAAGTTTCTGGTCCACAACGTCAAAGAGCTGGAGGTGCTCATGATGAGCAACAAGTAAGTCCCAGCTTCGTTCCCCACCCTTGTCCTGAGTTGTTGCTGCAGTTACATGCTCAGCACTGTGGTTGTGTGCTGCCCATCCCATAATAGCACTGGGGGCAGGAGGATGCAGGTAGGAGACCTGGGGGGTGCACAGCTCTAAGAACACAGGCGCTGTCCTGGTTTACTCAGCACTGTGGTGCGGCTCAGGGTGGCAGTGGTGGGAGGCTGCAGAAGCTGTGTGTAGTTTGTGGGGTCAGTTGCAGCTCCCGTGCTGTGCTGGCAGCAGCACGGCCCTCACTGCTTTGCTGCCACGCACTGGGTTGAGGCAGACTATGGTCTGTTCCCTGCAGGTCATACTGTGCAGAGATCGCTCACAACGTGTCTTCCAAGAACCGGAAGGTAATCGTGGAGAGAGCAGCTCAGCTTGCCATCAAGATCACCAATCCGAACGCCAGGCTGCGCAGCGAGGAAAACGAATAAGCTGCTGCTGCATCTGGGATGTATGTAATAAAGCATAAAAACAAACTGAGCAGTGTTGTCCATGACTGAAGGGGAGGATTGGTGTGTGGCCCGTTCTGGGGGCTTGGCAGGCAGTGCTGGGACTGCTCACACCCACACTTTGTGCTGACCTGGGCTTGCAGCAGTGCTCCTTGTGCATCTCTTGCTGTTAGCTGTATTTGCTTCCTTCCACGTTCTCGTGCTTCAGGTGCACTGGAGCCATGCCCTCCTGAGCATGCTGCAGGGCAGGGAACTGACATATCGTGGGGGCAAAGAAAATGTGCAAGCAGTTCTTCCCTGGTTCTGTAGGCTCCTAGAAGCGTCAGCAATGTAACGTTGCTCTGATAAGTAATGAATTCAGGAATGAACGTGGCTTCATAGGTACATTTTTATTTTGTTACCACTCAAACAGTGTGGATGTTCTTTAGCACTGCACTATAAATATTTTTCACATCAACCACTCTGTCAAAAATGAGCAATGAAAACTTATTACAGCTCCATGGCTGTAAGAAGTGTGTCGTGGTGCCCTTGTTCTCTAATTTGCTGTCTCTTAAGGCTTTTCTTCCCCTACGCACAGCAGCATTTGAACAAAGCATCTGCTTTGGAGGTTTTCAGGTAACAGAATAGTTAACTGTGGACTGTGTTTCAGCAGCTCTGGCTACTGAGCGTCACCTGTGCCACTGGAGCACTCGGTGTGAGCTTCCCTGCAAGCACATGCTGCTGAGTAACTGAGTGACCAGAATCCAGAGCAGATCAGTGCTGGTGGTCATTCAGTACAAACTGAGCTCCTCCAAGGGGGAAGATAAGGCCACTGCTAAATGCAAAGAGCTGGGAAGATCATTTGTAGTGTACTACAATCCCACAGTCTCTTGGAAGGCAGCTACCGAGGTATTTTGCAGTAAAAACTAGAAGAAAAGGTATTGCTGCAACACTGGAAACAGCAACTATCACACGTATGAATGCAGCCCTGCACAGAGGGGCTGGGATGTCCCAGTACAACAACCCAGCTGCAGCTGTGTGCAAGTCTCCTTCCTCCTTTGGACAAAGGTCCTGTGCTTACGGTGTACATCACTACTTAAAGACACACAGATTTCAGCCATGGTATTTAGTGACACAATACAAATACATTCTTCAGGCAATCTGGAGTAAAAAGTGCATGTGCAGTGGTTAAAAAAGACCCAAACGTTTACACTATTTGTACTTCAGTAGGGAAATACTCCAGGAAGTGGTTTCCATTTCTCAGGCCATCATGCTAAGTTCAGATCGCTGAAACTCAGTGCTCACATCTACTCACCTCCCTGAGCAGGACAACGCTTCCCTCGATGTTACAGAGCACCCACATGTGCAGCCACGAGCTGTTCTGCTGCTGCCACACACTGACTTGTCAGCTGCTGCCCCAGCGACCAACGGGGTGACATGCCCAGCACAGCTGTGACCACCTGCGGTACCCGGGCACAGCCTTAGCTCACGTCCATCGATTCCGTGGTGGGCAGAGAAGCAGTATCTTTCTGAATGCTTTCAAAAAGCGATGCCATTTCAGGACTGGATCTGATTTGAGAAGAAAATTCAGCCATCGCTGGGCTCTTCTCTACTTCAGGGATGGTGAGGAGTGCAGCTACTGCTCTCATTGCGGATCGCTTCAGTTCATCCTGCTTTTCAAACTCCTGCTTCACTGAACCAGCTTTTACCTACAAATCCAAAGCACAATCTTCAGCCGGGATCAAGAAAAGGGGATGCAGCATGACTCTGAGCACACCAGCAGACACAGGAGCGAGCAGATCAGAGCAGAGGTTGCTCAGAATCAGTAACAGAGGGCTATGGGCACAGGTGGGGGACGCACCCGCAGTGCACCCCATTCTGATCTCACCTTCGTGGAGCAGGTCGCCCGCAGCGGTTCGATCAGTCGCTCGAGCCTCTGCAGAACTGCATTAGGACAGAGCGTGGACAGCCGAGCCAGCATTATGAAAGTCAGCATCTGGACAGAGGAGGAAAGAACACGTGCTGCCTCACTACAGCCTCCAGTTCCCGGCTGCAGCACGGCTCCTGTCTGCAGAAGGCTGTGCACCCATCACGCCTGTGGTGCCATGCAGCGTGCAGCTTACACGGCATCTGTGCCACGGTGGTTTTCTTTGCACTTCTGTAAGGGGTGTTACTGAGTTCTGTCACCGTGAGCAATGCAGCTGCTAGCAGCCAACGTCCAACAGGTGCCCAGCTGGACTCGGGCCCCAGGCATCCTGCTCTCAGGTGTCTGTGGAGTGCTCAGCTTTTGAGAGGAAGGCTGTGTTCACTCCAGCAATTGCGGCACTGCCATACCCCTTCTAAGTGGAGGTAAATTAAACAGAATGAAAAGGAAATAGTGCTTCCTGTTAGGCTATGAGAACACCAGCAGTACTTTTAGTATAGTATTGCTCACCACATAAGCAAGAGATGACCCACAGGTATTTTAGTCTTTGCTACATTTCCTACAAAACCAGGAACACTAGGGCAGCACTTTCAAGGACACTGCAATCAAACTTCACCTACAAAATGCTCAGAGGAAAGGCTGCCAATGTAGCAGACACGGCCCGGGCATTCCACGCTGCGCTGAAAAAGCTCCACTTGTGCCTTGGCTCCCAGGGAGCTGAACAGCATCACTCACCTCTCCGTCCCACAGCCGTTTTGGCAATCTACCCACCTGAATATCATAGTGATCCTTCAGTCCATCCTCCACATGGTTCAGGTACTCATAGATATCCAGCCGGTCGAGACAGCTCTCCAGCAGCGTGTACATGCATTCAAAGGCAGCTTTCCTCACATCAAGGCCATCATCCACTGTGTGTTTGAACGGCCCCATTTCTACCTTAAACAAGAAAAGAATACAGCTGTAACCTAGCAGCAGACAGCAAACAGCTTCACACACACGGAGTTGCTGCCGTACCACACTCAAGGCAAACTACAGACATACCTCTCGGATGAGCTCCCTCCTGACCTTCGTCTCGTTATACAAGCTGGGGAGAACTGCATTTAGCAAGTCCCGGATTAAAGAAGGTTTGTTGTGAGCAGCAGAATTAAACATGGCTAAAGCCACACGCCGAACATTCAGGTCTGAGTCCTGAAGAGTTTTTAAGAAGTTACCTGTGGGTTAGGAACACCAGACAGTGTTTTACAGGTCCACCGAGAAGCAACTCTAACTGACACAAGAACACTGCAGTGCGTTCTTTATGTAGCTCGGACATATCTATGGCAAAATATCTCCAGAGGCATGGTCTAACAGACATTAGAGATGCTTTCATTTGGGATACGGTAAATGGAAGAATCACAACTGTTCTACGTTTGGGCATAAAAACAAACAGCAACATTCTAGCTACCACAGACCTCCTCTTAAAGTCACATCAGAAGGTTCAGTATTCAAGGATGGTGTTCTTTTTCTTGCTCAGATCTACTTGGCTGAAGTAAGACTTCTGGGAAGCAGAAGGCCCACATTCACATAGCAGACCCAAGATGGAGGCTCTCTATAAGGTACATTTTATTTTTAACTTAGGCTGTGTTTCACAAGATCTTGTCTCCAGGGCACTTGAATCGTAAGTCTGAAAGCAGAGGGAATTTATGCTCCCCAAAAATCTCTATCACCAGTGGAATATGCCCCAGAGCAGAGTATCACAATATTTAGCAAGGGCCCATGTGACAGTGCTCCTCTTGAATGCCAGAAGTGGAGAAACACAGCAGGAAAATAATTGCATTCGGTGAGGTTCACAAGGGTGTGAAAAGTCCCTGAGCAGTTAATGGGAGCTGACACCAGCTCCCAGCTCAGCCCCCGACGTTTACCAGCTTACCTATGCAGCCTTTCAGGAGAGCATCAATAGGCTGAGGATGGTCTGCAATTGTGAATTTGACTGCAGTTACCACTGTACTCCGGGCATGTGGAGAACCTGTGACAAAGATGGGGAGAAGAAATCAGCGACAGACCAAGAGACAAAGTCATCACTGTAACTTCGTAGCACACGTTCTGCTCTCAGTTACATCAGATATGCATTGAAAAGAAAACTGAGGGTTTGTCTGAAGCTCTCCCATCACAGTGTCAGTGTTCAGTCCCTGTTGCCACCCACCCCCCACACCCCATGCAATCCAGTGCTCCTCTGAACCCTCGCAAAGGTCCCTTGTCTCCTTCTCACCCCTCCGCTGGGCCCTCCTCCCGTGGTACCCACCCGTGGTTCACAAGAGGACATTCCAGCAAACCAAAGCAGGGCTGTGTCCCAGCATTGCTCTGTGACGGTTACCTGACGACAGCTGTTTCTTCAGCCGAGGCAGCAGCTCGGAAGGATTCACCAGAGTCAGTTTCCCCAAGCACTCGGCCACCACATTGCGCGTCCCTTCTTCTGAGCACTCGCAGTGCTTAAAGAGCAGAGCCCAGATGTCCTCCACGTACGGCTTGAGGCCGTCGGCTGGGGAAGAGCTAATGACTTCTTTCAAAGAGTGCAGCAGGAGGTACTGCCTCTTGGGCTGGCTCTCAATCTCTTTCAGCATGAAGGGAAGATACTCCTTCAGATTTCCCACACTGATGTTCCCCAACGCGTAGGAAGCAGCGGATTTCACCTCCTCACTGGGGGCACCGAATGCTTCCAGGATGACGGTTTTGAGCTCCTTCTGAGCACTCGTGAGGTTCGTGGTGCGCCCCATCTCCGCCAGCGATAGGAAGGCTAGCACCTTGACAGCAGAGCTGCACTTGGGGCTTTTCACATCCTGGATAAACTGGTTCACTGTCCCAGGGGCTTCCTTGGGGCAGGCTGAGGAAAGGGCTGCCACGCACTTTGCAGCAGAATAATATGCCTGTTTGTGTAACACTGCTGATGCCCCGGATGAACCTGAGGAGTAAACTGGAGCAGTCAGCTGCTTCATCAGCTCCGAGTAGCCCACGGTGGCGGCCTTTGTCAGAACCAGAGCCTGGAAGAAGTCTATGATAGCGTTCAGTGCCCCTCCTTGAAGCAAGGGCGAGTGGACAAGCTGAAAGATTTCAGCAAGGACTGAACCAGTGATCTTGGAGATGCAGGATGGATGGAGCTTAGCTAAAGTAGTAAGGAACGCGATCGCCACCTGGGAAACGTGCATGTCATTCTCACTAATCAAAGCAGGGAGCTCTGTGAGAACAGACTCTATCATGGCAGGCTTAAGGCTGTCGCTGTAGTTCTTCACCAGCACATCCAGAGCAGCCAGAGTGCTCAGTTTCAAGGCACGCTGATTCTTCCTCAAGAAGGAAGCTAGAATGGGGAAACCTTCCCCGAGAATAGGTCTGAGGTCTATCTTAAGTGGAGAACTGGCAACGAGAGTTAACGCTTTAACTGTTGTCAGTCGGGTGATCTCATTTTTGAGCCTCTCCAGAAATATCTTCAAGGTTGGCTGCAGATCACTGCTTAAATGGTCTCCCAGACTGTAAATGATCTGTCCCATACATGAGATAGCACGCTCCTTGACCTCCTGGTCAATGTCAGCTGCCTTCAGTCGTTTCAGAGTGCCGGGGAACAGGTCCTTCACGTACGGCTTGGCATCAAAAGCACAAGGTTTGTCCAAAGGCCTGATAACCTTCACAAGCTGCTGAGCAACCAGCAGAGCTTCTGAAGTGATCTTGTAGAAGGGGTCTCCAATACAGGCCACGACCGGAGGTAACAGGCTCTTGATGTGAGGGTGAAACACCTCCGGCTGGTGGTTGCAAAGAAGGACATGAAGAAAAGACAGTGCATCAATTCTCATGTTGGAGGAGTTGGATTTCTCGGCCAAGGAGAAAACAATACCTGTGCAGAAGAGACAGAATGAATGCTGCCTTGTTTCAACAAGTGGATTTTATTGGGAAAAAAACCACCGAAGCCACACTTAGAAAATGGGCACGATCTGGATCTGTTCTCTTTCCTTTCCCTACTCAAAACATATTTACTATTACAAAGAACTGTTATCTTTGCGGTCTTTCTGCTCCCAAGGAAGTAGCAATTCACACACAACTGTTCTTTGCAGCAGTTGTGCTCAGATGGCTACAAAAACTTTTAGAAGTTATGAAGAAAAGTCATCCTGGGCTGAGATAAGGAAGGGCTGTTATCCAAGTACAGATAAGTATGACAATGTTAAGACTGTAGACGCCTCCTCCAGGGATGTGGAAATGAAGTTGACATTCTCATCCTTGCTGACAGTGGTAGACAGAACTAAGGACTGATCTGGGAATGGCATAGCACATCAACATGGAAAGAACTTGACATGTATGCCTGGAAGCTGAACAGAGACAACGTGCAGGAATAAAACCTGAACATGCAGGTCAGGAGCAGACATGCTGTGATATAAACTAACGGAGTCAACCCACAGATCGTGGACAAGCTTTACCAGGCACTAGTGCAGGGATGTGATCTGCCAGGCAACCAGGAAGAACATTGGCCAGCTCTGTCAGGAGGCTGAAACAACCCTGTCTTGACTTGATGCTCTTGTCTTTGAGCTGCTTGTGCAGGGCCTTGACAATGCTGGGAACCTGCAATGTGGAGAAACAAACCAGAAAGAAACGCATCAGTCATCCCAGCTTCCACAGAGCTACATTACCAAAGCAGCTTGTTCAGCTGAGCAGAAGCACTAACAGGACAGCAAGAAAACTGACAGGAGTCAGCAAGAAACAGCGGAATCGCTCATTAGAGAACAAGATCAGGGAGAGATTACAGGACAAGAAGAAAAAGTACATGAACTGGGAGGGGACTTTATTCTTCCATATTCCACAGACAGAATTCTAAGCAAACCTTTCTGACGTTGCTGTTATCCCCTGACACAGAAGCTTTAAGAAATGCAACAAAATCATTTCAGACAAAGGTTAGTGTGTCCTGCACAGTCTAACAACGTGTCAGGCTGACCCAGGGACAGCTGCACACAGCTGAGGGCTTTTGCATTGGCTCAGCTCTTACTCCCAGGAATGGTAAAAAGGGTGAATGGGAAAAAAAAGGTGAGCTGTTAACCCTTGGGATCTGGGACCCTCTGGTGGTCTGCCTCAAGTTCTCCACTAGACTACGAGGCACATTCACTATCTACTTCTCTTTATCACTTGAATCACACACCTGGTTCTGAAGCATTGTCAGGGAAACATCATCTTTGCCAGAGTCATCTGAAGCATGCAGCCAGCTCTGGATGGGCAGCGTTTGCTTCAGCAAGGAGATGTAAGCACTGAAGATGTCAGCTTTGACGTTCTCCTCTCTTTCCTTAAATCTGCTTATCAAAGCTGGAGAAAGGGTTTTGTAGAAGTCCTGGAGGAGATCGTGCCTGCTGCTGACAATGGCCTCCAGGCACTTTGCTGCAGCCCTGCGGACTTTCCAACTGATGTCATCATCATCGCTGTATTCATCATCACTTTCTGGAAGGAAGACGAGGGAAAACAGGGTGCACTGTCAGGAGCAAATCAGGACAGGATCACCTGATGCCTCAGTTGCCCCCTCTTGCTGACTAAACAAACAGGTGCCAGTAACTCACATGTATCCGGGAACATGAAATCACCCAGAACAGCCTTTCCCTACATGTCACTAGAGACAGCAGTGTGTGACCCAGGGCTGCCCTGTGCTGATGTGAGTTCAGACTCTTCTGTTTCGAGTCAGAGTTGACAGAACAAGCCTTAATATTACTTCACCTACTGGGGAAGCCACGTCAGCTCAGGCATAAAGGCTTTGGTTTTCAAGAAAGAATGAGGCCCTCAGATTTTAAAGGCAGAAACACCTAAATATTTACCTTAGCAATCTCAGAATGTCACAAAGGAGCACAACAATTTACAATGGTACTCACAGAACAACTAACACACTCTCCAGGAAGCCTGCCAAGATCTCACCCCGATTACTATGAAAGCAAACAAACGTGCCCTCCTTTCAGGGAACCTGCCCCAACTTTTGCTCTTAGCTGCCACACTTCATGCAGCTATAAATAGAGTCATTATGAAATGCTATCCATTGCTAAAAGGCTTCAAACGCACACCTGCTATCTGACCAAGGCTGGACACGCACCTCAAGCTAAACAGACTCACAAAGTAAACAGAAGTTCCCTCTTTAGAGAGCATCAGATCACTTTCACTGGTGGCAGATGTTTGTAATGGTGGCACTTTCAAGGGCTCATGACTGTAGCTTTGACTTTTTCTGCTACAAAGAAGTCAAAAAATAGCTACCCTATAGTAAAAACAATGGTGTGGCCACAACATTTTAAGCTGAGTTGAACTGAAACCCCTAGACTAACACAACCCACACACATCAAATCAGCTGCTTGGATCCAGAGCATGAGGTCTGCATGGCAGGCTGCAAGCAGCACTGGCACTGAGAGCACAAGGGAGTGCTTCCAACAGACAAGATGCCAGAGCTGCTGCTCCTCACGATTTCCAAGTGTCAAGCTTGGCTGCTTGCTCTAAGACTACTACTAAGAGGCAGCAGGGACACGAAGGCAATGCTTCCTCCACCTAGCTCTCTGACTCAGAGCAATAGTCAGTGATCTCCCTGTTGCCTACCACAGGCAGAGATCTGAGGTGTCTGTTATTATCATCAATAAATTAAAATAACCACTTCTAGAGAACTGACTGTCTTGGGACAGATCTGAAAAGTAACACCCCAGAGAGTGAGTGAGCAGGAAGGGGAGAAATGTTAACCAGCGTTCTGCTGAGCCCAGCCACCCTCACAAGCAAGGCACCTTGCTCTTCACCCTCCCCATTTTCAGTTTCCATCCTCTCTTCCTCTTCTTCCTCCTCATTGTCGTAGTTGTAGTTTGGGTCAAAGGTGATGTACTTCAAACACAGACTCATCACATTCGGGATGTGAGGGTCAATTTCTTTTGGGCACCTATAATGACAAACAAAAATCCTAAGAGTTAGAGCTAATAAAATGAATAATAAGCCATTTTAAACATTCAACTAACATAATCCATCTCAGAAGGATCCTAAAACACTTCCCAGACCATTTATGCATTTCTTTACTATGAGTTAAATCACAGCTTCTCTTTCTCTTACTCTGCATGAAGTAGTACCACTTTCTCCTGGGGAGGATGCGATGCTTTCTATAAGGAAAACACTACACCACAAAACACCAGCTGTGACCACCTGGTTCAGTCTACTCTCTGTGGGAGAAAAACGCAGCAGCTCTGCAGGGCTGCTTCTCCAAGGCAAGCACCAGACTTCTGACCAAACATCAGGAAAGCTGCAGCTCAGCAGCACCTCTGGCTGATCCCTTCTCACCTCCCACTCCCTCCATCCACCAGGAACCCTCTTCTCAAGGTGTTCTCCAAAGACAAGAAAAACCCCCAGTTCTGCAAAACCAATATGGAAAACACACTCTTACATGTCAAGGTAAAACAGCTCATAAATCATGCTCAGCTCTGCATGTGAAGAAATGTTATCTGTGAACTATCCTCCCCAGGAACGTGTGTGGGAAAATACTCAGCCCTGGACACTGTAAGTAGAGATATTTACACCAGAACAGTGCAGTTGTTCAGGGGAACACACCTTCTCACAAAAGACTCAAATGCCTGAAAGCAGTACTCCTTCAACTCATCATCATCCACGTTACAGTACTGAACAATCAGAGGAATTATCTTCTCCAGATGTTCTCCTGGGAAAGACACAATAAGCAGTGGTTAAAAAATCTCAGCCACCTGTAACTTCCTCATGTGCCTGGCACTGCACTCCCCACTTGGATCCCTCAGGCATGGAGCCAGCAGCCCACCAACAAGCAGTAATGACCCTGGCACTTCAGTCATAGAGCTATGCCTAGAAATATTCTAGGGCTGAACATCAGCTCTGGCAGAAATTTCAGACATGCTCAGACATGTCTGAGCATTTCTCCTCTTATTTAACATGGGGCGAATCCATTGAGGTCATTCACAGAGGTGTTAATTCAGACCAGGGAAGTGATGAACACCTTGAGATGAAATGCACTACAGAACAGCAGCCAGAGTTCATTTGGTATCTCTTCCCATCCAAGTGTAGATCAATGCCAGATCAGGGCCACAGAAGGAATCCCAGAGCACAACCCACTAAGGCATCAGGAAAAGAGCTGCTTTAAAATGCATGCATGTTTCCAGTATTGTTTCAGACCATTTGTCCTACCTATGCGGTGTCCAGCCTGCCTACTGATGCCAGCAACACACTGAATGTATGTCCTGGTTGTTGAGGTAGACGCATTCTTCTTCAGCTCAGCAATAAGATGCTCTGTGAGCTCTGAGAAGATGTTCCCACTGCAGGTGAGGACGAGGTGACCCAAAGCAATGATGGCTCTTTTACGTACTGCCAACCTGGGGCTTGTTAGCTGAGGAAGGAGGCAGTTCAGGATGGAAGAATGGAAAGAGTAGAGCGTTCCCCCCAGCCTGCAATCAACAGAACATGACAGAATTTGAAAATCAACATGTCAGAGGAAAAGCTCCCATGCCAGCAAAAAGCATACAACTCTTCAGCTATGAAGGAGAGGAACAGGGTGGTTTTCGCATCCTGCGTTTGAACACTGTATGACACAGGGAGAGGTTTTTTGTCTTCAACACGGAGTAATTGGATTTGGATTGTGTCCTTCTGGATGACCTGGGGTTTTGTCAATAATTTCCTGCATGCAGCTGACATATGACACTGTCACTCTGACTTATGTAACAAGAGAAAGAGGCAGCCAGGAAAAAAAATGCATGTGCAGTCAGATCACAGGGCTAAAATAAACTTCCCCGCTTCGCCCCCCCTTGCCTTACTTCTTTTCTAAACAGAGCCTCTGTGGGATCCATCCCCACAGTTACCACTATTGCCCAGCGCAGAGCGGCTCAGCACGTTGCCCCTCATTCCTGCTGAGGAATCTGCTCTGCTGAGGTACTCCCCAGGGGCAGCCAACCCAAATCCTTCAGTTTTAAGCCCACACAGTAAGATTAGGGAAATACAGAAATCAAAAGCAGACACACGCGGTGCGGCGCCCCGCTGCACCCAGCTGCCAAAGGAAACCCTCTGCTACCTGCTCAACATATCTGACAGGATGTCAAGAGCCTCCAGCTGCACAGATACATCCTCCTGCTTGCCAATTGCTCCTGTCAGCTGCGCTGTGATCTTTTTGCATACATTTGCTGTCATGGCAGAGCCTGGAAGAGAGAGATTTTTCCCATTAGAAAGAGGTCTTCGTGCCGATAAGAACAATTCAATCCTGCATTAAAAATAAAAGTTCACCACAGGAAGAGATGACAAGAGCAGCAGTCAAGCAGCTTTTGTTTGAGGCAAGGCAGACACGGCCAGCAGCAAAGTGCCTCCAGCTGGAGTACACCTCGCTAACACCAAAAGAGCAGCTCACCTCCACCCAAATGGCAGTGCCGACTGCGCAGCCCTGCCACAAAACTCACAGAGCAGAGCTAGGCAAAATTTTCTGACCGTTTTTTTTTTTTCCCCAGTTTTTAACTTGGAAATATTCAGATTCAACACAGATTCATCAGTGTTTCTGTGGAGAAAGAGCAATGCTAGCAGAAACAGTTCCTCAGCTCCACGATGAAATTTCGTAATTTGTAAACTCCCCCCGGCCTCCAGCACAGGCTGGCAGCACTGGGCAACCTGCCACCACGGAACATCAGGTACACGAGACGGCTGCAGAGGAAACGGACATCTCTGTGAACGTCACCAGCTCCTGAGCAGCAGAACCTCAGCTCACACTGAAGGCCTCAGGGCTGCATAAGTGGATTTCTCTAAGAACTCAGATGCAGTTTCAGATGTAAGCATCCTCAGAGTGAGCTGCTCAAGAGATTCCACGTCACCTCATCTTCACCCAGAGGGGTACTTCACCTTGAACTACCTTCCCTCCTTCCTTCACTTCTCATCCCCCAGATGCTGAATAAGGAATTCACAACGCTCAGGCTCCAACCCACCCACTTTTCTGTTTCCCAAAGGCTGTGGTTCCCTTTTGCCTCAGTCTGGCAGTCGGGGACAAACATTTCACCTGTAGAAGCTGGTGGCAACTCAGAGATGACTGTTTTCAGTCCAATGCTGGAGATGTCCCGCAGCTGCTCCTTGTCCGATAACATGTTCGTGCACAGCGTATCCACGATGGTTTCCACCTGGTACTCCTTCACTTTGCCAACCAGAGGGCCCAGACTGCAAAGGAGAGACAAGTCAGGGTGAACACGAAGAGGGCTGCTTTCCCAAGTCACGTTTCGAAACAAAATCAGCCTTAAGAAACTGAGTTCGTAGAACAAATGCCAAATGGTTTTTACATGCAGTGAACCACCTACTGCCCTCTGCCCCACATCTGAAAGCCTCCACTTGAGCCAAGGCTCAGAACTGCTATAGGACCACTGACCCCTTCACTCTACACTTTTCCTTTTGTTAATGGTTATAATAATGTGGCTCTTACCACTTGACAGCGAGGTTCTGTACCTCCCCATTTTTGTCTTCCAGCAATTTCAAAAGCATTTTCACAACTTTTTTCTCACTGTCTTCGTCTAGTTTTATAGAATCTTTCTGCAGTTCCATCATCAGGTCGTTGGTGGCCATAAACCTGAAAGAAACGTAGCAAAGTGGACTGGCTGACAGAGACACAAGGCCACCTCCTTCTCTTGACAATCAGCCCCTGTACAGAAGCACATTTTCAAAGACTAACCTGCAATCCATTACACTCTAATGAAAAAGATGGTACAGAAAACTGGTGCTCTCTGTCAAGAAGAAAACTGAGTGAGGCAGACGGTGAAAAGGCTTTTGCTAATGTCTATGAAAATAAGAAACAGACATTCTCTTCTAAAAATACTTGAGAGGGATGGGGTAAGCTAAAACTGAAACTGCCACTGTGGGACCCGTTGTGCATCTTCTCCCGGTGCCTGAATGAACACGGGTAAGGACACTGGAGAAATCACAAGTGGTTTTTCACCAATTCTCAGACCTAGGAAATCAAGTGTGGGGTGTGAGAATGCACCTGGCTGTGCTCTTTCTGACATATCAGGCAGTGACGGCACGATCTCACATGGGGAGAAGGCCTACCCAGCTCAAAAGTGGAAAATAAAGTTGCGACTCCACACTGTACCTTTAGACTTCTGTGCCTTAAATAAAGTTCCTCTAAACCTTATGAAGAGGTCCGACTTTAATTCGGCATTTCGGAACAAACGCTGCCCGGGGTGCGGGGCCGATGGGCAGAAACCCCAAACGCGAGCACAGCGCGGGCGGCCACAGCGCAGCACCCGCGGGGCGAGCATGACCAAGTATGGGCACCGGGCTGCTGCCCGCCCGCACGGCGCTCCGGCACTGCGACTGCGGCTGGGACACGGGGCGTGGGGCACCGCGCGTGGGGCACCGGGCACGCCGCCGGCCGCCACGCGGGTAACGGGCACGGCTCCGCCGCGGCGGTGCCCCGCTCGCAGTACGTTCCGTCCGCTCGGTCGCAAACCGCAGCCGCGCCGTCACGGAGCCCTTCACGAATACCCACGCGGGGTCTGCGCGGCGCTGCCCGCGTGGGTACGGGCGGTACCTCCCGTGACAGCCGCCCACGTGCCGGCCGAGCGCCTTCAACGCGTCCGTAGCGGAGCTCGGGTACCGGCGCTCCGCTCCCGCGCCCACACGGAGCACAGCACAGCACAGCACAGCAGTGCAGAGCAGAGCAGAGCAGTGCACAGCAGTGCAGAGCAGAGCACAGCAGAGCACAGCAGTGCAGAGCAGAGCAGAGCAGTGCACAGCAGTGCAGAGCAGAGCAGTGCACAGCAGTGCAGAGCAGAGCAGTGCAGAGCACAGCAGTGCAGAGCAGAGCAGAGCACAGCAGAGCACAGCACAGCAGTGCAAAGCGGAGCAGAGCAGAGCGGAGCACAGCAGTGCAGAGCAGGGCAGAGCACAGCAGTGCAGAGCAGTGCAGAGCAGAGCAGAGCACAGCACAGCAGTGCAAAGCGGAGCAGAGCAGAGCGGAGCACAGCAGGGCAGAGCAGCCCCCGCCGCGCCGCTCGGAGCCGCTCCCGGTCCGCACGGAGCAGCTCTCCGCGCACCCCGCGGGCGCAGCGGGGCGGGCAGGGACAGCCCGCGCGGGTCAGCGATCCGCGCCGCGCACCTGAAGTCCTTGTCGGTGGAGGTCATCTTCTCCAGCAGGCTGGAGATGTGGTACGACGCGCCCGCCATGGCTGCGGGGCGGCACGGCGCCGGGCGCCCGCGGGAAGATGGCGGCGGGACGGAGCGCACGGCGGCCGCCGGGAGGGGGCCCCGCCGGCACAGGCGGCGGCGGGACGCGGCGCGCGGCCTCGGGCGGCCCCTGCAGGCGGAGCGGAGCGCCGAGCGGCACGGGGCGGCGGCGGTCAGCGCGGCGGCGGCCGCGGCACCGCCGCACCGAGCAGCCACCGCCGTCGCCCGCCATCGCCGCTAGCCGCGCGGGCCGCGGGACGGAGCGGGACGGAACGGAGCGGAGCGGAGCGGGACAGCGCACTGCCGCCGCCCTCCGGCTGCGCGCGGCGCCGGGCGGAACCGGGCGCGGGCGGAACCTCCTGCGCGGGCGGCGCCGCGGCGGGGCCCCTTTGGGCGGCGGACCGCCGTGCCACGTCTGAGCCGCGCGCTGCCCGCCGCCCCATCGCCGCCGTACGGCCCGCGGCCGCAGCCATGGTAGGCCCGGGGGAGCGGCGGGGCCGGGCCCGGCGCCGCGGGGCGGGGAGGTGTGCCGGGGTGCCGCGGGGGGCGGCGGCAGGAGGCGGCGGCGGGGCTGGGACGCGCGCTCCGCTCGGTGAGGCGCCGGTTCTGACCGCGCTGTTCTCCGCAGGTCTCCGTCATTAACACCGTGGACACCTCTCACGAGGACATGATCGTAAGTGCGGCGCCGTGAGGGCGCTGTGCCGGCCGGTAGCGGCGCCGCTGTGACATTGGCGCGGGGCGCGGGCGGTACCGCGCGGAGAGGGAACGGTGTGAAGGGCCGGGCACTGAGCGGGGCTGGCACTGCTACCTCATAGTGCTGAGCAGGAAGGTGGAAAGGAGGAAGAGTTTAACGTCACGGTTTCTGGGCCCGGGGTTGTTTGTACGGAACAGTATAAGTGTGCACTGAGTGGCACAGAACGTCGGTGGGCAGTGCTGTTGTCCTCGGTGTTTCTGGAGCAGCTGTACCAGACTGCGTTGTTTAAGAACTGCCCTTCTATCCTGTTGTGCCGGGGCTGTGCTCTGTTTGCAGCCGCTCCTGAACGTAGTAACATTTATTAAGGGAGCAGGGCTCGCGTGGGCCCACAGCAGCTCTGTGTTGCCTTTCAGCACGACGCGCAGATGGATTACTATGGCACCCGGCTAGCGACCTGCTCTTCAGACAGATCTGTGAAAATCTTTGATGTTCGGAACGGAGGGCAAATCCTCATTGCAGACCTGAGAGGGTAAAGTTCTAAAGGATGCTGTTCTGTGCAAGTCTTCCATGTTGTGTCATTTTGCCTTTGGTGACGTGGGACGTGTGGGAACTCCTCCCGCGTGGTTCTCCTGTGGCTGGTTGTCCCAGTGGAGGGACAGAGTTAGAAGTAGTGCTGGGGCTGATTCACTGCCTACTTCACACCTCTAATATAGAATTAAAGTCATGGACACAAGGACGGTGTTTGGCATCACTTTCAGTGGTTGTGTGACAGTCATAGCACGTTGGCTTCATTCCTGTTCTGTGTATCACTGCGTCAGTGACGTACAGAACACGGCTCTGGGATGTGATGTGAAACAGCCACGACAAGAACGCACTGCTCTCAGCTTTCCCAATGCTCTTTCTTGCAGGCATGAGGGCCCTGTGTGGCAGGTGGCTTGGGCTCATCCCATGTACGGAAACATCCTCGCCTCCTGCTCCTATGACAGGAAAGTCATTATCTGGAAGGAGGAAAATGGCACTTGGGAGAAGACCTACGAGTACACAGGGCACGATTCCTCAGGTGCGTGGTGTCTGGAACTGGGAAGTGAAGCTGGGACTGCAGTGGGGTTTGGACTGGAACAAATCCATCATTGTTAAGGAAGAAATCTGTCAGATTGTGATAAGGTAATGGAGAGACAGTAAGTGTGTCCTGCTCGGGGAGGACACGTAGAGTGACACGCTGCTGGGTCACCTGCCGCCTTGGTGTGCACAGCGTTGCACAGGAGCTGTCTGACAGGTCAGTCAGCACTGCGTGAACAAGGCCGTGGGGCACCAACGTCCTGAAATAGCGTTGTGTGAATCCACTGCAGGAGGAGAGACAAAAGCAGAATTTCAGAATGCTGTGTTTTGTTCTCCAGCTGAAACTTCTGTTGTCGATCAGTTCTCCTACAAGCAGAGCTGAGAAGTTTCGGTAGTGTTCAGTATGCCAGGGGCCAGAGGTGCTGGCTGCCTGAGAAAGAAGCAGTGTTTAGCTGTTGACTATTATCTTTCATTCTCAAAGGAATCCACTGGAATATACTCTTGATCCATGTTCCTAAGACTAAGCCTGAGGTAAAAATGAGTAACTAATGGATGCATACCTTTCTTTTATTACTAATCTAGACTTTAAATGATGTGCCAGCCTGTCAGCTTTCATTCTAGAATCAGTGATACCTCTTCACTGTTGCACAGGATAGGCAAGAGGATTTTGTCATTGTACTGTTCTGCTGGTCTCTTTCTGAAACAGTTTAAAATCTAGAGGCGGTTTTCCATCATTCAGCAAACTGTGGTAATTGTCTGCTGAAATTCAGGAACGGTAAGCCTTCTATTAGCTTGGAAAGCTGTTCATTTTTCGTTACTGTAATGGCAACAGACCAATGCAATGAGAAGGTGTTACAAAGAAAGAAGAAAATGAAATGCTCACCCATCTCTGAGCATCAGGCTCACAGGAAAGACTCCCAAAGGAGGGATCTCCAACAAGAGATCCTTACATGGGGTGTTAGAGGAGCGCAGCCTGGCTGCACACGGAGCTGAATTACCTCCAGTTCAGGCCGTGACCCAGCAGTTGCCATACAGCGACCATTGTGTTTTAGTTAGCACTGTGTTGTAACCAGTCTGTCTCGTCTCTCGCAGTGAATTCTGTCTGCTGGGCTCCACACGACTACGGACTGATTCTGGCCTGCGGGAGCTCCGATGGCGCCATTTCCTTATTGAGCTATACTGGTGATGGGCAGTGGGAAGTCAAAAAGATCAGCAATGCACATACTGTGAGTTGGAGCTGTGGATGAGCACTGAACTGATGACTGAAAGCATGCGTAGACTAGATGAATACTGAAATGCAATTAAATAATGAGTCATTTTCCAGAACCAAATGTAACTTGTTTTAAGTAAATCCAAAGTAAGAAAGTATATTTTATAGTAAGTAAAATGAAGTAGAAAATAAGATGTGAAAGCCATTAAACAGCAGTGATAATACATCTGAGTGTGATGTTAAACACAGTGCTGGAAATTACATGGTGGGAAATAGCTTTGATATTCAGAACACCTATGATCTGGCTGTGAGTGAAGTTCATCTGGAAGCCAGAAGAAAAACTGTAGGACTTGTAGTTCTTCCACAACTGTGGGACTTTTTTGCTTAAACAAAACTTGACAGGCATCTAAGCAGTTAATGATGGTGGCTTTCATTAAAAGAGAGCAGAGCTGTGGACCCACAGATTTGTTCTGCATTCCTCAGTCTTAGCAACGGCATACATCTTGCATCTCTTCATTTCTTTAAATGTCTCCACTGTATGCGTTTCCAAGACAGTATTTGCCCAGACAGCAGTTACTTGGCTACCCAGAGCTTTCTGAATAAATGTCCATACAAGAACAGACCATATCTGGAGTTCTTATCTGTCTGGTTATCCGTCCAGCATAGGCGTCCTGTGCTCCCCCCGCAGCTTTTAGAACTGACCTTTATTTTTCTTCTGTAGATTGGATGTAATGCAGTTAGCTGGGCTCCTGCTGTTGTACCAGGCAGCCTGATAGAACAACCATCTGGTCAAAAACCAAACTACATCAAAAGATTTGCATCTGGTGGTTGTGACAACCTTGTCAAGATCTGGAAGTAAGTGCTCTCTTACCAGACATAAAATGTCATTCTTCTTGGTCTCTGCATGTCCCTATTAGCACCTTCAGATCTGCTTTTGGCATCTCTATGCTTTCATCTTTGAACTATTTCGCTTGTAGAAAAATACTTTAAAAATAAAAACAAAGTGACTTACAAACTCTCATAGCAATTCATGTTAGAGCTGCTTACTGTTATCGTGAAAAGGGGCTTCTTGTCTTTGATTTGTTATTTGCACAATAGCAGCTCTCTGTACACTAACTGAAGACCAGATGTGTTGCTCCTGTGTTGCATTCTGTTCCCTATAAGGGATTTTGTCACCTTAAGCCGTGCAGCTTTTTGGAGGAGGGTAGGGAACGCTTGTGCTTTGTGTTGTTTGGAGAAAACAGGAGGCTGAAAGTGATTAAAACGTCTCCCAGAACAGCAGTTGGAAAGTAGTGGCTGCTGCCACCACTGTTCCAACGGCGTAAATGTATTTTCAGAGAAGAAGATGGTCAGTGGAAAGAGGAGCAGAAGCTGGAGGCGCACAGTGACTGGGTTCGAGATGTGGCCTGGGCTCCATCCATCGGCTTGCCAACAAGTACCATTGCTAGCTGTTCACAGGTGAGACTGTACTAGGAGTGAGCTGTACCTGCACCTCGCTCTTGGCTATAGTAAGAAAAAAGACCATTGCGTTCAGCAGATAGGAATGTGAACATGTTCAGAAGCCGTGCCAGTGTAAGTGCAGTCATAACTGGAAATGCAGAGTTGGTCTCTGTTACCAGCTCATGGTCCAGCCAGCTCAGTGTGCTCGTGTTTACAGGATGGCAGAGTGTTCATCTGGACCTGCGATGATGCCTCTGGAAATTCATGGTCACCAAAACTGCTGCACAAGTTCAACGATGTTGTCTGGCATGTGAGCTGGTCCATTACTGCAAATATACTTGCAGTGTCTGGAGGAGACAATAAAGTGAGTAGTGCAGCCTCAGCGTTTGCCCTTGCATGTCCTATTTTCACTTGTGTTGTTTTGAGTTAAGACTGCTAAACCCCACCCTGCTTTGATACGAGAGGTTCTTGTTGTTGTTTTTAATTTACCTAAAGGGGAGGAAGGACCCTAACCTGGCAAACTACATGAATGGCATTCTTAGTCCTGATTAGATATGCAGGCTTAATTTTATTTTGGAGGGGTACTACCAGCATTCACCCTCACTTCCTTCGTTGCTGAATAATGATTTAGCAAATAGCAGTAAGTAATTTCATGCTTAAAACAACTGTGACACACCGCTGCATTTGTAGACTATCACCATCTCAGTGATGTGATCACTACAAAGAAAATGAAAAACTGAGAATGTTGAAAGCTGAAATCTTTTCCTGCTCTGTTTTTGAGGTCACGCTGTGGAAGGAATCAGTAGATGGGCTGTGGGCATGCATCAGCGATGTCAACAAGGGCCAAGGAGGAGTGTCTGCCGTTACAGAAGGGCAGCAGAATGAGCAGTGATGTGAGGCTGAGCAGTGCAGCTGCCAGAGTGATCGCTATACCTGATTTGCAGTGTTTCTTCAATCGGATGAGAACTGGTTTTATCCAAACTGGACTTGAACATGGGAAATAATATCCAATTTTATGAGCACTCCTATCCAATACTGGGAGGCTACAATGTGTTGATAATCAGCCTTAATTGACATTCCCTTAAATTAAAGGTGAAGAGAGGGGCAAAGTACTGTGCCTTGTGCTACTCCTGTACTGTAAAAACTGCACCCTGCCTGCTGGTTTAGGAATCAGATCTAATTGGATGCACCTGAGGCACTCGAGTAGGAACAGGAGGAGGCAGTCCAAGTGCTGATGTGTGAACCCGTCTGTAAGGGGCAAATGCTGTGCCACTCAACGACCAAAACTGTGTCAGGTGATGGGGTGGGCTGGTGGAATTAGCAGCAGGCAGCAGTCTGGCAGCAGTGAAATGGTGCTTGGGGTTCCCTGAAGTAATGCTCTTGGACACATAGAAGTCCCAATGCATTCCTGAAGATGAAAAAGAGTAGCAGAACGCATCTGTACTTTGCTTTCCAGTGATCTCAGACTCGTTTGTTTAACCAATGTCAGCAAATGAAAGTACAATTTGAAGACTTTTGGTTTTTAGCCACAATTGTATGCTGTACCTCAGGTTTTTGTTTAGATAAAAACAGAATAAAGTCTTATTGGTTAAAGCCTGGTATGCTGTGTTCTGTAATCCTTCACGGGGGCCTCACTGGGGCTCTCCATAGTCTGCCTTGGCAGAAGCCTCAGCGCGGCTCAGGTGTATGGTAGGTGGCTTTGGAAGAGCTAGCAAATGCCTAGTCTGCCACAGCCTGGTAAGAAAGCATAAGAAAAAATGGGAGCAGGTGTTTGAATAGAGCTGTGAAGGCAAGAGCCACCTTCTCCTGGAACAGGTCTTAAGAAAACAAAGTTGTGTGCCACTGCAGTTCAGGTGAGTGCACGAGGCTCAGACAAACCAACTTCCAGTATGCTTTCAGCTGAAGTCTACAGCACTCCTCACAGAAGTGAGAGCATTTACCAGTCACGTTTTTTCCCTACGCTTCACTCCTTCCAAGATATTCCAAGATAGCAGTTCCTGTGCCTTGTCTCCATTTTGGCTTAGTCAGGATGCTCCCCCCTTCTGCAGAACACTGAACCTTGCTTTGGTAGCTCTGTACACTAACCAGACATCCGTGTTTCTCTCACAGCAACGCAGAGATTACCTTTCTGTGTACGCCAACAGATGTATGCAGTATTCCTGTTCCTGTTTAAAAGCACTGTACCTTAACACAAAAAAAAACAAGTCATCTAAAACTTAACATTGCATTTAAACAGTTCCAGCTGAGATTACACAGTAATTTTCATTTCTACTAAGAAGGAAGTACTTCATGTACTATTAAATCTGTGATAACACAGTACCTGATACTCTAAGAGAGCTTTACATTGGTTTTAACAGCTGTGGAGGTGATACAGTCTTCAAATCAACCACATCACTTGTGCTGAAACTTGAAGCAGGATTCTTAGTTGACTTAGTATCCTTTTTCTAAGGAAGAAGGGCACTAACTTTAAGGACACAAGAAGTGTGTTTCCATGAGGGGGCATTAGGTTCCATGATTTGGCACATTACAAAATAAATAAAACTAGTTTCAAAACCTGCAGATGTGCTGAAGAGACACTTCTTGGGCCACAGCACAGTCACAAAGGTTGCTCCAAGCAGTGATGCTCCAAGGAACATTTTCTCCAGCAGCAAACATGACTGAGCTGAATTCCTTCTCTTCTCCCCATCTCACACGTTTCCCACGCCTTCCTCAATCCTACCACTGAAGGTTTGTGGTCTGCAGTGCAGAATAAATCCCACAGATCAGCCACATCATTCCAGCCTAGCTAGGATACAGGCAACAGAAAGCGTACGTGTCGTCCTTTACTGTGTGTTCCTCCTTTATTGCTGTTGTTCCTCAAGTCTGAAGGAAATCCCAGTTTCTCCTCACTGACATCTTTAAAATGCAACAGTTGATTTTTAAAGTAACAGAAATGGTGTTTCTAGGCACCATCTTTGTTTTCAGTCCTTCAGCAAAGGACAACAAATCTGACAGAACAGAATTCTGTTCTATTTCATTGTACACAGAAACGAACGCAGCAACAGATGTGTGTGGTTTTCACATTTTTATCAACTCTGTTATCTTACACACCAAGTTTCCAAGGAATGTAAATATGCATCCAACTGCATTTCCAGAAATATCACCGTGCAGAACAAATATTCCTCTCCCTATATATAGAGGGCTTCAGAAGGCAGCAGTGTGGTGAAGCCACAGAAGTAGCCCGGTAAAGCCTCAGAGCGTGTCCAAGCTTCTGCCAGTTTCCTCTGTAGCTTGCTCTGCTAACCCGTCTGCTGCACCTACTGCTTCTCAGCTGCAGAAGAAAACACGGTACGTAATAACTCTTTGGACAGGATGCATTGCCTTTTTGTATGCAACAATTGTTTTCTTTCCATATCTGTTTTTAGAAACAATTGCATGCCACTGAAATTGGGAGGAATATTTTCACTGGATCGGGATTCAATCAAATACAGAGATTACAAAATCAGTTCAATGTTCTAACCTATGCTTTCAGTTTGAAGCACCGCCTGACGAAGACAATCATGTTCCTCAGAGTTACTCTGCTGGGAATTCTCCTTCTCAGTGTCCTCGGGACAGAAACTGTTCTGGCTGGCTCCAGTTTTTTAAGCCCTGCATATAAAAACCTACAGGTAAAAATTCAGAACAACGCCTTTCCAAAACTGTCTCCCTCCACAATTCCTTAAAGCCAAGATTCTTTGCAAGTTCAGAGGTTCTGAAGATACTGTTTCTGGAAGAGGAAGGAGGTATTGCAGAGAATCACTGTAACAAACAGAACTATTAATCTTAGAAACAAACCAACCCTCCAAACAAAAAGACCACAAACAAATTCAAAGCAGCCACTGAAATAAGCTGCTAACTTACACTTTGAATCTTAGCTGGAAGGTGGCTGTTCCATAAGGAGCCCTTAAACAGCCCCTGATGCAGTGAATGCACAACAGCAGCTCAGTTACTGTACACCCACACATGCACATAACTCTGGCAGAACCCTGCAATGGCTCTGATTTGCTGCGCTGGCATTAATTACATTTTCTCTGCTACAGGCTACTTTGATCACGGGAATTTTATGCAGATGCTATTATCTTGCTTGCTTTCTAGCAACAAAAGGATACAAGAAAACCAACAGCAAGACTACATCCTCGAGGCACAGGAAGCTTGTGGGATACAGATGGAACACAGGGAGGTGGTGACGGTAACAGCGCTGGTATGGAGGTGCGTATTCTTCAAGGACACGTGAGAACTGTCAGCAGTGATAGCATGAAGTCGTTTAAAATGACCTGCTGTTAAGGATGCACCGACATTGCAGAATGAACATACAATAACGCAAGTTTCCTCGTTTCCCCCCCTCCAGTTCACAATGCAGTTTGGTCTGTAGTGGCTGTGTGCTGTTTATCAGATGACCATTACACGTCTCAGCACTATTAAATGAATAGTTGATATCATTTTTCTACCTCTTGCTTTTCGTCATGCCTACTAACAAAATTAACCTTCAGTGTCCTTGTCCAAAAATCATCTGTTAAACTCCTTTGATGTTTTTATAGTTCAATGTTCCTTTTGAAATTGGTGTCAAGATAACAGAAAGGGAGTATCAGGAATACGGACAAGCACTGGAGAAGATGCTACATGACATTCTTGAGGAGAATGATAAAGGTATTTTCAACCAAGTCAGAAAAGCAGAGACTTCAAACAAAAAACCAAAACCACCCCACAAAATGCTGTCATCCCAATTGTCACGTGAAACAATCAGAACAGCATTTCAGAGATGACTGGGCCTAAGTCACCAAGCTGCCACTGAAAGCACAACTGAGGTGTCTGATGCTCAGGAAATGCTAGCTTAACTTCAAGGAATCCCAGCAGGGTACGTAAGGTAGTTGTAGCTGACTCGCTAACGAAGCTCTGAGTGCCAACTCCCACCACAAACTGTTGGTTTGGTTTTTACTTACACAGCCCTTCTCTCTTTATCTGCACTCAACTATATTAAGCTGTCCTTTCAAACTTCGTAAGGGTTTTGTCAGGCTTCAAAACTGCGTCACACATTCCAACTGTAAATCATCTCCTCAGGCTCCTTTCAGCCCGCCTTTCAGGATCCCAAGAACGGCCCCAAGCTCTTCTCTACGCCCTCAATTCCCTTTGAAGGGCTGTTTCTACAGCCATGACACAAATAAGACAGTTTTATGCATGCATGCCCCAAAAGAATGTAACTATGTGAAAGCTTTCTCCTCTTCCCCCACTTGGGTGCTTGAGGCACTTCTGGATAGATTTGCAAAACGGGATTTCCAGAAAAAATATTAATATTTTCAAAATAAGCTATCTTTTGCCTTTCCAGAAACTCAGACAAAGAACTGAAGCAAGCTAAAGGACAATCACAGCACTCGGTGACCTGATTTACGTTCTACTGGAAAATGAAACTTACTGAACTTACATCTCTAAGAGAGGAGTTCATGAACTTGAGAAGTTTGCACTAAGAGGAATCTCTGAGCACAACTTCAAAGGGCGGTGTGAATCACGGGCTGAGCTGCAGGCTTGTTGTACTGCCTTCCTTAGTATCTGCTGTGATTATTTTGAAAGATATATCTGAAAGCTGTATGAGTCCTTTCTGGAACTGGTGGAAACTTCACCTTATGCTTCTACAGACATCTGTAACAGAATAAAGCTGATGCTGGGACTGCAACTGTATCTTATTATCATCTCAAACTAGATGATACGCCTTAAGATGTTTAATGAAGTACCCTGGAAGAGGCTAATGTGATAAAGTTGAATACAGCCGCAAGGGTCAGTCCTTACACACACTGTCTGCCACAGAACTCATCGCCCAGGGGAACTGATTCCTTTGGTACCACTAACATCCCCTTCTATCACACCACCAGAAGTCAAACAAGATTCACAGAGGGGAAAACCAACTATAAAGGAGTATTTCCAAGACAGCTAGCAAACAAATACAGAGTCCTTAGCAGCAGTTCAAATAGCCGTAACATTTTGGTACCATCATCAGAAGAGCATAACAGTCTTCCTGCCCATTATGTGACACACCCCCAGGTCCTACACAGCCCATCTTACCCGCGCTTGCTGAACTGCTCCCTAAGTCACACACGAGCGCGATGGTCACCTGTAGAACGGCACACGCGGGGCCGGGAGGAGGTTTCAGGGTGAGCACAGCCAGTCCTGCGTGGGTGCTGGCACGGACTTCCAGGGGACGTAACCTGCAGCAGCCTTAGAAAGGGAGCAGTCAGAGCGCCGAAGTCACATCGCTAATCCTTAATTCTACCGCTTAAGTGCTACTTCTGAGACACGCTTAAGGCCTGCCAAGCCGGCCAGCAGCTCCCAGCAGCTCCCAGCAGCTCGCAGCAGCTCCCAGCAGCTCGCAGCAGCCCGGCCCAGCAAGGCCGCGCCGCGCTTAGCGCCCTTCTGACGGAGCCCAACGGGGTTCACCCCACGCAGCGTGGGGGGGAAAGCACGGCCCAGTTCTCGGGGTGAACACGGAGCCATCACGCCGCGCTGCCCAGCCAAGCGAGCAGCACCACGAAACCCAGCCGGCACCAGCGGCCCCGGCACACAGCCGCATCCCGGCAGCTCTTCCCCAGCGCGCTAAACGTGCGCGGGACTTTCGGAGCCGCGGAGGCATCAGCGGCCGCAGAACCGCACGGCCCGGTAACGCCGCGCGGCTGAGGCGCGCCCGACGCGCTCCGCTGCTGCCTGCAGTGACACGGCTGGTACGGCTGCTCGCGCTGCCCTTGCACAGCGCGCTGCTCTGGAGGCAGACCAACGGGTTCATCACGGACAGAGCCGCCCCGCAGCGCCCCGCGCCGCCGCCAACGGCACCGAACCGCGCAGCGCGGGACTGACGCCCACCCTGAGGGGACGGCCCCGGGGGCGGGACCTCCGCGCGGGCCGCTGCGCCCATTGGACGAGCGGGAACCGCTCCCGGCACCGATTGGCTGAGCCCGCTCCGGGCAGGGCGGGAAAGAGCGTTATCCCACCTCAGCGCGGCTCCGCGCGCGTGGTGCGGGGCTGCTCCTGCACAGGCCGCTGCTCCACACACCGCGCTAAGGCGTTCTCCTGGGCTATAAATCAAGAACAAGCTGGATGTCTCAAGTTTATTAATGAAGTATACATGCGTTAGGTTGAGATTAAAAGATATTACATTGAACAGTAAGATATACTGTAAGAAATACTGATGTAAGAACATCAGTATTGTAAGACTGTGCAGAACATCACCCATGTTACGTTACACTGAATAAACCGCCGAGGGTTCCACACCTCAGAAGAGTTTTAAGATGAACACGGAACAAGAGAAAGAATAAAACGATCGACTTTGTGGCTGTTCTTACAGCTTCCCTGTTTCCGGCAGTGCCATGCAAGGAGAACAAGGCCTCGGAGGCATTTTAGACACAGTTGTGTCTGAATTAGCTTTCCCAATTGAAAAGGATGCAATTTTCCCTCCGTCACCCACTTTCCAGCTCATCTCTGACTGTTTTACCCGCTGCCCAAATAAATACAACAAATCCGTTTTCAACTGACCTTCAAAATATCTTCAACTGCAGGCATTTTAAATTAAAATCCAAAATATATAATGTTAATAATGCTTAAAGGACACTTAGGGGAAAAAAAGAACTCTCAAAGCTAAGCTATGAAGTACTAAATGCTGTCCCACAGCTGCTGGCAGCAAACCTTGCTTACACTTCAGTGACACACTGCATACAGCTCGTACAGCAGCCCACGCAGCAGATCTGCATGTCTGCAGTTATTTACCTACAGCTACTTTCAGTGCGATCCAAATTGAGATTAGCCATAGAGCATACATCTGAGAACTTGCTTAAAAATTCCCTTCTCTGGTAACAGAGCGTTTAGGTGTACACGGACCGAGTTTATGAAATAGATCCTTTGAGAACTGAGACCTCAGGCCTCTTTGAAGATGTACCTCCTCACACACAGCACAGCGGCAACAAAGGGCACTGCTGCCCAGCTGTGGATGGGCGCCTGCTCTGTAACTTCTTGGACTCTGATTTTTTAATAAGACACATATCATATCTGTAGATACTTTTTGAAATACACAACATAAATACCTTAAATCTTTTCATAACGCAGAGCTGCACTGTGCTTTAGCTTATTTTAGGAAAGATATTTCCCGTTCCTTCTCAGTGTGAGTGCTGTTGTAAATTTCAGAGAAGGATAAGGCTTCTGATCCAAATGCGGTACTTATCCTCACAGAGAGGAACACTTTCACCATCTTTCTAACGAAGAGGCAGTCCTTATTTCTTCTTATAAGTTGGTTACAGATAACAAATCCATCCGGTTTAAGAATCAAAAAGTTCAGAACTGCTTAATTTGTCTTCTTCATACAGCAAAATATTTTCCATTAGCTTCTTCTTTTGGTCATTTATCTTTATTTTCCAAGATGCCTCTCTGGCTATTGCTGAAAAACAAAAAATTCCAAACACTGAGAAAAAATGCACCTGTGTCTAAGGCACAGACAGCAATTTTTAATTAAAAATCTGGTTTAGAAAAACTGACAGGAAAAAAAACAGAGAACGTTCTGTAAAATCACAAGCAAGGAGTAAGACTCTGAACTGCTGTAACGACCTGGGATAGAACAGAAGCACGGACACTTCTGCCAAAACACCCAACCATCACACGACAACGTTCTGCACCCACCCTTCAGGCTTACCCAGACTTACCTTGGGATGAACACGAGGGCTCAAGGTCTGCATCTTTTGGTTGCAATGTGCTTTGTGCAGCAGAAGCCATTTCCAAGTTGTCACCACTTCCGATGCATAATACGTTTCTTTCCCGGAGTCCATTTGCTTTTGCTTTCTCCTTTATCCTGCAGTCAGAGCTCACCATCTTCTCTGAACTGCTGCAGCTGTTGCTGGGTAGCTCGTGTGCAGATTTTTCTTCAGGATTCCATATGAAACTGGTCGATTCATCTGACTCACAAGGCACCCTTGACACATGCTCACAGCAGGTGTGAGGGGACACAGCCCCTAGCGAAGGTGCGCTTGCCAGCACCATGGGCTGCGTGCTGTCCTCCTTATTCAGCCCCACAGAAGGGACATCCACGCTGACATTGGTTGTCTCGTCATCAGTTTCTTCTGGAGTATTCATGGAAAAGCCAAAAGTGCTGCCTCCAGAGATGTAATGCTCTCTCAATGTATTGTCAGCTGTCTCCATAATTTCAAGCACCTGTTTTTAACAATTAAACCTGTGAATGCAGAATAATCCCTGTGCCCCTTCTTACACACATTCTTTTATTAACACTCCAAAAAAGTTGGGGCACAAATGTTGTAGCTTTAGGCCTTGCTGCCACAAAGGCTGCATTCCGTGTCACGCTGTTAAAATATTACCTCTGCTATGTTAGAATTCTTCTTTCTCAGACAAAGGCAGATGGCTGAGGCAAAATCAATAGCAACGTCTTCCAGCAAGTGCCCTGCTTTCTTGTCCAGGTATTTACAGCATATTTCCTTGGCAGCTAGCTTTTCCAAATTCTTGACTTTGGAGCGTGAGGTTTCCTTTGCTATTTGGATTTCATCAGCAATCAAATCTTTCTGTTCAAAGGAAAAAGGTACATTAGTGAAGGACAAATTAACACCAATGTGTAATCCCATCTGAACTGCTGAGAACAGGAGTCTTCCCGTGCACTTGCTGTTATAATGGCTGGTTTACAGCTCTAAGCACTGTAAGTGATCTCCATTCATACAAGTGACAGAAATGTTGTTTTCACAGCAGAGGAATGGCCAGTGATTTTCTCTGCACATCTCTGATGTCAGATTGAGTAAAGCAAACCCAGCTGCTCTATGCTTATCCCCACCTAAAGGAAAGAAAAATAGTCACCACTGTGCACAGCAGCATTTTTGCACAGAAGTTTTTCAAACATCTATTAAAAGAAATCAGAAACCTGAGATCATTTATCCTCTGAAGCTATTTGGACAGTGATGAACTGTTTGGAAAACATCCGTCTTCCTCTTAAGGCTTCATCAGTGTGGCAAATCAGGAGTGCATTGCACAGAAGGATTATAGGTGGAGTCTGTGTTTATGGAGTTAATGGAATTCAGTTCTGGCTGTTGTGAAAGCAGTTTGTGTAGTTCTAATGCCAGCTGGGACAAATGGGCCAAAGACAAATTCCAGACACCGATGTAATACTGAACGCCTGATCAACACAGTAATGAGCCACTGCAGCTAGAGCCTGCCCAGCTTCCCCACTCAGCCTGGCTCCTAACACATCTTCCTGGCACATAAAAAGCCAGCAGCAGCATTTCAGCACAACGTCTGAAAATAAGAATGCTTCAAACCCGTTATGCTGCAGCACCTCCTCACACCAGCGAGGCCAGTGCCCGTGAGCCCGCTATGTGAGATGGAATGAACACTCCACTCATGTCTGAAGGCAACAAGCGCTGATGTTAAAGGAAGTATGATATAATATTCAAAATCACTTCTTTAGGATGTGTAAAGCAAACCACAAGTAACAAACCACACTTCTATAAAATGTGAGTTCACATCACAACAGCAGCCTCATTCACTTGAGTCAGTGCTCATTACTTCTGCTTTCCCTTACCAGATAAATAGGGCTCCTTCCTTCATCCAGTGCCTTAATCCCCGTCAGTATCTCTGCCAGGACCTAGAAGTTTATTTGACAGATGAAACACTTTGTTCACAATAAAATCTGTATTTAAATTTCTGTACATAAAGCAATATTGAACTAGTGAACTGCCAGGGCAGTTTAAATTGTGTTCTTATTGAAACACTTCACACAGCTTAACGATGCCAAGTTTGGATCTACCTCCAGAGTCAGGTCCAGATTTTGTATTTGGTACCACAGATAATTAAAAAAACAAATGAAGTTCAATAAGAACACAGAGAAACTTACATAAGAAATGACACCACGCAGAGTAAGTTCCTGCTAAAATGGAGGCATTTGGGCCAAGTGACCTTTTAACCTCTTCCCGCAGCTGAAATCCCCAATGGACAGATGATGTTTGTAGAACCTAACTGAAAACTTTCTGCTGTTTCTTCTCGAACTACCAACAGTAATACATTTTCTGCAACATTTTGCCATTCTGTTGTTCATGAGATTCACATCACTTTGCCACAGACTGAAGCAGATTTGGAGCATGAAGATAATTAAAAACAGAATCTCAGCTCGTTATACAGTTAGCAATTGTGAATGAAATTGCAGGAACAAACCGCCCTGTGGGGAACACACTCATACATCTGTTTTCCTGTCTACAATCTTTCAAAACCCTCAGCAGGAGATGGAAAAAGGCAACGCACCACACCACAGCCAAACACGTCCACCTTCTCCGCCAACTGCCCGTGCCTGACAAAATCCTCAGGCAGGTAGGTAAGAGAGGCTTGGAGGACTTTGGTTTTCATCATAGTGCACTCCGACTTCTTATCGGCAGAATACAGCCGCAGGCCTGAGTGGCCAAGCTTGGGCGTCAAGTTCTCATCCAACAAGACGTTTGAGCTGTGGAAGACAAACAGCACTGCTCAAGTAATTAACCTGATGTGAGACTGTACGTTTTTGAAGTTAATGCAAGGTCTGAGGGGGAAAGGTACAGCATTAGGCCTGCTGTGCAACAATGAACGCATAAAGACCAGCAGAAAGACAAGCAGAAACTCAACACTCCAAAATGACTTCTGAAGAATATACCTCCAGCACTTATAACAGAGAGAGAAATTTAATGTGATCATGTCAAGATCCTACAGAACAAGAGATGGCAGAATGACACTGCAAATGAATATCAACACTATAAAAGCTTTCAGGTGCTTCTGTTAAAGAAATCCTGGAGTGAATGAGGGAACAGGGAAGTGCTGACAGGACAAACCCTTCACCTCTTGATATTCCCATGAAGAATTCCAAAATTGTGCAGATACTCCACAGCTCGGAGGAGTCCCACAGAAATGCTGATTCGTGCCTCCCAAGGCAGTGGAGTGGAATTGTCCTGTAAGGTAATGGGGGGAAAAAAAAGGTCATTTTACATTTTTAACAATGAAAACCATGTAGCAGCAGTACACTTTCATCCTAAAGATTGTTTTCGTCCCACTGCAACTGGAAGCAAAACGCCAGCTGACCTAAATCAAAAGTTTTGTCCAAGGCAGAAGCTTGTGCTTTCCAGGCCCAGGAAGGAGCTCCCTCTCACACGCTGCGCTGCATGCTCTGCTGTGTGACAACACTGCGACCAGCAGAGATCATGCTTGTGCAAAGCATCGACTACATGCTGGTGCAGAGGCACAGGACTGGTTCTGAAGGAATGCTTTTCTGCTCTTTCACCTCTGCAGAAGCTCTTCCAATAGGTGTGAACACTTTGAACTGTTCTCTCTTATGCCCTTCTGAAATGTCGTAGAGGGTGAATGGAAATGATGAGATCCACATTCCCAATTCCAATGAAATATTCCGATGCAGACAGGTATGTTTTGCAGATTGGTTATTACTTCAAAAATCTGAAGGTTGCAAAGCAGAAGCTTTTTACTGACCTGATCTGCTTTGCTGTAGAAAAGCTGAAAAAGGGCCTAGTACCCACAGACAACTTCCCTGGGCTCTGCTGCTCTGTTTCTTAGAATCACAAGAGGTCTAATTGCTTTTCATGCAGTAATGTGACTTGTAATCACAGATAAATAACGGACTCGGGTTACTTCCTTACTTGACACTGAAGTTTGCTCTGTAGTGATCCATTAGGCAGGTATGGATATATCAGACAGTGCAAGTCAGATTCTACTGTGAAACCCAGAAGCTGCAAAATGTTGACATGACAACACCTGCAGGCACAGATCGACAACGATTTACAAACAAAATGAGAGTGACACAGGAAAATGCATTCTTAAGCTGGAATAAGTCCTACATTCAAGACATTTTGTTCTGTAGCCAGAAGCACAGAATGGCCCTGAGTGGGTTAGCAGAAGGGCAGAGCAGAGGAGAGAGAGGGCTATAGCACAACCAGTTTCCAGCAGCCAGGAAGGATACAAAGCTTGAGGAAGCACCACGCCTCCACCACCTCCACGAGAGGCAAGGGGCTGCCTCTGCTTTGCAGGGATCAGCACATCTCTGGCAGGCAGGCATGGCATTTCCCCAGGCCCCTCGGAGCAGGATCCGCTGCAGCGTGACTGAACGGCCCAGGAGCACAGTGCAGGCAGGATACACAGACTGCCTCTGAAAGCCGACCACTCACCGAAAGCAAATCTGCACTTCTGTATGGAAAAATCTTTGGGTGGAATTTGGGCTCGTGCATTCTGTCTGGAAAAAAAAAAAGAAAAGAAAACATGCAATAGAGTCTCAGCAGTAACTATTAAGGTGCTGCACCCGTTCGGCCTTTCAGTCTCTGGATGACAGCTCTAGCAAACAGGCTGCTTTCACTGATGACCACTTTGGGTCACGGATGACAACTGAAAATGAGAACAAAAACTGGTGTGAAGACATCTCTGATCCTATTATCCACACAGGCAGCTGCCTCCAGCCCAGTCCCACCAACGCAGAATTGAACCAGATGAGTACACCCTCACACACAGGTTTGCTGCATCTAGGTTCCCTTACACTATTTCTCTTTTACTTCTCCTTTCGTATAGCAGTTCTTGTTCTCTGCCCACAGAATATCAAATGACAACTGTGTAAGAGATTCTAATAAAACACCTCCTGCAAAGAAAAAAAAGAAGTGGAGCACTTGCCTCTTTCAGTCTTTTGACGACATACACCACGTTGTGCCTCTGACCTTTGTAGACATCTGCAAAAGTACCTTCACAAATCCTGCTCTTGTCACTGAACCCATCTGTGGCATTAGTAACTTCTTTCTGGGTCCACAAAAGACTCCCACTGGGGAGATCAGTCATCGTCTCCTGCTGAGGAGTAGAAGAGCTGCAGGGCTACACAGTGGGAGAAGAAACAAGTTAATCTCATAAACATCTGTATGCTTTCTCCATCTCTTTCAGGCACATTTCTTTGTGAGCTAAATGAGCACTGTGACTGCTGAGGGAAGATGTGAAAGGCACGGTGCAATCACCTGGTGTGGTTCCCTCTGAACACCTGTGCTGACTTGTCTTACTGATAGAAATATTCTTCACAGTAGAACATACCTGAAAACAGATAATCTGCATTTCAAAGTTACACCAATTTAAACCACAAAACCCATTAATCTCTACGCCTGGGGCACGTATCAGGGACCTGGATCAGAAAGGAGTGTCTCTCATGCTATAATGTATTTATTTTCTCCTAAGAATTCCACAGCTACTTCTGAAGTGGTTGCAAAACAGTTGCTTCCAGTCAGACAAGTCCCAGTGCCACCTGTTATGACAATTCTTTGTAGCCTACGCGGAGTGACACAGCTTTCACAACCCTTATTTACTCCAGACTTGAGAAAACAAAACTTGCACTCCCTCTTAGGAAACTCTGAATCTGCTGCGTTCTTTGAGGCAGCCTTCTCCCATTGGTGGACTCTCAAACCACGTCACCTCAGACAAGTTAAAGGTCTTAAAGCACAATCTTCTTTAGAAAAAGAAATAAAACGGAACAAAAAAAAGAGGCCAATGCAGGGCTAGGATGGGAGCAGAGCACACACACGGATCTGGGAAATGCTCAGAAAGCACAGGATGGTTCTATCTGGGTGAGATAAGAGAGCTATAGGAGGAATAACAAGGGCACGAGCAAAGCAGCTCGCAGTGACATGGCTGAGCCTTGGCAGGGCACGCAGAGGGACGGCAGATCTCCACCCTTGGAGGTTTTCAGTTTTCAGCCACATACAGCTCTGGGCAACCTCACCTAAACGTGACACCAGCCAGGTTTCAGCAGGAACCACATTTTAAATGTAAACTAAAAAAGTACAACACTCCAGCTAGTCAGGTGTTCATGCTGTTCTGTCCTATGATCCCACTGGAAATGTTGGAGTCTGCTGCAATATCTATACTGGGAATTCCCTCAAAATTAACTGTTGTTTGTGGGCACGTTAGCCATGCTGAGCTATGTAGCACTATTAAACGTAACCCTCACTGCTCCTTCACTGACAAAAACAGCAAAAAAAAGTGCAGCAACACGTAACTAATTAGCACTACATTCAGCCTAAACAGAAAGCTGTAACTGAAAAATGCGGAATGTCATAAAGCAAATTGTCACTGTTATAATGAACGAGAACTAAAGGGATTTACCTTCACACTTGATGAGACAGAAGGATTTGACTGTAAGGATTTCAACAGGTCACTTGGGGGAGGCGGTGGAGAGGGAAGCGAATACAAGGCTCCTTCAGAAACAGCACCTGAAATCCAATCAGCAGCACTGATAAAACACCTCCTCGCTGTGACACTGCTGCCACTGACTCACTATGAGCATCTTGGATGTCCTGATGAAATGCTGAAGCATGCAGAACCCAGGACAGGCTGTCGGAGTGGGAAACGTCCCGGCTCCAATGTGTGACATGGCTGAGAAGGTCTCTCTAGTCCTGGCTCAGGGACACGGAGCTTCCAGAGCCTCTGTCAGCATTGCCGCTCCCCTCAGCGCACCGCAGCTCTGCTCCCTCCCCCAGATGGAGCCCTGGCTGATGCGGGCACAGCTCTCCTCTGGCCTGGATTTGTGTTGCATGGAGAGAGGAACTGAGGGCATGAGGTGTACGCACAGATCTAGTGTTAGCATGGGGATGGGACGGGGCCAGGGCGCTCACACACACCTGGGAGAAGCACTCCTGAGATCCCACAGCACCCCTCCAAGCCACGAGAGCTGCAGGAAGGAAGGACAGGTGGCTGTGTGACCAAGCTAGGAACTGACAGCTCGGGAGACAGCAGTGCCAGGTGAAAGGCAGACATTCAATTGGGAGCATTCTCAACAGGAGTGCATTCATTTACACCCCAGTGAAGGTCACTGTAAAGCATTCTTGTCTACACGGCCATTTCTTCGCTACAGAAATAATTCACGTACTGCATGCTGGTGATGCTCCTGGCAGTGAAGGGTCTGGTGATGGCAGCAGACTTATCTCATGTTCTCTCTCTTTGTGTTTGCTTGCTGTGGGAGTTAAAGACACATTCTCCTGTTTAGGTGGCTCTACCAGCTCTTCTTTTTCCAAGGGGGTAACGCTGGAGGGCGATATCCCTGCAAAGGAGACCAAAGGAGAGGTGAAGTGCACTGTGCAGAAGGAAGTCTGACTCTGATCGGTCATCAGAAAGCAATCCCCATCAGGGAAATGGATTATACATTAAAATGAACGTGATAAATGCTTTATAGTCACTGTTAAATTGTTTCAGTAGCGTTGGTATGTAAATTCAGACTTGAGGAGCTCACACACCTCAGAAGGAAACATTAAAATGAGGTTAGGTTACAGCTGGGACAGGAGCACACTGAAAATGAAAAGATGTGAAGAGGCTCTGGAACACAGAGCTGTCAAAACCTCCCACGGAGCGGCTGAGCTGCGCTCCTCAATGGAGGGGGAGGAGCCTGGAAACGCTGAGTGTGCTAGGGATGACACAAGAACTTCCTACTGCCATCAACTACGTTTTCCTGGTTATATTTCTGTACTCTGCTTTCTATCTGCCATCTTTTATCAGCAGTATATTTAGCATTTACGTAAAAATAAAAATGCATGCTCTGATATGAAAGAAAACAAGCACAAGTACGAACACAAGCCTTGCTCTGTCGTGATGTTTTATCAGCTTGTCGTCTTGTGTAAAAGCCACAGCACTGTGCATGTGAAACAGCTTGTCGTCTTGTGTAAAAGCCACAGCACTGTGCATGTGAAATCAGGCAACGGTCTGTGTCCTGCTCTGGGGATATGTGAGACAAGAAGGGAGCAGGAACTGTCCTTCACAGACTGTGCTCCTCACAGCCCTCTTGCAGTGGAGCTGCAGCTCTGAAGGTGAGGAACGGCAGCTGCAGGGCACCGCGACTCGGACCATAGAGGATGCATCTGTGTCTGGAGCTTGTGGCACTGATCTTCAGTGTCACACAAACACCGCTCTGAAGGAAACGATGTCCTCGAACTGACACTACAGAAAAGTCAGCTCTGTCCCTTTGCTGAAGCGCCAGAACGCCGTGAGATCACAAACGTCACAGGTTCTGGAAATCACTGGGACTGAAGCAGCCTTCCTCTGCTCTGCAATCACTGACCTTCCCCTGCCGGGACTTTAACCTAGAAGCCTTGAAAATTAGGGTCACTTCCCCCTTGCAGCCTATTTTTCAGGGTTTTTCATGAATTTTGCAACTTCCTGTGCATCAGACACACAAGTCACCACTGAAACTCAAGAACTAACACAGGAAAAAGGTCACTCTTACAGACATCCAGAAACGGACTAGGGTAGTGCAAGGAACAGTCGGGTGAGAGACCAGAGAAAGTTCTCCTGCAACTGTGGCTGCAAAACATTCAGCCGGGCGCCCTGCCTGGCTCCTGTCAGACTGATCAGTTACGGTGACACAGTAACCGTGAGGAGCTGGGACAGCAGTTCTGTGAAGGGCCAGCAGAACTGAAAACCCAACCCTCTTTGAGCTCCTCTTTCCGCGCAGGGCGGTGCGCTCTGATTTCACAGATCCTCCCGTCACAAAGGAAACCAGAAACAAAGGGATGGGTTTTGTTTCTCAGAAGGGGAGCACAGCTTTTTCCTGGTTAAGCCACAACACACAGGGTGGGATTACAGAAACATCTAGGAACTCTGCTAAGGAACACAGGGAAGTGAGCCAGCTGCAAACAAAGGTGGGCCCGAGCCGGGCAGGACCGGCGATAGCGGAAGGTGCGGCCGATGCAGTGTACACAGCAGCACCCAGGAACCGCACGGCTGTGTGAGACACACAATGGGCACACAACAAAATAGGTACAGCAGCATACGGCTGGCTCCAGAGTACCTAGAAACAGCACCCCTGGGCAGCCAGGGCTCCTGCACTGGAGATCTCTGGGCTGTGCTGTCCCACCCCACCAGCGGTGCTGGGCAGCGCTCCGGTTGGGTCCGTGGTGGTGGTGCTTCACTTCCAGAGATGGATTTGAAGCACTCTTGTGCTTAATATCCCTTCTTAATCACCAGAAACTCAGAACACCCTTGTCAAAGACTTTTTTTTGCCATCCTAAGGTGACGTTTCTAAGTCACGCTAACACCAGAAACCCACAAAAAACCCATCTGTGCTATATAAGGACCTGCAGCAGCAGGCAAACAGTGACACGTGGTGGGAATTTCCACGAGAAACGCCTCTCTGTGCCCACCCTGCCCGCCCTGCCCAGCAGCTCCGGGCACAACGCAGCGCTCCGGGCCCCCCCCCCCCTGCAGGCGGTGCCCACACACCGCCCATCCCCTGGGAGCGTCCCCGCTTCCCATGTGCGGCTGCACCACACTTCTGCAATCACTCGGGGCCACGTAAACCTGTCACTTTTCTTTCTAATAACTGCCTATGGAGAACAGGCAAAAGTCACATAAACGCCTCGTTCCCAAGGAAGGATTCTGGGGGGGAATACATGGAGGGGAACGTAGGTCACTGTCAGCTTGTCAGGGCAGCCCAACACAGGAAGGGTGGGGAAGCTCCACGACAGGTCCGACCTGAGGCACCGTTTGGCCCATGGAAACAGATGGCTGCCATTCAAACACAGGTTTCAGGAGAAAAACTGCAAGTTACATTTAAAAGAGCTGCGAGGCAATGTTTTAGGGACGGCCGAGCACAGCAGCACCTCCTCCCCTGCGCCAGCCCTCCCCTTCCCACCACGATCAGGAAATCAGGATTGGCAGAGTTCGGGATCCGAGCACGACATTCCCAGCAAAGAGCTCCGCGGCACGGAGCCCGGGCTCCTCAGGGCACTACTCACAGTCCAGGATGACCTGGGCCGCCCGGTAGAGCTGCAGCGCCTGCAGGAGGTCCAGCAGCTGCCGCACGGTGGCCATGCGGACCCCCCACCACCACATGAGCTCTCGGGTGATGCTGATCCCCGTCCTCTCCATGCACTTGATCTTGCGCAGCTCGGTCTGGTCCGTGATCACGTAGGAGGCTGCGGGAGACGGGACGGCCGCGTTACAACGGGGGAGGGGGCAGCCCGAGCGCAGCCACCGCATACACTCGTGGGTTCCTTCCATTCCGGCTCTAACAGCGGGGACCGCCACGCGTCAGTCACAGAACCGCAGGGGTTGGAAGGGAGATCAGCGGCGCGGGCGCGAGGAGCGCGGCACCGCTTCTGCTCTTTCAAACGATCCCGAACGATCCAAAAGCGGAGAACCGAAAAGAAACTCCTGGCGGACCGCTCGGCACCTCCACACCGCACCGCCCCGCACCGCCCCGCACCTCCACACCCCGACCCTCCCGCCCCGCTCCGCCCCGCACGCGGCTCCGCTTCAGTTTCCGCGGACGGAGCCGTCCCCGCGCGGCGCTCCGGGCCGGGGGGTTCTGCCGGGCCGGGGGGTTCTGCCGGGCCGGGGGGGGTGGCGGTAACGCCGCGGGGCGGGGGCGGCTCCGGGAGCGCCCGCGGAACGGACCGAGAGGTGCGGGGGGGGGGGGGGGGGCGGGGGCAGCCGCGCTCACCGAAGCGCATCCAGTCGCTGTCGCTGAGGCAGTCCATCTTCTGGCAGAAGTCCTCCAGCACCCAGGCCGGCATGCTGTGCACGTACGGCGACGGCGGCGCCGACATCTCCTCGCGGCGCCCCGACCCCTCCGAGCGGAGCGGAGCGGACCGAGGCACGGAGCTCGGCGCTTCCTCCTCCCGCCGCGGGGCAGCGGCTTCCGGCGCGGGGCGGAGCCGGGGGCGGCGCCGTGCGGAGCTGCGCAGCGCTCCGTCCGACCCAGCCCGGTCCCACAGCGCGGCTGTCAGCGGACTCGGAACCACAGCGGTCATCGTTAACGAGTTACCGTGGATTTACACCGGCGGGAAAGGAGGATCCGTTCATACACAAACACCGAAGCGAATACACGAGCGCAAGAAGGGCACGCGTGGCACAGCTGAAGAACGCGTCAGCGTTCTGTCCCGCAGCTCTGAGCACGGTAACAGAACCTGACAGCGCGGCACAACCGCGAGCACCGCGCTGCCACGCAGAGCCCGCAGCACTGCTGCGTGACACACACACACTGTGCATCTGAGGACGGGGAAGGGGACGCGCAGGACAAGAACCCTTCCCCGTGTGCAGCCGGCCTGCTGAGGCACAGCTCTGCGCGGGGCAGCCAGGAATGCAGCTGGGAGAGCTCCGGGGCCTCGGGGCACCGGCAGCCCGCGCTCCCTGGGACAAGGGGCTCTGGCACCTGGGAACGCCCCCTGGTATACCAGCATGGGAGCTGAGGGCGTGGGCACAGAGGTGCAGAGCAGAAAGGGGTCCCAAAACCAAGATGCAGTCCATCATCCAGAGATAAAGCAGGCAGGAATTCTGTCACGAAGGACAAATAAGGCATTCATGGTGTGTTCTGCGTAGCGATTTCTCAGTCCAACAGCTGCTACAAGGAGGGCTTAGAACACGGACAGGCCGAGGCTAACAGCAGGAGCTTACGGTCATCCTTCCACCAGCACAGGTTAGGGCAGGCCCTCAGAAGGCGATGGTGGAAGCTCTCACACGAACACGCTCTGCACACTGTAATTCAGAACTAAACCAAGCGTGAGAGAGCAAATTACCACCAGAACCAAGTCATTCAAGCAAGCCTGGTGCTGCTTAGCCACTGATTCTAGAGTCTGGATTCAGTTAACTCTTGGCATAGTTTTCTTTCTAACAGGAGGAAGTGGAGCTGCACGCATTTCCTCCAGCCAGAGAACCCAAGCTCGTGTTACCATGGAATGTTCTGAAGTGTCCACAGCGAACTTTCCTGAGCCCCAGCCGTGCCAGGGCAATAGGGGCACTGCCAGCAACGCACGAAGGCAGCAGCAGAGCCCTCCTGGAGCAGTTCGTTCCTGCACAGTTTGCTCTTTGGAACCTGAGCCACCAGCACAGCAAATGTTCCACGGTACAGCAAAGTCTGCTCCAGAACCCCCCGTCGTTAGCTCTGGGCACACTTCATGGCGGCTGCCGCTCTAAGCTCGGTGCTCGGCTACGTGCCCGGCTTGGAACGCGCGTCCCGTTTATTCGAGGGTTTCCAACACGTCGCTTCTCTCCACGGAGAGCCGCTGCAGGTCCTTCTTGACGTCGGGGTGGTCCTCCAGCTCCTCGTACAGCGAGCGCACGATGTCCAGCTTGCGGTAGTCGCCGGGGCTGACCAGGCTGCGCACCACCTGCAGGCACCGCTCCTTCAGCGTGAACACTGTGGGGACACACAGAGCGCGGGCACGGGACCCGAGGGGCCCTCAGGGCGCGCCGCGTCACCCCGCGGGCATCGCGGCAGGCACGGACCGCG